>CM062819.1:1484570454-1485170454 GCA_031772625.1 Pinus tabuliformis | reverse complement strand
TTTTATTTATCTAAACTAAGTATGCACCTGAGATTTTGCTGATGGATGAGATCTAATAGATCTTAAATAATTATGCACTAATGATGGATCAAGATCATGAGACCTAAAATGAATTTTCATTATATGATCTGCTCATGGATTGATTAGATCGAAGTACTGACGCATGTTTTTATCTATAAATATTACAATCTAGTTCTTTCTGAAGTTCTGAAGAGATGCATAATTTTAGGTCAAAATTTACAGATTATAAGTTGGTTGGTCTTGGGAAAAGCATGTATACACGCCGGTTGGCCTCTTCAAAGTAGCACATACAAAGTAAGGATTTATGTTCATAATGAATGATCAATCTTATCAGTGCTGGTGCTTCTCTACTGTCTATCAATGATGTCCTAATGATTGATCTGGGTTAATTGATAATGTCTGAAGTAGAAATTATTGAAGGATGAAGTTGAATGTGGTTATGGATTGATTGAAGAATGTTACGATTACTTATTGATTGAGATTGAAGATCAAAAAAAATTTCTATGGTTGGTTCATAATGTTGCAGTAGATCTGAGTATGGTTTAGTGTCATTTTCAGAATTGTAGTAGTCAAGTTTTCAATGTTTAGTATTTTAAGATATATACATGGGGTTCTCTCCAGAAAATCGTGTATGCACGCAAGTTGCCTTAAGTGAAGTAGCATACTCATTTTAACATTTGAATAATCAGGGTTGCATTTGATTTTGTGTGTTGATTCAATATTATGGGTTTAGCTCTATGCACTGGTTACAGTAATCTAACTGTTCCAGTTAATTGGTTGAATTTTGATTAAGTGTCAGATGATTGGGTTTTGAGTGAATGGTTGATTCAGTTGTATCAGAAATTGATGATTTGGTGATTTAGTTATGTCATAAGCTTTAGTGATTTATTGATTCAATTGTGCCAGAAGTTTCAACGATTGGTTGATTCAAAGAATGATGATCGAGTTTCAGTGATTGATGATTTGGGTTCAGTTATGTCAGATATTGATGATTAGGTTTCAGCGATTGATGATTGGGATTCGATGAATGATTGATTCCATTGTGCTAGAGATTGATGACTGTGTTATTGTGACGAGTTACATTATGATTTTTTATTTTGAGCTTAAGTGTTGATAATGGGTTCATCTGAAAATTTGATGAAACATGGCCTACAAGTTATGATGTGTTGAAGCAAGTGGATCCAATCTGAAAATTTGATGAAACGTAGTCCATGGACGTTGCTGAGTGTTGAAGCCTTTAGTGAGGAAGTCAAAGCTTCCTTCTAGTAGTAGCTAAAGATTATATCAAGGGGTTGGATCTCCCTTCTAGTAGCAGGTGGAGAACAAGTGAAGGTTGTAGCCTTCTATAGGTTAGTGGCTGCGTACGAGTACAATTTTATGCTAGTACAAGAACCATGGGGTTATATCTCCCTTCCAGTAGGTGTCGGAGAACAAAAGAAGGTTGTAGCCTTCTGTAGGTGGTTGCCTATGTACTGGTATGAGTCTACACCATTACAAGATTGTAAACAACTTTTTCTTTATATTAAAAAGAAGATAAATATGACAACAACAGGTGGTTTTCTCCCGCATTAAGTTTCAACCTTAAATCCTGTTGTTCATGTGTTTTTCTTATGTGTGATGGTTTATTTTTTTATTACATCATAGGTTACTATTTATCAAATTTTTAATAAAGTACTGATGCATTGGATGAAGACCAAAATAGGATGAATTAATTTAATCATAAGTTCACTAGATATACGCTAGATGTCTTGAGAACAGTCTTGTACAAAAGTGGGTTCCTTTCAATAAAGTCGCATATAGAAATATGAATATAAAATATAAAAATTATTGATTTGAAAATTCAGATTTAACCCCCCAACACACCCCCCCCCCCCCTCAATATGTTTCCCAACACTAATTTATTAGATTCTATATCCATTGAGTTGTTGAGAAAGAAACTTTGTATGTGAAAGTTGAATGTAAATGAGTTGTAAATATAAAGCTCAATATCATCATGCTTAGGTTAAGCATGTTTTATTTTGTGTTTTGGAGTCACAACACTGAGGATGGTGTTCCTCCAAGGGGGTTGGGTTTGTGACATCACCTATGGGTTAATTTCCCTTGTAAAGCTTTCCTTTTAATTATGTAACCATGAATTAAAATGGCCAAGAGAAAGGGCCATAGAGTCCAGAGCTTGGGGAAGGGAAGTTGCTTGAGGAAGTTGGAATATTTAATTTTTGCATGGAGGTTGAATTGTCTACCTTTAATAGGTTGACCATGTTTTAATTATGGTAGAAGATGGGAGGACAAGAACCAAACCTCCTTTGGTGAAACCACAATGCAAAGAGGACAAAATTAAATACAAGAGCAGGTTGTAATAGTAAGGGAAAGAAGGTCAAGAATGACAGGTTAAGAAGTGACATAGGGATTCATTAGAACAAAATCCCCACAACCATGTAAACATAAAAAGGAACCACCAGTCAGAGATTGAAAGATAATAGGAAGATTCAAAGGTACAAAATTGAACAACTAACATATGGTTATGATGGTGGCAGTGGAGACCAAGGGATATTACAAATTCACGATTGAGGATTGAACTAACCATGGAAGGAATAGGAAAATAGGGAGGTCGAGAGGCTCCTAGTGATCAAGCTTGTTCACGGGGGTTTCACTATGGGAGAAATACCATACCACATGCATTCACATTGCAAGATATATATTGCGGAAAAAATGACATAATATATTTAGCAAATAATAGGGGTAAAGGGTTTTTATATTGCAAGGTATAAAAAATGGAGCACAAATTTAATGAAAAAATATAAAGGTGTATAAAAAATGTTAATGAAAAATGGATTCCTATCATATCTTATGAAAGTGGGGGTTTTTTAAATTGGGAAGGCTTATTGGGTTTGTATTGGTAGGGGGTTGAATAATGTGATGTTTACAGGTATTTTTCAATATGTAGTCAAATTAGGGGTATTTTTTAGTATGCTACAAATGCACTTGATATGTCAAAGGTTCATTGAGTGAACCCCCTATGAGCACAGTTGAGAAACCCATAAGGCTTACTAGTTGATAATCACAGAACATGAATATGATGATGGCATGGTTGAGAAAACCACAAGGGTTGCTAGCTAATAATCACAGAATAAGAAAAATAATAGCCCAGATAAGAAAGTTAGAAGGTTTGTTGGCTAATAATTATTGGGAAGTGGTTGTGCCTTACAGGGTTGTTAAATCCATTGGAGACTATGTTGGTTTACAGCTTCTAAGAGGTAGACGCACTCAGGGCTAGTGGGATGATAATAATTGAAGGTAGTTCCATGGGGTTTAGATGAGAAAATGTGTGGAAGTTCAACTAAGAAGATACTGGAGAGTGCACTCTTATTCCTTCAAAGGTAACACAACTAATAAAACCTCATTATCATTAACTATATATATCTCTCTCTCCACGTATAAATTAAAAATATATGTGCCTAAATCCCCATAGATGTTTGAATGTTGTTATATAAGTCCCTCTATATAAAAGCAAGATTTCCTTACTTTATGTGAAATTTATGGTATAGTTGGTGGGTAGAGGAAGGGTAGCCTCGAGAAACCATGTTTGCAGCTGATGATATCAATGTTTTTAGTCTAACTTCTTTGGTTAACTAGTGGGTAAGGGTGGGCTACCTTTGGAAACATTGTTTCAGCTAGAAGTATTTCCTTTAATTCATTGAACACTCCTCCTCAAGCTCTAGAATTTGGCTCGGGATTCAAAGTTGCAAGAAAGACTTCGCTACAACTTCCCTATGGTTGGGTGGAGAGTTGTAGTCCCAATTTAAGTTTTTAGACTTACTATATTATAAGATAAGTGTTTAATCAATACCTTGTACCTTGAATATTATATATGTGTTTACAGTGTTGGTTTAAATGGCAATACTAAGTTGAGGAATGCAATGTCATGCATGAATGAGGAATGATGATTTCCTTAGTGATTCCTGAGTAAATGAATGAACTCTCAAATGTTTCCATGAGTATTTTTTATGTTCCATAACCATCCTAAAGGACATATGAATCTTTGAGTTACATTGAGCCTAAAATAGGTATAATCAGCTTAAGTTTGAATGATATTGGTAGATCTTTGTTATGTTTATTATGCTAATAAAAATAATGGCTTTCATGTCTATGTTTAAGTATTTGTTAAATCTCTAACAAATTTATTGAGTATAAGAGGTGGGCATGTCTCTATTTTTTTGGAATTCCTTCATCTTAATGATCTCTAACAATAGCTCTCATTCTATTGATTAGAATGGCTATCAAGTCTTGAAACTCAAGTATAAAGCTCAGGAAGGATAGCTTGAAAGAGCTTATATATACATTCAATATATATATATATATATATATATATATATATATATATATATATATATATATATGCAATTTCGTAGGGCTGTTGGGGTTTACCTCAATGCCCTAACCCCTTTCATTCCTTAAAGGACTTAGCCCCACGCAATTGCACACACATACACACACACACACACACACACACACACACACATTATATTATTTATTTATTTAGTTTTTTGGGGGCTATAGATTCTATCATTTAGAGGAAAATGGGGCCTCGATATTAAACCATGTGGCCAAGTGCTAGAACTAGGTCCCGAGGGGGTTTTAGAGCCTACATAAATCAAGGGTGGAGATTCAACATTGGTTAGATGATGGGCATTCAAAAGCATACCCCCCTACAAGGTCAACAAGGGAATGGGGGGTCTACATTTGATAGCCATCATCAAATTATCATGAGGTACAAGGTTCGTTAGATGCATAGGGGGGAACCATTCTCTAGAACCAAGAACATGGACCCCCTTGTGACATTGAGTGGGGGATCCACATTTTTTCTTGTTCATTTGATTTATTAAATATTCAACATATGGTAACATGGAAAATATTATTTGCAAGGGGTTATGATCCTTTGGTGGGACCCATGTGATGATAGCGTCTAACGTGAGCAAATAATGACATGGTGCCATGGTGGAAAGCCATGTGGCACCAAGTTTTGGTCCTTTGGAGGGACCCACTGGTTCGAAAATAAGTGACACGTGGCATGTTTGGAGGTGGCTACAAGGATCAGGAGACATTAAAATGATGTACCAGGGCCTTGAAATCTTGGTAATAGATGGAAGATGACAAACAAAAATTTTTGTGATGGGCATCGGCAAATCATTGGGCATCAGACCATAAGGTGTGTGGCATTGGAGGCAGTTTGGAAATTGACAATAGATGAAAACTTAGACAAATATTATCTCTTACAAGAAATGGTAAGGCTATCATCCAAGAGCACCAAGCCACTGATGAAAACCATTGAAGTGAACGAAGTGTTGGAAAATGTTGACGAAGGTCGACAAATAGGAGCATTGGTCACAGATGTCGAAAATTTGTTGGATCACTAGTCACCAGGTGGACTTAAGGTTCTGTTAAGGTGTAAAGGGTAGGAGATTTAGTGTTGATAGACCCCAAAACATGGAACACACTACCATCTAACAATATAATATAAATTACTATCCAACCTCTTGACCATCAAAGAAATTGCACAGAGGCGCTAACAGGGATGATCGAGGTTTAAGCGAGGGTTACATGGCAAGCCATACTGGAATCCATGTAAGAATCAAGGGGAACTCATCTAGATAGCCATTTCATAACTATGCGTGGATCACATGGGTGCCACTTCACAAGCCATGATGACATGATTTGGTCTGAGAGGCTAGCTTTTGAAAGGCCATAACTCTTGATCTAGGAATCATATTTGGGAAAATTTAATATTGTTGGAAATTTCTTGGTGAGATGAAAGCAATGGCATCATTTAGTTTTGTGTTTTGAAAATGTTGGGAAAGAGAAAAAAGTTTATAACCCATCTCCCTAACTATACCTTAGAAGTGTTATCAACATAGTAAAATGTCTTTTTTCACCCCTTGTGAGGTTTATGTGTAGGAGTGGGTATGGTTATAAAATAATTTTAAGAATATATAAGAAGAGAAGATGACCATTTGCACACAAATACTCCATCTCAACATGTATAGAAAAATCATTTGGATGATCAAATTATGGTAAATAAACATTCACAAATTCAATCTAGAAGGAAACTTGCAAGTACATCATCTCAACAGAATTAACTTTTGCGTCTCTTATGGAGCCATAAACTTTTATATAGGAAAACAATTATGAGAATTTGGTTAAATCCATGAATGAGGAGTTGGATTAGATTAAGAAGAATCAAACTTAGGAATATGTTCCAAAACCTAAAGGAAAAAATATAATTGGAGCTAGATGGGTTTATAGGAAAAAGATAAATGAATATCAAAAAGTCAAGTGGGATAAATCAAGACTTGTATGCAAAGGTTACACACATGTTGAAGACATTGATTTTTATGATACGTTTAAATTTAGCACTCGTGAATGGAGAACTCAAGGTGGAATTCTATGTTAAGAACCCAGAGGGATTTCACTTAGCAAAAGACAAAGATTATGTGTTTACTAAATAAAACATTATATGGTTTGAAATAATTTATAAGGGAATGGTACTCTAGATTGGATGGTTATCTTCATCAACAATGTTTCAATGGAGGCTCAAATGATAGCAATCATTATATCAAAATTAAAGGAGGTAACATATTAGATGTTGTTGTCTATGTGGATATATCATTTTTGGCAGTGATGATAATCCAATGAGAAGGAAATTTGAAGGAAGTATGTAGAAAGAACTCGAAATTTCCATGTTTTTTGAATTATCCTTAGTTCTTGGATTACAAGTCAATCAATAGGAAAAATGCATTTTTGTATCTCAGTCCAAATACGTTAGAGAAATGATGAAAAAGTTTGAAATGGAAAAGTATGACTCTGTAAGCACTCCTATTCTCAGAATTTGTAAACTTAGCAAAGATGATGAATCTCATACAACTAGATCCATCTATGTACAAGTCTATGATTGATAGACTTTTCTATTTAATAGCACCAATGTTGGACATCATTAAAACTATGAGGTTGGTAGTAATATTGTAATCATGTCCAAAAGAATCTCATGTAAATGTTGTTAAAAGAGTATTCAAGTATTTGCTGGGCACCATATATTACAACTTATGGTATCCTACGGTAACAAACCTTAATCTTAAAAATATACTAATGTAGAAAAGGCTGGAAACATGGGTGAAAATAAGAGCACTGGTTGAGGAGCATTCTTTCTTGGAAAATGTCTCACCTCTTGGCTCAACAAAAAGCACTCCACTATTTATCAATCTACTATTGAAGAAGATTATATTATGACAATCGCATGTTGTACTCAAGTACTATGGATGAAACAAAAGTTGGAGGATATTAAAGAACATAATGATCATCATTTTTCTATCATGTGTGGCAATACCAATGTAATTAATATTTTAAAAAATCCTATCACACATTCAAAAGCAAATCATATTCCCATCAAACATCACTTTTTGTGAGAACAAGTTGTGGATCAATCAGTCAGATTGGAATACATATGAACTAAAGAGCAAATCATTGATCTCTTTACTAAGCCTCTGCATAGGGAAATTTTTGAATATCTCATACAAAGGATGGGAGTGGTTTGTTCCTCACTAGAAGAGTTGTCTCACTAATCTTAGCCAAGTTTACAAAGAGATATCCTCTAGCTTATGATAGGAGGAAGATCTATAATAGAATGCTAAAGCATGGTCTTAGGGGAAGACTCTATTAGGTTTAGAAAATTGTATAGGAACTATTGGAGAAGTAATGGCAGCATGGTCTTAGGGGGAGACTCTACCAGGACCATAGGAAAGTTTAGGAATAGTTGGGGAATATTGATAGGAATTTTTAAATTAGGAATGGGAGAATGGTCTCAAGAGGAGACCCCGATTATAAAAGGATCATGTCTACACACAATTATGGAAGTATTAGAAAACAACCATGTCCCTTTTCCATTGATGTGAAAGGGACAGAGAATGCGAAAATTGATGCAAACATTGACAAATATTAAGGAGGAGATACTGACAGATATTGATTAGAATGATGGGAGGATAAAATGTAGACACTCATTAACAGGCATTATAGGAGAAATAAAGAGGAATATTCATATGGGATATTAGCCTATCTCCATCAATAACTATTAATTTATGATGTTGTTTCTATCAATGACAAAGGGGTAGATTGTTGCACATAGTATTGTCACTGATGACAAAAAAAGTCACTGATGTAAAAGTGGATGTCAATATAGCAATAATGTCATCCATGATTGAAAGGAAGCAATATGATAATTGTATTTCTTGCATGCCCTCATCAAGAGAAGTCAAAGAGGAATAATGTTTATTGTGTTTTTTACAATGATATGATGTCTTAATGATCCTGTGGATAGCACAGTTGGATATTCCTCTCTCAGACCCTTCTAACAATATATCCCACTCTAGAAAAATCCTCCCTAATGACAAGTTATGGCCATTTGAAAAATCAATACTTGTAAAGGACCAAAACCATAGGGAAAGAACCCCCCATCATCAAATTTGTTATATAGTGCACAAAGTTTGGGTGAATCCATGGCTCATTAATCATATCCATGGTGTATCACAACTAGACACACAATATGTTAATGTGCTTAAAAGATTACATGTTCAGGGCAGACCCACCACTGGTAGCACAATCGATGCTTTCATGTGCATGAACTTTCACACTATTTAATGCGGTTAAAAAGTGTGCAACTTTTGGAAAAAAAATAGCGACATATCACAAGGATCAATGATTATTAGCTATTAAGTTGCACGAGATTTAATAAGTAGTTCAGAGCCCAATGAGATTTGAAAGAAGAGGTGGATCTGATTGGATAGTTAGGATCAATATAGGGTGACTAACTTATGAAAATTTTAATGATAATTTCTAAACCGATGGACATGTGGCATAATTTGGTTGGCCCCTATCATGTGGAGCCTTCATCAATAATGACATGGAAATGAAAAACCCCATATTGAGAAGTGGTAGTTTTGACACATGGAAGATGACATGGAAACATGCATGACATAGTTTGACACATCATTATATGATTTCAACAGGTTGATGTGGTGGTATTAGAGACTATCATGTGGTAGGAAAATATAGAACATTTTGATAGGTCAAAATTTTAAAAACTAGTGACACATGGCACCCCTGATAGGTTTCCATGTGGCATGATCATGTCATCATGCGAGCAACCATGGAATCGTAGGACATGGTCACATGTACAAAGAAAAGATGTGGAGTTCCATGTTCAAAGTCATATGGTTACAATCACATTACCGATGCGCTAAGCCCCGAGTTATACAAACAATATTGGTTTATGAACGATGGTTTTATTAAATTGTGGTTTTAGGCTGCAGAAAGTTGGATATATAGAAGTGCTTCTCCGATGAGTTGCGGATTAGCAAGTAGGTTAGCTAGTCAAAAATATGATTTTTGTATTAAAGGAGAAGGTTTTGAGTTTTCTCAGACTCAGTATATATATATATATATATATATATATATATATATATATATATATATATATATATATATATATATATATATATATATATATATATATATATATATATATATATATATATATATAGATATATAGATATAGATATAGATATAGATATAGATATCGTTGTATTTAACCATTATGTTGAACATTTATTCTTTTTGTATAGCATGTGAAGTGTTATTCTTTAGAATGTGCCCTGGTACTGTAATTTTGTAGAATTACTAAATTTTGTATATTTCTATAAGGTTTTATACAATTTATGGAGATTTCGAGGCTCATTTTAAGGTCAAATTGGATTTGAGAAGAAGCATCATGATCCCGATCCAATGGTGAACATTCAAGAGGCATGAGATGTCTTGATGATGTATTTTTGATGTTCAAAATTAATGTTATGTGTTTTGATATCTTATCATGAGGTTGTATTTGAGGTTAAGTATATGAAAAAATTAGGTTATGACAATGGTTCTATGAGACCGAGTGATGAACATGTTGGAACATAGTATGAATAGGGGATGACATGTTGACAACAAAAAATGACAATAACAATATGAATAGTTTTGAAGTTATGCATTTAAGAGCATATGGATCTAGTTTGAAATATTATGAAAAGAGTTCCATAAGAAGTTAAATAAGGAGGTGGTTGCCTCCACCAAGGATGGTTCCTCCATTAGGTTGAATCCTCCAACAAGTTGAATCTTGTTTGTTTTTGAGGTTGGTGTCTCAATTAGGTTGTAGCATATAGCGAGTATCTACTTGCACATTTTGAGATTATAGCCTCAATTAGGTTATAAACTAATGCAAATAGTTTCTTGCACATCTTGGAGGTGGATACCTACAACAGGTCGGTGCCTACAAATTTATGTAATGAATTGGAGAAGAAGAAGAAAGTAAATTATGGTTTTCTCGCATAAGGTTTCCCACATGAAAATATTGTGCCATCTTATGTTTCTTGATGCATTAATGATGTGATGATGGATTCTTGATGCGTTGTCTTACTTATTTATTTGCTGCAAATAGCTATGCTACATTACTACATAATTTATCATTGATAAAAAGTTACTGATTCACCCCACCTCTAAGTGTGATCCTTTTTCTAATAGCACCACCTTCATAATAGCCCATATTCCCATCCCATTGTTACTTTATAGTTATAGTTTCTCATTCTTCCTTAGACTCTGAGCTCCTTTGGAATTGTTATCCCTTCATCTACTATTCCTAATTTATAATATTGTTCCAATTGTTCCAAATATTTCATATATCAAATCATTTATTATTGTGTCTTTTAATGATTCTAGGATACGAAGATGTTCTACAAGTTACAGAAAATAACAATGAAATGAACAAACTAACACTTGCATGAAAAGATTATGAAATAAGGGAAATGAAGAACATAACATATAGGAGTGAATCTCATATATATTAGCTATAATTGTTGTAAAGAAGAAAAATTTATATGTTCCAAACTTCAACCTTGTATTTGAGCGTATCTATATTCATGTAGGTTGAGATTTGTCCTGAATTAGTTTTAAAATAAATTGGACCTAAGCACTATCCACATGGACCCATTTAATCTTTGAACTAACCTACAAGGCATTCAAAACATGCTTAAGTGAAATTCCTCATTTTTTATCTCTACCGCAAGCTCCATTATATAAATATTAGCTTCATAAACTTTGTGGAATAATAATAAGATACAAGTTACAATATATTTAATCTAATATATGAATTCAATTTTAATAGTAAATTGTAAAAACGACATCAGTGTGTACAAAAAATCATCAAAATCCTTTGAGTAAGAAACCCATACAACACTAAATCTATAGGCCCTAAGAATCTCTTTGCCACACGAAAATATGGAGAAAACATCTCTTTTATAATTTTATCATGTTCTAGCTTATCCACCACTTAAGTAATCACCATCACATGGGTAACCACTGCATGAACTCTAATAAGCACGTCCAATGTCGAACATGGGTAGTGAGGAGACTCTTCCCCATTTTTATTCATAAAAATACTTCATGGAACGTATTATTTTGGTAGCATGACTTAAGAAAGTAGCCACCCACTAAAGCAATTGTAAAGACAAAGTAGATGGAACAATAACCGTGGCTTAAATTTTTTTGATAGGATCTTTAATAGGCTTCGAGAAAAAAGGGTGGCCCAAGCATAGATATCTTTCCTTTCTAGTTGAATAGATGTAAAAATTGATGCCATTTGTCCCTTACACAAGATTTTATGATCAACTTTTAAATACATAACAAAAGAAAATTCAAATATTCAATATTTATTAATTGATGACATTAAGGTTTTAATGTATTAATGTAACCGACATGTGTAATGAAAGTAATGTAGTTCCAAGATATTTTACTCCTATCGAGTCAATATTTATAACACACCTTCTTATTGGTATTTCATGTAATTTTTGTGTAGGATGGAAGAGCTTTAGCTAAGATAAGAAAACTTAAAGGACCCAGATTTTGGAAATATTAAAAAAATAATATTTTATAAGCACATTTGTATTGATCAAATAATGTTACAATATAAATGTATGAAAGTTTTTTCAACATAAAGAAACAATCTTGACGTCACAGTTATCTTGGTTGAAAAAATGTCTCTACCTCCAACCAATATAGTAATCTAGTTAATGGATTATATCTTGCAAGCTACCTAGATATAAAAACCTACTAAAGATGAGGAACATACTCCTTTACTTAGGAAATATCATACCTACGACAAGTATGAGTTATAACACTAGGGAAAATTTTAAGGATGGAAGCTTATCTTAAAGTTTAAAAACCTTGGCAAATCTTACTAGTCCCTAATATGCAAATTGTAAATTTTTTGTTGATATTTTTGTAGAAATATTTAGATTTCCAATCATTTTATATTAGTTGATATGGTATTTTGGTGATTTTTAAGGTAAAATAATGGTGTACTATAAAATTTGGGCGAATCATGCTAGAAAAAAAATGGAAATTGGCAGATATTTTTTTGGAAAAAGCATGGAAAATTAACCCACCTGCAAATATTAGCCCCTGAAATTATCCTTGTAACACTCCCCTTAATAACTACTTGTCTTAATCTTTATTAGAAATGTATATCTATGGTCGAACCTTGTGTTTACAATAATTACAAAAAAAATAAATTATGTCCATATAAAGAAACAACAATCCACCAAAATTCATGGATACCTAACCATTGCAACAACTAGTCTACTAGGATGTCCTTCATGTACATGGTTCATTCAACTATCACATCTTCATAGGTCTTGTAGTTGTACTTTTGACTTCCCATACATTACCATCATCAACATACTGGGTTTTTTTGGATCACCTATCAAAATGCTTTGGGATTTTTTAGCTTACCCTCAACCATGCTCTCGATTCTCCTACATCACACTCACAAGGAACTACAATACTCTATAAGAATTCTTTTCCATGTGTTCCCTATCTGTCACAAAATTCATCACATTATACCAAGTGGTTTCCACTTACCACAAACCTCCACTTACAAAGTGGTTTTCATATTACCATGAACTAAACCAACATAAATGTGCCTCATCAGGATTACATCATGACTAACTCAATTACATTAAATGGAAACATCCACTTAGGGAGATACCAGGTACATGCATTCTAAAGGAACACTATATCAATTCAAACATGACACTATAGACTTTCTACAATGTGTGACTCACATTATGATATGATAATGTGTTTGTTATTATTCTACACACACACACACTTTATTTTACCTTCCTTTGTCCACCACTATCGAACACTTATTGTTGCTCCAACAATTATCATTCATTGCCTTTACCAGAACCATTGTCACATTCTCTCCAAATATCTCTTTACTATATTCAGGACCTATGTGTCCTCCCTACTACAAATTTGTCATTCCTCTCTAAAAATTCAACATACAAGTAAACTTGATATATCAAGTGAGAAGTATGAAACTTGATATTACCACAAAAGGTGTCCATGCTCCTCCCTTCATTTGATGAACTATGGTAATGTACTAGCTAGAAATTGAATTATTACTAATACCTCAGATCAAATAGGAGTCTATTGTACTCTAATCCATAACATCAATATAATGAACATGAAGACTAATTCACTAATTTTTTATGAACCTACTTCCATCTATGGAGATACATGGTTACCATCCATTATATGTACCAACTGTCTAAGAAATTAGTCTAGACAAAGAAATAATAAGTAGAAGGCCCTTTGAGCTAAAACACTTCTTCACTTTAACAAACTACAAAATTCTCTTTACATAAAAACAATATTGTATACTAATACATACATCAACAACATATACATGGAATACATTTTTAGGATACTATCTTCCTCCTTTGCAATCATAGACATACTTGGAATTTTTATCTAAGTCTTTGATATTTTCATATTCTTTGATGTACTTCTTGATGGTTTCGTCTTTCTCATAATTCTTCATCTTCCTAATTTTTGATAGTCAATGATTTTTGCAAATAAAACTTTTGTATTATTGGAATGACCAGTTTTAACACAAACTCAAACTTTTGACAATAATTGGTTAGACTAAATGTCACTCCAATGACAACTAGACTTCCATGATATGACATACTCTCTATTTCCACATCATCTTAGAACTTTATTGCAAATTTATAATTAAGGTGTTAGCCAACCCAAATCATACACCTACAAGTTCTAAAGCTAATAACATTTCATGATTACACATATAATTTGATTCAACTTCCTATTCCTTTTAACAAGAAGAAACCCCACATACCACTTCTCCACTCGACACTACTAGTCTCTTTCCATACCATATTACACAGTATTTGTATGACTACACTCAAATATCTACACTCACAGTTCCTCTTCTCTACAATTTGATAGTGAAAAAATATCTTTGCAAATTCATCTAGAAGTTCTCATCCATCTATGAATCAATTATTAGATTTGTTCCAGCATTTGCACTGTAATATACAACGTGTATCTCCTTGAGAGTGTGGCCTCTTTTGATTCTATTTTCTATCCCAATACCAAAATAATGTGGTTGTAATTTTTGTCTCTTCATGATAGCATGACTATCGTCTTCATTATCACCTACTTTTACTACCACGATAGCATGGCCACTTCATGATGTGGCCCTTCACAATGTGACTGTAAGTTGCATAATCGGGAAACACACCATTAAATACCAAACCATCCAAGAAACAATAAGCATAATGCATTTTACCAACATAGAAACATATTCTTGGCATTGAGTTATAAGTGATGGTGTTAGGAATATACCCACACCACAACACCACTTAACAACCATGTCCGCTTTATTTTCCTTATTCTAAATAAAAAGGGCATGAACCACAATGTTGTAAAAGGTCCTAACTAGAAAGCAATTTCTACTCCTCTTAACATGTAAAAATTTCAGTGCCTCATCCACTTAGTCTAACTTACAACGAGTACCCAAGAAAACATTTAAACCAATTATATTAAGATGATCCCACCCAAGTTGCACAATCATCTTGTCCAAACTCTCCATGAAACTAACATTTGCGATGAAAGTAACTTAATCCCAAGATATTAAATTTATTTGATATCAATATTCATATCATACCTTCTTATTGGTATTGATGTAACTGTTAGCCTCTCTCATAAAACAATAATAAATCCAAAATTAATTAATTAATTAAATATTCCAAGTTAGGAATTTGTGCCTAACTCTTGGGTTGTTCCTCTAAGATAGGAGTTAGTTTAGGTAACTCCTATATTGGTGTGTGTCTGGTGAGAAATTATCTCAACCAAAGGTGTCTAAGATAGAACGCACTATCTTGAGACCAATATCTCTCATATATTTATTTGTAACACTATATTCAATTATTTGAGAGTAATGAAGAATGAGAGTGAGAGAGAAACATGAGGCTTCAGCCTTTTTCCGCCAATATTGTGTCTCTGGTTTTTATATGTGTTTTTCTGTAATTTGTCTGAGTTCATCTCATTTTCAATATGTGGTATCAGAGCTATGTTAGACCTGTGTGAGGCTGCATCAAGGCTGCATCCAAAGCCGTGAGCCTGCAAGTTATTTGTAAGGCGTTTGTTGTAGCATGAGCGTGAACCTGTAACAAAAAGGCCAAAACCGTCGAGGGGCGAGAAGACGGATGAATCTCACGCGATCTCAGCAGATCTATGTCATCGGGTCATTTTGGTAACGTGGATTACATATTTGATTTGTTTGCATATTATAGTTTTGGTTTATCAAAGGGCAATGTAAGCTGAGAAAATTTCAAACGTGTGAGCAATCGAAATTTCAAGGAGCGCAGAGCTCCTGAGGCAAATGCTGTAGATGTTGAGGTTGGAGAAGACAGGAATACATGTTTCCGTGGGAGTGAATTTTCCAATTCTTGCATAGGAAAGGGCAGCATTCATAGAAAAATCGGTTTCATTGTGTCTATCTTTTCCATCGAGAATATGAGAGCCCGCCTTCCTTTTCCCCATTCATTGTCGCAGATCTAATGAAGCGCCCTTTGGAGTCTCTGGGAATAGCAGAAACCTTCTGATTGAGATTTAATCCGGTATTGTTTATGAGACCCTCTATTACTTTTGTGGTTTCTGATATTAGTTTTTCATTTTCAAAAGAAGGCAAAGCCCTGGAGTTGGTTGTTGGCCTGTCCACATCTTGCAGGCACAAACTGTTATTGGTATCTTCCAAATTATGGGTTGAGTAGATGTGCTGGCCCGTCTCCTCCTCAGTTTGATGGACAACATCAATTCTAATTTTAGCTGGTTCATGCTGAGAAGAAATGTTTGATTTTGTCATCTTCAAGGGAATGCATGAGACTAGATTTTGAACAGGTAGTACTCCCATGCTGTGCATTCAATTCATGATCAGATCCCCCCATCTTTTCAGGGTTGATGGAGGAAACTTCTCTGTAATTATTACATTCTTTAAACTGCCTTTTAAGCAAATTTTGATCCCTATGTTCCGATGACCCCTCCTCTGCCTGCAATTTGCAATTTCCACTGTTGCCTGCATTTTGATGTGTACATTCATTGCCTCCCAATATTTGGAGTTTCTTCGTATAAACAAGAGGCGACTCATTCAGTGAAAACACGGTTTTCTCTTCTTAGTTCTGTGTCTTCAAAACAAATCCCAGAGAAATCTGATTCTGGGTTTACAAAACAAAGCACAGAGAAATCTGAGAGCGTGTCTGAACATCCTTGAATCTGAACCATTGCCAGGCGGTCCAATCTGTAAAAGCATAGATCTGGCGAAGACGGGTTCTTGCATCATCGAATCAGCCAAAGGCAGTGGCTAGATCTCGTCGTACCCTGTTATTCGAACCATTGCAATCTGCAATACAATCTGTGCCTTATGAACATCGGCCTGGGGCAGCAACACGTCCAAATGGAGTAATATTTTTAAAGGTTTTACGCTTGGGAAATTGGGCATTTCCAAAACGTGAGTTTACAACCTTTTACTTATATTTTTCTTAAGCCCTATGCACAAAAAAAAGGATGAGTGGTGTAATGTGAAGCGGAATTTTTATTAAGTTTGAGTTTTAAGGGGCATGACTTAGTTAAAGTGTTTTTTGGAGAGATAAGGAGTGGATAATATTTTTTAAATTTTTGTAATGAGGTATGCTGTTTAATGTGTAAAAATGTTTTTTTGGAGTGCTTTGGGGAGATATAAGGAGTGACATAAGAAAGAAGATGAGTGGATAAGGTGCATTACATTTTGTAAATTTGAAGAATATTTTGTGGAGATATAAGTGTATTATTTTGTATTTGGAGTGATAAGGGAAAGTTGTTGTAATTCAAAGTATTGTTTTACTTTGAGAGGGATCGTGTCACTATCCATTCAGATTTTGAAGGCGAGTTGTTTCAAAGGGTTGTCAGCTTGGCATTATCATTGCTTCAGATGTACTCAGTGATTAATAAAGATATCATTTTTTAGTGTTGATGTGTCCTAGATCCGCCCGAAATTGAATAAGGGGATCTAAGGTACACTATGTGTGCTTGATGGCGCATGTGTTTTATGGATTCATGTTTTTGCTTTTCGATCTGTGTCTAGTTGTGACACATCAATAATTTCATCGCATACATAAAGCAAGCACAACACATAGCTGCAAGAACAACACTACAACAAATAATCAAAGTTTTCAACATCGGCATTCTACCTCAACAAACAAATTCACTCAATACAATCAAGTTCATGAATCTGCAAACTCCAACGTTTCAAAGAAAAGTCTACATCAACATTCTTGCAAACAAATTTAAGAACTTGTGAATCAAATTCCAATTACATTGAATTGTACGAGTGCATTCTCAGTTGAAACTGACACCCACGTTTTGATTTGATCATAAGTCAAGCACGTCCATTCTCTTCAAATTAGTCAAATTAAGACAAGTGAATTCCTTGTTTTATGTGAGTCATTAAAACCATTGTAAGCTTTTTTGGGTGCATTTTCGACAGTGTTCGACACCCTTCCTTTAAGCAGACTCTATTGAATGCACGAATTTTAATTCTAAAGCAAATAAGAAACAAGTTCACATCTCCTACAAGCGAGCGTGAATTCCAGAAAGTTCTAGCAAGTGTTCTCAGCAGGTACAATAAGCAACAAATCAAGCGAGCGTGCCATTCAAGTCCCATAGCAAGCGAGCCTGTCATTCAAGTAACAAAATCAAGTGAAACAGTTCAAAGCACGACATCTATGACAAGAGAGCCTGAGTTCAAGTGAGCAAGTTCAGATGGCACAACATATTCAGTTGTTAAACATTCTTCACAGTTTGATCATCTCCAGTGATGAAGACATGGTGCACATCAGCAAAGAAACTCTTGCTGATATTTCACGGCATCTACAACAAACACAAGAAACCATTGAGTTTCTTCAACTTGAGTCCCAACTTCAAAGGAATGAATTGCAAGAAAAGAGTGATACTTTCAAGTCTTTGAACCATCCAGATGATAAGTCATTCATCCCAACAACTTCAAGTGTCGAAGTTGTTCATGAGCAAATTTCTTCCAAACCCATCATCAAGCCCTGGGAAGAGATTCAAAATAACAAGAATCGACGAGGCTTAGGATATGTTCCTGATGACACCAACTTACAAATCCCAGATTATTCCAAGCCAATTAAGTTTGTGAGTGCATGATTTCTTGAACCACTCACCTCAGCAGGTTCTGCGAAAGTTTCCGACAAACGGAATTGCACGCAACCTAAAGTTGAAGTTCAACCAAAGTGTTCTCATTGTCAAAGAACTGGGCATATGGAAGATCAATGTTTTGATCTCCATCCTTGTTGCCATTGTGGCAAGCCCAATCATTCCTCCGAAAAATGTCGCAACCAATAAAAATCAGGCAGATTGAAGATACATTATGAATGGATTGATCCTTGGGAATGGTCATCCACAGTCAAACGATTGTCTCAGTTCTACAACAGACTACAATCATACATAGTGCAGCCAACAGTGAACAGATGATGGTACTCTCATGCAGTTGAATGACGGAGTACAACAGTGAAACTCTCCTACACGTGAAGGGGGGGAGTTCAAATATATTTTGGAGAAGATTGTCTCTCCTTTCAGCTGACAAAGGGGGGAAAATGTCAATGAAATTGACAGGTGGTTGTCAGACTGAAAGTCTCGACAACATCAGCAAAACAGCCAGTGGGCATCTTCATCAGCCAGTGGGCATTTGTCATCAGCAGTGAGCATCAGCAAATTCGCCAGTGGGCGATCGACAGCCAAAGTAGCAGTGAGCAGCTTTCATCATAGCAAAAGCAACATTGAGTTGTTTTTCGACATCTTCAGCCAGTGGGCAATCATCATCAGCAAACTCGCCAGTGGGCGTTCATCAAATTGTGTTAGTGGACACCGGATGCTGTTTTCAAACAAAGGACAGTTGGATCCTTTTGTGGCTTGGCATGTGATGGAATTGTCAAGCAACATTCAGAGATGAATCAGGCATGCAGCTGATTCATGTTCTCTTCAGATTTGAGTTTTTTCCAGCATCCAGTTTTGGCGGTTTTTTCAGGAAATGTTTTTGAGGATCAACATGAGAACTTGGAAGATGGTTCCTCGTTCTTATTTTGGATTTATCATTGAAGGGGGGAATGTTAGCCTCTCTCATAAAACAATAATAAATCCAAAATAAATAAATTAATTAAATATTCCAAATTAGGAATTTGTGCCTAACTCTTGGGTTGTTCCTCTAAGATAGGAGTTAGTTTAGGTAACTCCTATATTGGTGTGTGTCTGGTGAGAAATTATCTCAACCAAAGGTGTCTAAGATAGAACGCACTATCTTGAGACCAATATCTCTCATCTATTTATTTGTAACACTATATTCAATTATTTGAGAGTAATGAAGAATGAGAGTGAGAGAGAAACATGAGGCTTCAGCCTTTTTCCGCCAATATTGTGTCTCTGGTTTTTATATGTGTTTTTCTATAATTTATCTGAGTTCATCTCATTTTCAATAGTAACTCATTTGTATGACAAAAGAGATTTAGTTAAGATATAATGAAAACTTAAAGAAAAACTTTTTCAAACTATTCGAAACTTTGTATAATTGATAATATCTATGACAATTAAAGAAAACAAAAACAAAAGATATGACAGTGATAATTGTTTTTAAGCAATCTATAAGCATATACAATGCATACACCATGAAACACAACTATGTAACTTTAGCACCTAAAATTACTAACAATTTGAATTGTATTAATCAGAATTGCAACTTCATTATTATATTTTTGTTTGTCGAAACTAGTGGTTATCACAGTCAAACCAATGGTGCTTGCAGCATCAACTCCAATGGCATTGACACTCACAATATCATAAATGGTCATAACATAACCTTAAAATTCATATTTTTACTCATTATCTTTCAATTAACTTTATTTAAACTGAATTATAATAGTTAACCTTACCATATATTATATTAATTACTAGTTTATGATAATAGTAATGCCACCTCTATCAATAATGGATATTAACCATTTAAAATAATAATACTAATAACGACATTTAAAATATTTAAATAAATAAAACAACAAAAACACCAAACTTGAATAACTTCACAATAATTTTATTTATTTTTATATAATAAAACAATATAGGATATAATTATATAGTTATAATTATATCATTATTTTTAAATTTATATAATATAATTAATATATATGCATATGGAGCGTAATTGCAGGGAAGGTGTTCCTCCTATGGAATTGGCTCCATTTTCGTCCAACTCCATCCCATCAAAATTTAACACGTGGAAATGCACCGTTGTCTAGGGAAAGGTTGCTCCTACGAGCGTTTCTCTAGGTATATTCAAACCCCAGTGAATACAGTGTTGAAATCAAAACAACAGAGTTGAACGAGACTACTAAGGAAATGTATAATGTCAACATTACAATGAACATCAATAGTAGAGGCACTGAGCTAATTCATGTGAAAGAAGATCTGAACAAGACGATGTTTCATAGATATGGTAATGTTGCATACCTTTTTATCCAAATGGGGGCTTACAGAGCAGGTCCAACCACGTTTGTTGTATTTGGGATTGCTTCCAAGCCTCTCCACATTTATGGAAAACCACGATTTAAATCTAAGTGGATCCTAACAATTCGTCTTCTAGAAGATTAATAAAGGGCAAGGCTGAAAAAAGCTCCATATTGTGGCTACGACTAAGTTTACACAGTCGTGGTTGTCAAATGCATATTTTCATCAAAGTATGGGCACCAATGGTGATGGTGGAGAGCTCATCCTTCATGCAATCCATGAAGACGAGTTTGAAAAAATAGAGAGGATCGTTTCTCTCCAGGAATAAAAGGGTACCTATAATGGCTCTATTTATAGATAGACTCCTACCTATGATTATCTCTATTACGGTTCCTCCCTGTATGGTGACCTGAGTCTTAAGAGAATGAGAGAATGGATGGATTATCATGCCAAATTCTTTGGGCCTAGATTAGACTTTGTTGTGCATGATGCAGGTGGAGTTCATCCCCATGTTAGAAAGGTTTTGGAGCCATGGATTCGAGCTGGTCGTGTGATAATGTGATGGGTATTATCACAATTTGTTTCTCAAACAATGGCACAGGTACAAATTCATCGCAAAGTGGAAATTTTTTCTCTATGGAGATCAGTATTTGTATATTCCTGGGAGGAAAACACTCAATATGTCTTGAAAGAACTCTATGGCTATACCCAGTTCACCATTGAGCAATATTCACGTCCAACAAGCTCTGCTTGCATAATAAAATGCAGAATATGTTGGCCATCAGTCCTTATTCCACGTAAGACCCATTATAGTTTCTATTAATTCGAGGTAAATATTCGATTGGTTTTTTGGGTTTGAAATTCAATGTGATAACTTTGTTGTGCAGGGAATGGGGATTTGAGAAGTTATTATTCAGGGATGTGAAGTGAGGCATAAGGAGAGATCGCAACTATGCAGTGCGGGCTATACAATTGTATGCCACTGGAGTTCACATTTTTGAGAATGTGATAGAGTAAACATAACAAAATACGCAGGGAAAAATAACATATTACCATTATCATAACACAATGAATCAGTTAAAAAATTTCAGAGAGAGCTAATGGGACCCGAGCTTGCATACATTCAACCGTGAATACTAAACAGTTTGTTGGGAAATTTCTACAAAACCATTCAACCTCTAAGTATTATTTCTGAAAAGACAAAAATTATTGGAAGAGATTTGATTTGATCAATAAATCTAGAGCTTGGTATTTAGTAATTGTTCCATTATTTAAAGTCATGATATTGTATCTCTGGTTGTAAATTTCTGTGTTACCGTAGGGGTGGGAATATGTTGTTTTATAACAGGAGTTGGACTTGCCCTCACCTAGGTTGATGCATGTATGATTAGTTGTGCTACAATCTTTTATAAAGTATTTCCATTTGCAATTTTCATTCTTGGTGGACTCTACCGCTCCAGGAAATACCAGGTGTTAGAAAACTAATAAACTTAAACAGCGATTCTGCATGCGGAAAGAACTGAAAAGAATCACTGAAACTTAATGCCCAGGGATACGAATTACCTCCAGCCATTGGTGAAACTGTTGATGCAATTTCCTTCTGAAACACCACGCTCCAGCTGCACATGCAAAAAGGAAAGAAGACAACTAGTCTGAAGGCACTTCCAAGCTCTACTATCTCAGCTAGATGGTGTAGAACTGAAGGGGACTGAGATAGGAGCTTGGGGACCAAACAGATGAACATATAGCTAAGCTTCCATCAAGCTTCTAAAAGCTATGTGTTAGAAAAACCACAAATCAAGGTAGAGATCAGATCAAAGTGATGGACCACTTTAGTAGCTCCCAATTATAAATTTAGTAATTGCAGTTGATTTTCTTAACTTAAGGAAACTACTGCAGTTGGTTTCCATAAGTTAAGAAACACTGCAATTCCATAAATCAAAGTAGCTTTTGTGTAAAATCAATGGAGCTTAACATTCTCCCACTTGGTCCATACTTCCAAACTTAATGTCTCAAAAACCATTGACAATCTGTATTAAGTAATAGACACATGAATCATGGCGATAAGTCCTCTTATGACGAGTATTATCTTCCATGTATTACTATGCGTTTACTCTTATTATAATTTATGTGGCAACAATATTTTAATGAATAAACCTTATGTTTATTCTTGGTCCTTCTTAAATGAATTTTCTCAAATCAACTTAAGGTGCACATAAATATGAGAAAAAACATCACAATAATTAAGAATTTCATTAACATTGTCCATACAATGAAAACCTACATAATGGAACCAAGTCCCATATTCAATACATGATCCTTGAATTTAAACGGTGGCATGCCCTTAGTCAAAGGATCAGCGATCATTAACTCAGTGCTGACGTGCTCAATGACCACTTTCTTTTCTTTAACACGTTCCCTTATAGCTAAATACTTAATGTCGATGTGTTTATTTCGACTCCCACTTTTTTAGCCATAAAACCAGCAGCTGAATTATCACAATATATTCTCAATGGCTTAGAGATAGAATCCATAATTCTAAGCCCAGAAATGAAATTCTTAAGCCATACACCATGTAAAGCAGCCTCAAAACAGGATATACATAAGCATGTAGTCTTTGGTCCCTTGAAGGTACCTCATTACTTTCTTTGCATCTCTCCAGTGGTCTAAACCTGGATCACTCTGATATCGTCCCAACATTCCCACAACAAATGCAATGTCAGGTCTTGTGCAGACTTGAGCAAACATTAGGAATTGCTAATCTCTTAGGTCTAGTAGATCTTCTTAATGTTGTACCATCATCTTCCTGAGAAGTATGTGGTTCAACTTGTTGTTCAAAAGTTCTTGGCAACTCTTGAACTCCTTGATCTACTGGAATATCGTCAGCAGCTTGTGGAACTTCAACAATTGGTTGTTCAACACCAGTTTGTACTTGAGGGGTGCTATGAATAATAACCAATCTTTCACTTGAAGTGGAAGGTTGAGATTCTGAATGATCTTTCTCAGAAACTATGTTTCTGGTTTGATCGCTCCCACTGATCAAGTCATTTTCAAGAAACTTTGCATTTCCTGATTCCACAATCCTAGTGCTGTGAGATGGACAATAAAATCTGTAAGTATGTATGATTTCTAATATGTCAGAACTCCTATTGGCACCTTTCTTTGACTTGTTGGTCTGCTTTCCCTTTATGCAGTCCACACAAGTCTCAAGATCAGTAAAATCTAGAGTATTAAGTATTCCTTCATTTACCAATCTTTTAATTCTATCTATGGAGATATGACCTAGCCTCCGGTGCCATAATTTAGAGGAAACTTCATTAATAACACATCTTTTAGTGCCAGTGTGAACATACATTGAATCATATGTGACATTTTTTTGTAAATTAATGCAGTAAAGACTATTAGACAAAATACCATTCCCAACATAATCAGATTTATAGAATAGACTGAAAGATTTTTATGAAAAGTTTAAGGAATATCCAAAAGGTACAAGCCTTGAACCTGAGATCAAGTTTCTAGAAAAACTTAGAACGTAAATGTCTTTTCTAACTCCAAAACAAAGCCACTACTTAAAGTTAAATAACATGTTCTTATAGCTTCCACATGCGAGCCCATCTTGTTTCCTGATAAGATGCTTTGCTCACTTCCTACTGACTTCCTTAGGTTTTGCAAACCTTTGCAAGGAATTCGAAATGTGAATTGTTGATCCAGAATCAATCCACCATGTGTTAATATTAACATTAACCATATCAGATTCATAACAAACAAACGAGATTACTTCCTCAAGTTCGGGAATGTCAGAACGAATTTCAGAGAAATTTGCAGGTTGTACTACTGCATCAAAATAAAGAATCACATGCTTATGTTGAGGCTTAATAAACTTTCATGTTCTACCAATGTAAAACATGGTAAAAAGAATTGAATCAAATGACATGAAAATTGCCTGTGGGCTAAATTTTCAATTCAAACAGATTCAATAAAACTTTATGAACTTTCATGTTTTACCAATGGAAAACATGCTAAAAAGAATTGAATCAAATGACATGAAAATTGCCTGTGGGCTAAATTTTCAATTCAAGCAGATTCAATAAAACTTTATGAACTTTCACGTTTTACCAATGTAAAACATGCTAAAAAGAATTGAATCAAATGACATGAAAATTGCCTGTGGGCTAAATTTTCAATTCAAGCAGATTCAATAAAACTTTATGAACTTTCACGTTTTACCAATGTAAAACATGCTAAAAAGAATTGAATCAAATGACATGAAAATTGCCTGTGGGCTAAATTTTCAATTCAAACAGATTCAATAAAACTTTATGATAAAACTTATTAATTCATAACTCCTGTGGGTAGGTTATGAAATTTTATTCTAATTAATTACATAAATATAATAAAAATTCCTGTGGGATAAAATTTATTATATTCAGTGTAATTAATTACAATTTAATGTCTAAATAATCTTTATGTGATCTTGCCAATCAATATATAATTTTATTTAATTAAAGATGTTGTGGCTATTATCTAATTAATTAAAATCATATGGATCACTAAACATTATTTTGTTGCATAAACAAAACTTAACCAGAGAGAAAAATAATGTTTACTGAAAGGAGCAAGTCAAAATGACATTTTAATAAACTCCATAAAACTGTAATAATTCTCCAGCAAAATCAAAAGCAGTCAACATTACCGAAAATGACTACAAATTGATTGTTCAATTTATAAACTTAACCCGGAGATTGACTGAATCAGCTTTGATCCTATGCAAATGCAGTTCGAAGACTAGCTAGCTTGACTTCAGGCTCCATCCTTAAGTTTATAAAACAACAAAATAGACCAGCAAACAAGCTATTTTGTTCACAAAAACTTAATTTTCAACAACGCTGAATCTGAACTTCATGCGAAATAAACATAGGATCAAAACTGAATGCCCAAATGAGAAATAAACCATTTCTTATTTCTCTTTAATTATAAATGTTCATAAATGTAAGTTCAATGTAAATTTTACAATAAATATGTAATCAATTATAAAATTTACTTTGCATTTTGCATTGTTGATTTTATATATAGTTATCAAATTAACTAATTTGATTTTCGCTGCACTTTGACAGTCAAAGTTTTACCGATAACCTCATAATTATGTACTTCCTCAATACTTTGAGGAATGAATTGCTGAAGAAAAATTGAATGGAAAAAAAGATTAAGCAGCTCTAAAGGTATTTGGTGTCTCCAATCAATAAAGGTCTGTTTTCCACTAAATTAATCAAAATGCAACAGATCTTGCTTTGGAAATATTGGAGCAAAAGCCATTTTAAGAAAAATACATCTGGAATTTCCTTTATCTAAGGCATTAAATAAGCTAACAGCATGGGTAAGTTGACTATGAAATCAAACCCCAGCTATGCCATGATAAACTCTCTGTAAATTCGTATTCTTAATACAAGAATGGTATATTCCAGTAATTCCATCACGAAATAGCTTTAAATGGCTGTCAAAGTGCTGACCCACCCACAATATTTTAACGAACAATATTTTGACGTATTGTAAATCGCCTTTGTTTATTCTTTAAATGCTAATTGCATGTAGTGTTAGCATTATTGTGAATCATATTAAAACCGATATAAGTCCCGTATCGTACACACACAACTTCAAAATTTCTTCTGGGTATGACTTTTCCAGACAATTGAAACAAAATTTACTAACCCATAAGAGCCTCGGAAAGTAATAATTACTTGAATATTACATAAGCACGTAATATTCTTATTCAAATATTACATATTCAAAATATTACATATAAATACTTGAAAGCATGTAATAAGTAATTAATACTTGAATATTGAATTTGAATATGTAATTACTTGAGATTACTTGAAAAAATCTCAACAATTCAAATGTACTAACCCATAAAAAATCTCGTTTCATACCATCAAGAGTCCCGAACGTAATTCAAAATGGGTTTTAATTGTGGTCTAAATATAAGATTAGTTATATATATAACCAACTCCATTATTAAAGAAGCAAACCCACGTGCTTGTGACAAAACCAAGTCACATAAACCAAGAGTTTTGTGAACGGTTTTTCATCACAAAAATGCATGTCAAATTATCAAAATAATCCCTGCCACGGATTTTCATTAAGACGTAGCAGGGATGAGACTAGGCAAATTTGCTATGTATTTAGTTTTATTTTAATTTTACCGTTTTGAGCAAAATAACCTCTCTGATCTCTGAAGTACTTAGTATTAAAGTCTTTCAGATTGCAGTTGTGAAGAAAATTTTCTTTCCACAATGCCTCCAGCATTTTACGAGACAGAACAAGGTTTAAGGAAGTAAAAAAAATCAAATACATATCACCCAAACCCTATGCAGAGATTTCAACTCAAAACCAATATCAATATCTAAATCTAAACCTCCGCCCACAAACTCCAATCACCAGAATTTAAGCTTTTATCACACTGAAAATCTTTAATAACGGCAATAACTTGCAGTCTTAGATAGTAAACAACCAACAAGAATTTGCCGGTTAACCTCTTGAAATGTGTAAAGTCAATAGAGGCTCTAAAATATAAATAACTTCCAATTCAAGTTACTAAATGGAACCAGCGAACTTGACTACACGCAGAATATTCATCTACGCGCAATCAACTCGGAAATTTTAAAAGTTGGCCTCCAATCTTCAACGAAGATTGAATTAAGGCAAGCGGTATGGTCGGCGGCAGAGTAGTAAATTGATTATCAAATATCATAAAAATATTCGAAGAGCACTGCGTTCCGAATGCACAGATACTGAAGAAATTCATTAAAGAGTCGATGATGCCGCCATTAGTGGACAAGGCGGAGTGAATTAAGGTTTCCCTCCGCGTTTGTGCCTCCAAAGCGGCCACAAACTATTATTCTATATTAGATTAAGATTAGATTACTTCCACAACCCCATTAAAACAATAAGGGGAGAAGAAGAACAGCAGTGGAGGAAGCATCGAAGCAGCAGAAACAACACCAGCGAATGAAATGAAACGAAGCAATACAAAACTAACGATGAGATTCAGTCGAATAAATGAAAATAAAAATCACTTCAAAATATTCAAATCCACACCAAGGCAGAGGTAAACTCTGCTCCGATACCAACTGTTAGAAAACTAATAAACTTAAACAGCGATTCTGCATGCGGAAAGAACTGAAAAGAATCACTGAAACTTAATGCCCAGGGATACGAATTACCTCCAGCCATTGGTGAAACTATTGATGCAATTTCCTTCTGAAACACCACGCTCCAGCTGCACATGCAAAAAGGAAAGAAGACAACTAGTCTGAAGGCACTTCCGAGCTCTGCTATCTCAGCTAGATGGTGTAGAACTGAAGGGGATTGAGATAGGAGCTTGGGGACCAAACAGATGAACATATAACTAAGCTTCCATCAAGCTTCTAAAAGCTATGTGTTAGAAAAACCACAAATCAAGGTAGAGATCAGATCAAAGTGATGGACCACTTTAGTAGCTCCCAATTATAAATTTAGTAATTGCAGTTGATTTTCTTAACTTAAGGAAACTACTGCAGTTGGTTTTCACTACTATTTTTCTAGTTAATTTTAATCAAAATCCGACATAAAATTTTAAAAACTTGAGTTTCAATTGTTTAATATGCATAATTCGAGTGTCGTAGGTGTTTTCAAGGGTGCTAAATCCATTTATGCATTCAAAGATGTATTTTAAACAACAAAAAGTCTTGAGATTGTATTGCCCAATTTTAGTGTATTGTGGTAAAAAAGGCTATTTCTTCTATAAGTTGGACTATATATATATATATATATATATATATATGTGAAATGTTTTATTAATATAATTTAAATCAAATTAGAGAAAACTCATAATTATATTAATAATATTTAATTTTTATTTTTAATTATTATTATATATTTACAATGAAGGTGTTTCCTTTAAGGGGATGGGGTGGGAAACATTATCCACTCTAGCCAATCCACGCGGTCCATTCTCCATGGGCAATCTAGTGAAGTTTGTAATCATTATTTCGAAAGTTACAAGTGAGCCTCCCTCGGGCATTCTATGTTTGGTCAATCTCTTTTCTACCTCTTTGAATTCGTCCTCTGAGTTGTATGAAAGCGACACAAGGGTCTGGAAAAAATGTTCATTTTGTTTTCACGATTTGCCTAGTTTTCCCAAAACTTCTATTTCTTCGGTGTTTCTTTCCACCTTAAGGGGAAACTTATAGTAACACCGAAGGTGTTCCTCTGAGGGATTGGGCTAGCCAGATCCAACCAATTGGATCTTTAGATTATCGTCATCCTCCATCAAATAGAAATTTGACACGTGGAATTAGAATGAGAGTGACAGGGATCTCTGCTCATGTCCTATGCTTTTCTGTAATTTGTTCTTGCACCGAGTGGTGAGGCTAAGCATAAAGGGCAGTTCAATATCATATTTGTAAGCTTGTTTTTGTTAGCGGGGGTAGGTGAAAGCCATGAGGGGTGGTGTTCTAGTTTTTTGGGGAGTGCATTGAAGCATTTTCTTCCTAGAGGGTTTCTTCTAGAATTAATTTATGTGGAGAATGGTTCAATGGGTTTTTCTATGATTTTTCTTCAGAATGGCAGTGGGATGAATTCTTGGGAAGGATACAATTGCTAGGACCTCTTTTCATGCAAACATCCTCAAATTTGAGAATTCCCGGAAATACCAAAATGGATTTATTGAATGAGAGTGTGGTAAATTCTCAAGAAGGATACAATTGCGAGGACCATGTTGCATGCAAGCATCCTCAAATTTGTGAATACCTGAGAATACTGAAATGGATTTATCATATATTATCTCCACATCCATGGTCATCATTGCCTCTTGTTATCTTGCCATGGCCCAGGGCAAACCAAAGACATTCATCATGCTTAGCTAATAAAGCAAGGGATACTAAACGAAGAGACTTCACAACTATATGAAGATAATTATGAAAATCCCATGCAAATTTTGATGGCCAGTATATCACAAGATAAGCTGGACTTGAATGAAATTGTCCTTGAAAAATTGGCTAGTATCAAGGACCCAACTACCTTTGTAGTTGTTGTAGAGCCATATCATTGGTAAGTTCCCTCTTGCATAATCATGTGAATATTTGTTCTAAATATTTATTTCGTATAAAGTGTCATTTTTTAGAATTTAAGTTGGTTGTACCTCTCTTTTAGATGTCATTTAAAAGGATTTCGCATTCCAAAAATCACCCAGGCCATGCACATTGGGATTCATTGCTTAGCCTTGCACTCAATTAACAATTAGAATGACACTAAAAAATAATAGGGATAATTAACTTGGTAGCAAATTCTTGGGAAAATTGGATTTAGGGTTTGACAAGAAAACTAACTAGATTTATCGTTGGACCACAATTGGCTAGTCATTTTTCATCTGAACTATTTTTTCAGCGAAAAACAATTTCTTCAAAATGTTCATTGCCCATCCCTAGGCTTAATAAACAATGAGATGTTAATCATATTACAATATAACACATAATAATATAACACATAATAGGACACACTAATATGTTAACATATTCTCAGAAAGATCAGAAAAGGTATCTGTAAAGTATACTCACTTAATTTACCACTTGACCACAACTCACACGACTTTTTTCGTTTGATATTTTCTTTTGTAACCAAGAATGATTTCTTCTAAATAATAATTGCCTAGTGATAAGATTTGTTAAGGCTCATTAAGCAACAAAATATTACAATACAACACATAATAGGATAAAATAACACGATAGCATATTCTGAGAATCACTTGATGTACGACTTGACCGCAACTCACTTGGAATTTTTCCTCTCGACTTTTATGCAGCCAAATATCATTTCTTCTAAATATTAATTACCTAGTCCTAGGCTTAGTTAATAATCAGGCATCATAGTATAATACATAATTGCTTTCTCTAACATGGTATGACAGTATTATCTTTGTGGGCAGATTGATCCCAAATCTCTTTGAAGAAAGCTTTCGTCATTTACGATTTGAATACAATCTACTTGAGATTTTCCCTCTAAACATTTTTTTGTGGAGTGGAAAATCATATCTCTTAAACATTTTACTCAATTCTACACAAGGGTTCATAGTGGGATCAAGCCCCGAGCCTAAAATTGTCACAACTCTCTATACCACAAATTTATTTTAATTTATTACTCTTATTCTTATAGGTGTTCTCATTTATTAAATTTGTCAAGCTTTATTAGTTAAGCTACTGCCTTGTTAATGTAAGACATTTTTTTTTTATCTACTAACACCTAGAATTGTATAAGTTACTTGTGTACAACACCTCTTTGTCAATTTGCTTAGAAAGGGCCTTGCCTTATGTTTGAAATCATTACTCCAAATCTATTTGATGTTGGGATTCCTTGTTACTTATCTTCATTATAAACATAAACATTATATGATGGAACACATAACCTTATATCTTCCCTCCACTAATTCGTTTTGCTAAATGGTTATCCCCATACCCTATACTTATTACTTGAGGGTTCCAATATCCATTACATCTCACTATCCTAATGTTATTATAGCATGTAGCATTTACTATGGAGACCGGATAATTGCATTCCCATTAGCCATCCCAAGGTACCCTATGGCATTAAATAAATCAGTAATGAATTTTTGTTAAGTGTAACTATGGGTCGGCTATAATCGATTAATGCTATTGTACCATGAATTATTTATTTGGCCCTCTTGTATAGGTTGTTTGCAATTCTCAAGGTGTATATATAGTGCTTTTTTGCCACCCCTTGAGATATGTGATGCAATGGATTTCCACCACATTGATTGAGACCATGTGACATATCCATGGCTTATCAATCCTGCCCAAATGAAAGGATTTGATATACTTTCTAAATTGAATGGCCTATGGTAGTTTTTCAAAACCTAACACCTTGTTTCAGTTGGCAAATTTCCCATTTGGGTTTTCCTTCTTGGCTTCACCATGAATGCATTGATTATGTCTGCTAATGATGAGCACGACCAGGTGGCCTTTTGCTAGAACTCCCTCACCGTTGATGTGCCATTCAACCTATCTTCACGAGGTAATTTCCTAATGGAATGACTATTTATAGTTGTTTTGGTTTTGTCAACCTAGATTAATCGTTTTCATGCCTTGTTCTACAAGCTCTGATCTAGAAACATTGGAAATTTCAAATCATATTAATGCTCTTCTTGTTGTTATGGGGTTCTATTGCATGTGCATTATTTCTACTCATCCCACACAAACTCTACAAAGCGTGGTGTTTCTCCAACAATCTAAATTTGTTGAAGGTTTTTCGATGAGGAAGGACTGAATCCCGGGTGACCCATAATGTCTGGAGTCAAAAGCTTTGACCAAGTATGAATTTAAAGGTCACCGCTCCCAAATTTATGAGGAATTTGAATTTGAATTGTTGTTACACAATCTGCCTCGAAACGATTATGCTTTAAATTTATTCATCTGCTACCCTCTTCCTATATATGTACAACTCATTTGGCTTACGGATTATCTGTTTTATGTTAAGGATTATGGTCATAGGTGTGTATGGCCTTAGTTTCCCTAGCTCCATTTCTATGTCGACATAGACTTCCTCCTACGCTAACTACCTCCTCTCCTACAACAAGTCGGTCCATGTTGGATTCACATCTTTCCCTACCGCTTTTCGTGTTCTGAACATAGTTCAGGTTCAATCCTGTGTATATTTTTTCCTTAAGTCATCTCTCCTTTCCGTGACAGTAGATATTTGTAATTATGGTTGTTCAAAACTTATGGAAAATTTTACATGTAAACTGTTTTGGGATGGAAGAACCTTTAATTTATTGACATTTCATATGCCTGGGAGGCATGTATACTTGGTTTTATTTCCATATAAAATGATTGTCATGGTCTCTAGAATTTTTGTATATATATATATATATATATATATATATATATATATATATATATATATGTTAATAACAAAATGATATATATATATATATATATATATATATATATATATATATATATATATATATATATATATATATATATCATTTTGTTATTTAAATACGTACAAATAGCGCTTTTTCCAGTGAAATTCTCCAGTGATTTTTAATGTTCACTGTGTCCTTGATGTGGTAGTTTACACACTGTATTTTTTTTCTTTGTTATAGTTGCCTCCTATACTCTTATATTAGTATTGGGAATGAATTCATTTAACCTTGTGCACTCATTAATATGTCACTAGCGCTTAGTGTTCCTCATGTTGGTCTTCTCGTTGTAGTAATTGTATAATATATTCCCTTGTTAATAGCGAACAGTCTCTTTATTTCATTATTTCATTTGGATGTTCCTCTATTTAATACTGTTGAAGGTGAAAAGGGCTCCTCTGAAATAATTATAGGGTTAACCCCTGTTCTCTAAATTATCTAATTTGTGTGAGTCCTGGATTCTGCCACGACTATGGATGTTAGCCATGCTTTAAGTTTTTATCACCAATTTCTGTTCCAGTGTATGAATTAATAGCGCGACCTTTTTAATTCTTAGCTCTGTAATTAGTTCTAAGTTTTGTACTTATTAGAATTCAATAGTTATTTGGAATTATTAGTTTACTATATTTTTCCATGGTCGCTTTAGTAAATATTGCTTCTTCTTCCACTTAACATTTCCACAATTTATATAGTATATCTACTACTAATATTAAGTGAGAGGAACATCTTGCAATTCCTGTTCAATCTTGTATTTATTCATTACTCTCGAATATAACACAAATGATTTCTCATGTCATGCGAGTCTCTGTTTGTGTCAATCTATACTCAGTAGATCGTGTTTTCATACTTCAATGATTTATTTTCTCTTAACCATTCATTCTAGATGCATGCAATTTTCATCCCCTCACCTCCTTTCTCACATGCATAATAAAATTGGATATATTTATAGCTTCGAATGATAATTAATCTCATACCAACTAAGCTAGAAGTATAACAGCCTCAGAACCGAATTACTCCTATTATACATCTATTGGCACCTCCTAATGTGATTTCCAGTGTAATGTTAATCCTGTTCGTTACTGTTTCAGACTTATATCAAGAACTTAGGCAGTTACCTAAATTAAGGCAACCTAAATATAGTAGAAGATACGCATAAGGTTTCACGATTATATTTTCACCTGTCTTCCTATCATTCTTGCAAATTCATTTTCGAATAATTTGTACAATCATTAGAAAATTTCAAGAAGTTTTCATAATAACAATTAAACGAAATGAATGACATCATCTACTATCATATGCTATAAAATTGTCTACACTCATCCTGTCTCATTTGTTGAAATAATTGCATGAATTTCTTATCCTCTAATAGTATTCTTGCAAAAACTGTTCTTTTCAGGTAACCAGTGCTTTTCATATGATTTATGTTTAAAATAAAACAAATTTTTCTTTCTTTAAAAGCTAACTACTTTCCGGTGATAATAAATATGTGTTACCCATAGCCAGATAGAACATTACTCATAGCTAGATAACTTAATCAATAATAAATACACCTATTTTTTTATTTCTTTTTATTTTATATTTTATTTTTTTTTTTTTTTTTTTTGTTATTTTATTTTTATTTTTATTTTATTTATTTTTATTAATTTTTTATTTTATTTATTTTTTATTTTTTATTTTATTTTATTTTATTTTATTTTTATTTTTATTTTTATTTTTTATTTTTTTTATTTTATTTTTATTTATTTTTATTTTTTTATTTTTTTTATTTTTTTTATTTTTATTTTATTTTATTTTGATATATTAATCAAAATAAAGATGAATCATCACTATAAAGTACCACAAATAAGCTTTAAGCAAATTTTCCTAACCAAGTTAGCTGCTAAAAAATGCACTCCAAATGAAACACTATACTCTGGACCATGAATTGATCCACCAGTTCCCCCTGAGATGAAATCAATTTCCAAGGAATCAACAACCTGTATTGATCCCTTCAGTAGGTGTTTCATACCTTTCTTCCATGATTGATGTTTCCTTTAGTGGTGTACCGCTTTTGTGGTCCTCAATGTCCACTTGCCTAGGCTTTTCCTTAAAATCCCGCTTTTCTCTCCTACAATGCTTTATGCTTATCCAAGCTTAGCATCTTTCTCCAGCTAAGCGATGTACTGGATTTTCTCTCCTATCCATTAAATATTATCTAGAACCTTATCTAGAATATTTATCATGCGTTCAATCTCATTTATTTACATAAATATTTCAATGTACTTCATGGATTTTCTTCCATTCTTACTAACATAATTCAATCTAATTAAAACAACATTTCAACAACAGAGGGATACTCATTTTTCCTCCCTTTTAATTCACACTCTCCTCGGTATTTATTTTCCAATTAGGACTGACTATACCCCCACGGGGACGTCAGAATACCTTTACCGGCACCCATAGTTACTCATAGTGATATAACAAGTTAGTTTCATCATATTATAATAAAAAACAGAATTATGTTGAAAAGGTTTTATAGTGATCACCCACCCCACTTATCCTTCGCACTACTTGCATGTATGCTCTTTGGGAGTAAAATGATTTCACTGCACTTTAACCCAAATGACAACTCAATTCCGGAGCCGGATCTCTTTCCGGTCTAGAATACAGAGAGGTTTTGCCAAAAAGTATCCTTTAGGTTCCACCTGTATCATTTTCCAATCAATAATGTTAAAACTGTCATGTACATATTTCTTAAGTAAAGATACATGAAAAACATTATGAACTTTAATGTGACTTGGTAATGCTAATTGATAAGCTACGGGTCCAATTCTATCTAGAATTTCAAGTGGTCCACAAAACTATGGTACCAGTATTGGACAAGTTCTCGTTCTTAATGTACCTTTTCTTAGTTTCACCCTCAAATAAACATGATCTCCAACTTTTAACTCTTTGTGCATTCTTTTCTTGTTTGCATAGATTTTCTTTCTGCTCTGTGTGGTTTTAATGTTCTACTAAATACTTCGCATTGTTTGCTCCATTTCCTGTAAGGCATCTAGCCCGAGTATCAGTATATCCTCTGGTTGACTTTAGTTGATATGGGTATGGAATTTTATGGATTACATAGCTTCGAAATGGCTCATTTTGATGGATATTTCATAACTGTTGTTGTAGGTAAACTCGACCAAATGCAGAAAATCTTCCCATTTTGTACATCATTCTTAGCATGTCCTCCAAAATCTCGTTAGTTCTCTCAATTTTTTGATTTGTTTGAGAATGATATGTTTTATTGAAATTTAGTTGAGTTCCCATGCCCCCAAATAATTTCTTCCAAAATTTTGAGGTGAATTTGGCATCGTTGTCTCACCCTATCATCTTGGGTATTCCATGTAGTCAAAAAAAATTCTCTCATGAAGATATTAGCAATTTGTGTTGTGCCGTAGGTAGACTGTACCGGTATGAAATGGGATGTCTTACTTAAAGTATCCACAACCACCATTATGGAGTCATGTTTCCTCTTTGTCCTTGGTAGTCCTATGATGAAATCTAAAGAAATAATTTCCCACTTCCATTCAAGAATAGTTAGTGGATTCAGCAACCCACGAGAGTGTTGATGTTCAACATTTACCTATTGACACTCTAAGCACTTTGATAAATATTCAGTAACCTTTTTCTTCATACTTGACCAGAAAAAATTCTTCCTTAATGTTGTGATCATCTTTTGGTACCCAAGATGTCTTGTGTATGGTTTCTTATGATACTCATATAATATCAATTGTTTCAGGTCAATTTCATTGGGAACATATAATTATTTTCTATAAGTCAACAATTTTTTTCAGAATTTTTGGCATAATCAGGAATATCATTTTGCTGTAATTTTTGCTAAATTTTTAAGTATTTAGGATCATTGGTCATTGAATTTTTAATTTCCTCCATAAAATATGTGTTGCACATTGGATAAACCAATGCTTCCCATGTTTTTTGCGACATGGACTAACCACCTCTTGTGGATCCTTATCTTTAGATATGTGATCGTTGTCTAACACCTACGAGTTTTGGTCTAACAACAATCGTGATTCCCAACAAGTGGTATTAGAGCATAGGTCATGAGTTCAATACACACCCTACTCATGTTGGGGGGGGGAGATTGTTGGACATTGGATAAACCAATGCTCCCCATATGTTTCGCGGCATGGACTAACCACCTCTTGTGGATCCTTATCTCTAGTGATGCATTCGTTGAGTAACACCTATGGGTTTTGGTCTAACATCAATTGTGATTCCCAACAATATGTACTAACACTACTAACAGACACTTCCATTAGAGTGTAGGCATGTCTGCTCAAAGCATATTCTATCTTGTTTTCCTTCCCCTTTATTTGTTTTATGTTGAATTCAAATTCACTAAGAAACGACATCCACCTAGCCTGCCTAGCATTGAGATCTAGTTGGCTGAAAATATATTTTAGGCTGATATGATCGGTTACCAAAGTGAATTTATTTCCTAACAAATAATGCCTCCACATTTTTAAGGCATGTATGACAAAAACTATCTCTAAATCATATACAACATAATTTCTTTCATGGGTTTTCAACTTTCTAGACTCATATGCTATCACTGCAATGTCCTGCATTAAAAATCCTCCTAGCCCCTCCATACAAGCATCAATGCAAACTATAAATTCTTTATTTGGATCCACAAGTTTTACTATGGGAGATGCTATGAGTAGATGTTTCAATCTATCAAAACTCTCCTCACATTTGGTAGTCCATTCAAATTTTACTCCTTTTTCTTGTAAATATGTGATATGATATGCTAATTTTGAGAATCCCTCTATAAATCTATAGTAATATCATGTGATTCCCATAAAGGATCGAACAACATATAGATCCTTTGGTATGGGCCATTTGACCATGGATGTAACATTTTAAGGGTCATCTGCTAATCCTTCCCTTGAAATGATGTGGCCCAAGTATTGTATTATATTTTTGTAGAATTCACATTTACTAAATTTGGCATATAACGTATATTCCCTTAAAGTTTGCAACACCAATTTTAAATTCTCCTTATGTTCATCTTCATCTCTGGAATATACCAGGATGTCATCAAAAAATACCAACACAAATTTGTCTAAATATTTGTTGAATTATTGTTCATTGACCACATAAAAGTTGTTGGGGAATTAGTAAGTTTGAATGGTAACACTACAAACTCATAGTGACCATATCTAATCCTGAAGGTTGTATTATGAATATCTTCATTTCTAATTCTCAATTGGTGATATCCCATCCTTAAGTCAATTTAAAAAAAAATGGTTGCCCCCCTTACTTGATCAAACCGGTCATCAATATGGGGTAATGGATACTTATTTTTAATAGTTAACTTGCTTAGCTCTCAATAGTCGATGCACATTCTAAATGTTCCATCCTTCTTCTTTTCAAATAACACGGGTGCCCCCCATGGTGACACACTAGGTCTAATATAGCATTTGTCTAACAATTCTTGTAGTTTCATTTTCAGCTCCAATAGTTCAGGTGGACTCATTCAGTAAGGGGCTCTAGACAATGGGGTTGCACTACATACCAAGTCAATAGAAAAATCTATGTCCCTGGGAGGAGGAAAACCTGGAATTTCCTCTAGAAAAACATCACAAAACTCTTTAATTATTGGCAGGATGTTTAAGTTGGATTCCTCTCCTTGCTATTCACTTTCTTCTACATGAACCATAAATAATTGACACCCATTCAATGCATTCTTTTTCATTTGTAAGGCTGAGATATTTCTAACTGATATAGCTTTTGGTATGCCATGAATTGTTTGAGTTTATCCTTGTTGATTCACACAAGTCATTGCTTTTGCTAAACAGATTATAGTAGCCCCCTGCCTCTCCAACCAATCCATACCTATTAGTATATCATATCATCCTAGGGGAAGTACATTTAGGTTCATTGTTGTGTAATAACCATTTAAATCAAGATGGCATTGCCTTACTTGGATGGTTACCCTTCTCTTTCTACCAATTGCTAACTATACCAACCAGGCAATTTTATATTTTTCAACTTTAGGTTTACATTTTTCTACCACCTATGGTCCAATGTAACTTAAAATATCCTCGAGATCAATTAAAATAGAAACAGGTTGGTTGGAAATAGTACCTTCAATCTCAATCATTGTTGATTGATGTTCTTCTTATCTATCCTCCAAGGTTGCACTTATTCTGGGAATATTTCTGGAAATATCATTCACTATGGTGGCTTCATGGATAGCTTGAATATTTTGAATGGATCTGGGATTATGCAGACAATCCCTTAATAAATGAGGTTCATCACACCCCCAACACTTCAGTGATTCTTTTTTTTTACCCCTCCAATATTTCTATTGTTCAAATCCATCAGTTTTGATCTAGCTTGAGATTAGGCCAACTGACTTGTTCCCCTTGCTGAACTTTTTCCATTGATTGTCATTTCCAAAGTTTTTCAGATAGCCAAGTTTCTGTCATTTTATCCCACTTACAGGTTTAGCCCTGTCCTTATTCTGCCAAAACTTAGAGCCTTCTTCCTTATTCTTGAACTACTGGTAACACAACCTCACCTTTCTTAATGCTTCATCCATTGTCTTCGGAATGTCAAACTCAATATGTTCCTTGTAGATGGTAGGCAGATAATTCATAAAGTATTTTACCTCGGATTTTTCTTCTTTAATGTAGGGAACATAATGCAACAAATTGGTGAAATTTTCCACAAATTCATCCATGGTTAACTTTCCCAATCTTAACTCATGGAAATCCTTTGCACGGTCATCATAATAACATTCACTTAAATAGTGGTTCTTGCACTGTCTCCGAAATTCCTCCCAATTTTTTGTATTTTTCTCCAATAGATGCACACTTTTTGCTTCCTCCTGTTGGAGAGCATATTTACCTTGTAGTTGATAAATGGCCAATTTGGCCTTTTAAGTTTCTCTCATATTCATAGACTTGCAAATATTTTGTGATATTAAGTAACCGTTCTTCCGTGTTTTCCTCCTCTTCCCCATCAAAAGTAGGGGGCTTGATTTTCCTAAATTTCCATTGTAGTTCTATTTGCTTTTTTTTTTCCTTTGTGTTTTGGGATATGTTCTATCGGACTCCCCCCCCAACTTTCAAATTACTCTGATTTTGTGCCCCTTTTTGTTCCTTTCACTATATCATGTTCCCCTATTTTATGGCTAGACTTTTCATTCAACCCTCTAATCATTCTTTCTTCTTCCTTGTTGGCCTTTAACATATGCCCATTACTCCTCCTCAAATATTCCAGTTCTTGTTCCAGGTTTCTAATCACATCCACGAATTTGGTAGTTTTTAGGGTAGCCCCATTTCCCAATTCGACATAAAAATATTATCATTCAGTAATGGTTGAAGCCTCCTCAACCATTTTTTATTTTCTTATTCTGGTTGCTTCCTTACCTTGCATTCCAAACAAAATCAAATATTAGTTCTTCCTCACTTCAAATTTGCAGATCTATATAATCTTGTTGATTATTTTTGTTGTGGTTCCTTAAGGCCCTAGTGGTGTACTTGGGTTCTGATACCATCTGTCACAACTCTCTATAGCACACATTTTTTTTCTTTTATTACTCTTGTTCCTCTAGGTGTTCTCAGTTATTAACTTTGTTAGGATTTATTGGTCGAGCTACCGTCTGCTGATGTAATATTTTTTTTTTCCATCTACTCACATCTAGAATTGTATAAGTTACTTCCGTATGAAACCTCTTTGTCAATTTTCTTGTAAATGGCCTTGCCTTATGTTTGAAACCATTAGTCTAAATTTATTTGATGTTGGGGTTCCTGGTTACTTGTCTTCATTATAAACATAGACATTATATGATGGAAAACATAACCTTATGTCTTCCCTCCACTAATTCGTTTTCCTAAATGGTTATCCCCATACCCTATATTTATTACATCGTGGTTCCGATATCCTTTACATATAATTATCCTAATGTTATTATAACATGTAGCTTTTACCATGGAGACCGAATAATTGTGTTCTCATTAGCTATCCCAAGGTGTCTGATGGCATTAAATCAATTACTAACGAATTCTTGTTAAGTGTAAATATGGGTCAGTTATGGCCGATTAATTCTATTGAACCAAGAATTATTTATTTGGCACTCATGTACAGGTTGTTTTCAATTCTCAAGGCATACATGTAATGGGTTTTTTTGCCCCTTGAGATATGCGATGCAATAGATTTTTGCCACATTGATTTTTGTCAAACCCTAACACCTCGTTTCACTTTACGAATTCCCCATGTGGGTTTTCTTTCCTAGCTTCACCACGAACGCGTTGAGTATGCCAGATGGGAATGAGCATGACTATGTGGCATTTTGCTGGAACTCCCTCACTGTTCAAGTGCCATTAAAGTCATCTCCTCGAGGTAATTTCCTATTGGCATGACTATTTATAGTTTGTTTCAGTTTTGTCGACGTATATTAATCATTTTCATGCCCTGTTTTGCATGCTCCGTTATGGCTACGTCGACAAGTTCAAATCATATTGATGCTCTTGCTATTTTTATGGGGTTCTCTTGCATCTAGATTATTTCTACCTTTTCAATGTAAACTATAGCAAGCGTGGAGTTTCTACAACATTCTAAATTCGTTAAAGGTTTTCGGGTGAGGAAGGACCGAATCCCTCGTGACCCACGATGTTTGGAGTCAACGGTTTTAGCCAGGTACGAATTTTAAAGGTGTCCTCTCCCAAATGAACGAGGAATTTAATTTTAATGGTTATTACACAATCTGCTTCGACTTGGTTATGGTTTAAATTTATTCATCTGCTACCCTCTTCCTTTATACGAATGGCCACATTGGCTTACGACTTATCTGTTTTATGCCAAGGATTATGGTTGCAGGTGCGTATGACCGTAGTTTCACCAAGTCCATTTCTAAATGGGTATTGACTTCCTCCTCCACTGACTACCTCATCTGCTACAATAGTTTGATCCCTTGTTAATTCACATCTTCCTCTACTCCTTTTCTTGTTCTTAGCACAGTTTGCGTTCAATCCCATGTATGTTTTTCTTCTTAAGTCATCTATCCTTTTTATGAGTGTAGATATTTGTAATTATGGTTGTTCAACACTTAGGGTGTGTTTACATTTAAACTGTTTGGGGATGGAAGAACCCTCAATTTATTGACATTTCATACACCATTTAAACTGTTTGGGGATGGAAGAACCCTCAATTTATTGACATTTCATACACCTGGAAGGCATGTAACTTGGTTTGATTTCCATATATAGTTACTGTCATGGTATCTATCATTTTCATCTATATATATATTCAATTTTTTAAGGATAAAGATATCACAATTTCAACTTTTGCCTCATTTTAAATGTATCATTTTGTTCTTTAAATGTGTACAAATAGTCTTTTTTCTAGTGAAATTCTCCAGTAAGTTTTACTGTTCTCTCTATCCCTGATGTGGTATCTTACACAGTGTATTTTATTTTATTTTTTCTTTGTTATAGTCGCCTCTTGTTCTCTTATATTTGTATTGGGAAGGATTGGATTTAACCTTGCACACTCACTAATATGTGACTGGAACTTAGTTTTCATCATGCTGGTCTTCGTGTTGCAGTAATTGTATAATATATTCCTTTATGAATCGTGAAGAGACTCTTGATTTCATTATTTAGATTGGATGCTCCTCTATTTACTATAGTTTAAGGTGAAAAGGGCTCCTCTATAGTCATTATAGGGTTAACCCATGTTCTCAAATTTATCCAGTTTGTATGAGTTCTGGTTTCTGCCATGACTATGGATGTTAGCCATGCTTTAAATTTATGTCACCAATTTCTCTTCTAGTGTATGAATGAATAGCATGGACTTTTTAATTCTTAGTTCTGTAATTAGTTCTCAGTTTTGTACTTATTCGAATTCAATAGTTATTTGGCATTATTAGTTTACTAGCTTTTTCCATGTCCACTTTAGTAATTGTTGCTTCTTCTTCCACTTAACATTTCCATAGTTGATAAATTATATTTGCTACTCATACTAAATGAGAGGAACATCTTGCGATTCCCATTCGATTTTTTATTTATTCATTACTCTAGAATATAACACAAATGCTTGATCATGTCATGTGAGTCTCTATGTGTGTCGCTCTATACTCAATAGATCGTGTTTTCATACTTCAATCCTTTATTTTTTCTTAACAATTCATCCTATAGGCATGCAATTTGCATCCCCTCATCTCCTTTCTCATAGACCTAATAGGTATTGGCTATATTTATAGCTTCAAATGATAATTAGACTCATGCCAACTAAGCTAGTAGTATAATGGCCTCGGAACCGAATTAGTCCTATTATACATCTGTTGGCACCATCTAATGTGATTTCCAGTATAATGATAATCTTTCTCTTTAGTGTTTGGACTTATATCAAGAACTTAGGCGGTTACCTAAATTAAAGCAACGTGAATGTAGTAGAAGATAGGCATAAGGTTTCACGATTATATTTTCGCCTATCTTCCTATCATTCTTGCGAATCCATTTTCAAATAATTTGTACAATCATTAGAACATTTCGAGAATTCTTCCAAACAACAATTAAACGAAATGAATGACATCATTTATTATCATATGCCATAAAATTGTCTACACTCATTCTGTCTCATTGATGGAAATGATTGCATAAATTCCTTACCTTCTAATAGTATTCTTGCTAAAATTGTTATTTTCAGATAACTAGTACTTTTCTTTGTACTTCTATTTAAAATAAAACAAAGTTTTTCTTTCTTTAAAAGCTAACTACTTTTTGGCCAGAATAAATACTTGTTGCCCACAACCAGATACATCATTACTCACAACTAAATACAACATTACTCACAAATAGATAACTTAATCAATAATAATCACGCTTAAATTCCAATCTGATAATTTAATCAAAATAAAGATGAATCATTACTTTCACATACCACAAATAAGCTTTAAACAAAATTTCATAAACAAGTTTGTTGCTAAAAATGCATTGGAACTGAAACACTATCCTTCCCACCATGAACAAATCCACGAGTTCCCCCTGAGCTGAGATCAATGTCCAAGGAATCATCAACCTCTATTGATTCCTTTAGTAGGTATTTCATAATTTTCTTACATGATTGATGTTTCCTTTAGCGTCGTTCCACTTTTGTGGTCCTCAATGTCCACTTGCCTTGGCTTTTGCTTAGAAACCCACTTTTCTCTCCCGCGATGCTTTATGCTCATCCAAACTTACCATCTTTTTCCAGCGAAGCAATATAAGGGATTTTCTCTCCTATCCATTAAATATTATCTAGAACCTTATCTAGAATATTTATCATTGAAGAGTTATCTCAAGCAAGAATCTCATCTTAAAGTGGCTCATCCCCAAGTGCATTCAATCTCATTTATTTATTTATTAATAAAAATAGTTATTTTTATTAATATTTCAATGTACTTCATGGATTTTCCGCCATTCTTACTAACATAATTTAGTCTAAATAAAACAACATTACAAAAACGAAGGGATATTACGAAAACAAAAGGTATTTGGATCAAGATTGTTCCCAAAAGCAAATTTGATTATTTATTTTTATGGGGTAAATCTTTTCCGTGACAAAATGTTCTCCATACTCACCAAAAAGTAATTCTATTAGACATTGAAGTATTCTTTGGGGAGGGAGCCACTCACTTGTATGATGCTAAGGTGTTTACTATTGCCACTCTCCTAAGCTCCCACCTCATTTACAACATGTTGAGTTAGATAATTTGAAATGAAGACATTATTTGTCTTGTTTTTATTGTAGGAGCCATCTGCACATATCAGCAAACATTCTTCTTTGTAAAATTTGTTGAAGTAGTCTATTTTCTATGATCTACAAAATGTATTTAGGCAAATGGGTTGTTTCTAGAAAATGGGTTTTAACTGATGGTTGGCATGTCATGTTTGCTAATAAAGGTTCTAGGTTTTCTATGGATTTTCCATTTTAAGTTTGCATTCTGGAAGGATTCACAAGGTACAATATTGTTTAATTTACATTAGATCAATTGTGATAGGGTATAATTTTTTTTTTTTTTTTTTTAGTTTTAGTGTTAATTATTGGAGTATTTTTATATGTTATTAGAGTAAATTAAATGCTTTTGAATTTTGTATTAAGGAAATGAATATTAAATTTGTTGGTTTGAAAAGTTGAATTTCAATTATATAAACTAATTTTGTTATGGAAACATGAAAATATTATTAAGACATAATGATTTAAGAGAAAAACCACAAAGTAAACTTATCTAATGAATAAAAAACAACCAATCTAAAAACCATATTCAAAACGATAAGCATAATATTTTATGAAATGAAAGTCATGGAGGTGAAATTACCTAGGTTGATTGAAGTTGAAGAAACAACATCAAAGCATAAAAATAACCAAAAAAAATGACTCTACATAAAAACTCAATATATATGCTTGAAAATCATTTTTCCAATCAAACTAGCATGTCATCTGGCTATGAAAATGAAACTAAAGAATAGAGAAAATTAATAATAACCATGAAAACATACCACATCATTTTACTTTTATATAAAAAAATAAAAAAATAAAAATAAATAAATAAAATAAAAAAATAAATCTAAATAGAAATCGATATGAATCTTTATATAAAAGTTTTCATATTTAATGATTTAGTGTTTCAAAATAATATCTTCCAAATCTTCTATTTTCTCCCTATAAGGATAATTCCTAGTTAGTTACTATGCATTTTGCGAGTTCTATAGTTACTATGTATTTTGCATACCAAAGATCATTAGCATTGAAAATACACTATGTTAGTATTTTCTCGAACCATGTGAAGTCCTGTTGCGTGTACACTTTTATTCGTTGTTAGATTATAGGGCATCTCTTTTGTCTATGCCTATTCTTTTGCTGATCTTATAGCAATGGTTTACCATAGTAGCAGAATAACTCTATTAAACCACCATATTCAAAACCAGGAACAGCACGGCCAACTGTGATGCAAGAGCATTTAGACCTAGTTAGCAATGTGATGGAATGATCACATGTTGTGACTAACAAGGGGTTGGAAGATAAGAGATTAGTTAATTTTATTTATTTAAATGTGTGAGAGTGTTTATTTATTGTCAAATATGAGAAAAGGGCATAGTGGTTGATTGATCCTCCCTGTGTGGAGATCAGGCCAAGCAGTTAGATTTATTTGGTTTTGAATAGGATATGAGGGATTTGAAAGCTTAATTTAGCATTTGTTTTAGAAAAGAGTGGAGTTGAAGAGATTCCTTAGGAGAGAGCGAGAGATTTCTGGATCTAAACCAAAATTGGTTCATGAATCCACTTTTGTATAAATATAGTCTTTTTGTATAATTCAGAAGTTAGCTAGGTTAGCTGAAGAGATCAGCTAAAGGTTAGGAGAAAGAGGTTAGCTAGGTTGGAGTCGAGTAAGAGAGAGCGAGGATTTCAAGAAAGAAATAGGGGGTTTCTTTATTGCTGTAATCGAGCCAGAGGGTGAGACCCTGTAACTGTATTGTATTGAATAAATAATTCTGTGTGCATGAATGTGTTATTTCTCTTGAAACCCTTCACTTGTCTCTGTATATTTGCCTGAGGAACAATTTGAGCATTCTTCTCTATTTTTATGCCTTAAGTTATAAATCACAGCATTCAAGCATAATTGGGGTCCTTAGTGTTAATAGCAGTGTTTGAACCGCTTTAAAACCCAGTCATCAATCAAAGATATCACAGAGAGTTTATATATGGATTTGTGGTTGTGAAACAGAGAATGGCAGAGAAACTGTGTTAAAGCATAAATTCACCAAATACAAGCGAGATCAAGTCCAAGAGGCATAGACGGATCAATGCACAGTGAACGTTGGATCTTGGAGATCAACGGACGAGGTTGAAGGAATTGAGCAACTAAGATTAAGTCGCATATGACTGAATTAAGAGATGAATGGTGAGGATTAAATTGTATCATTTGAACTGGAGGATGGACGGCCCAGATTAACCGCCAATAGCATAGTTCCCATAAGTGGTAAGTGGGTTCAATTGGTGAACTCAAGGCTATAAGTGGTATTTAGGGTTGATCACCCGATACCATTCATCGACCAACACGTGGCAGGAGACTGGAGAGAGAAAACTGCTTTATCGGGCCGGTATTCCTCTCGCAAGTTATCGACTCGATATCAATATCAACCTTTAGATCGAGCAGGTTTGAGAGAATGGTGGAGATCTTTTGATCAGTTCTGATGATCGGGTGAATTTGGACCGTTGGATCAGAAACCAGATCGATGGTCGACATTTTATCGTAAATCGCATTTCGCAAAGATAAGTAGGGTGTGAATTTGCGTTGGTAAAAAAAACTTGAGCCGAGAACATGATGGAGCAGTGACCGTTGGATCAGGGAAGTGATCAACGACAGATAATTAATCCGATAAGGTTGTGGAAAAGGCAGAATCAATATGTTATCAACGAGGTTAAATCTATTTGAAGTATGGCTTATGTGTTCAGAGCGTGGTTTTCCCATGTAATCCTGTGTATTCCGACTTTTGTATGGTTTGGGTTTTTAATGTAAATACAGACATAAATGATTTTGATAGGTGATTGTGGCATAACAACAAGGTCTGAGTCCGATAGTTGCTTGTATATGGAGGGAATTTGCCTTGGTGATTGGAACCCACCATCAAGTGGTATCAGAGCTAGATCAATGCTCTGTAGAGATTGGTTGAGAGACTGAATTTTAATTCCAACATATGTATAATTTCACTGAAGTGAATTTGATACACATGGAGATCAAACTACTAAGGACACTGAGATCAGAATGGGGAAGTAGTCAACTTCTGATGAAGGTCTGGTAAGAATGTTTATTTTGATAATTTTGTAGAGATGTGTTTTGAATGTCTAAAGAACAACAAGGGATTGAAATTTCAAAGGAGAAGATGTTTTCCTTTCAGGAAAATGAAATTTCCATGTAAGTTGATTGAATGATTGGTTTGATTTAAAAGGTAAATTGAAATGAAAGGTTTAGAAGTTAAAGCTAAATAGAAGAGTGGTTTTCTATGGCATTGAAGTCATTTAAATGATTTGAAGAATTTTGTGAAAACTGAGAATGATTGAGGATTGCTTAAAGAATTGTTGAAGACAATGATATCGATAGATAAAGGAATAGTTAGACTGAAGGTTGGATTCAATAGATCTGAAAAGAGAGTCATTACAAGGAATGAATTTTGGAATTTGTAGAAGCAAAACAGGATTTTCTTATAAACAGGTTATCAGAAGGAATTGATAGTGTCTATCATGAATTGGTAAAAATAATTGAAATTCAGATCTAATCTTAATTGATCTTGAAAGCTGAAGAGTCCATTATGAAAAGTAAAATGGGAAATATTTGTTGGCTGTATGGAGTCTTTTGAATGGAAAGTCTAAATGAAATAGTGAACATATGAATCTTTTGGCAAAGATTTAACTGATGGAATGGGAATTAGTTTTAAGACATATTTGAAGGAAAAGTTGCAGGTTTAAAAGGTTACTTTGATGTATCTTGAGATAAGATTGTGCAGGTCAATAGAAGTAGTGGAATTGCTGAAAGGTAGAATGAGTTGTACCAGCATCATAGCATATGAGCTATGTTAAAGAAGATAGAGCAAGAAGAACTCTCAGATGAGTAAAGGTGACAGTACCCAACAGTAAATGAAATTACTAAATGAAAGAAGGAAGTGAGCAATTGAAGATGCAGAGCCTAGAGTAAGGAGTGTTCAAGAGGAGATGAGAACAACTTCCAACTGTGGTTGGGTAGAAGTTGTTGAGGCAGCTCCACAATTGTGATTGTGGGTAGAGTTGTCTTAAAGATAACAATTCCAGCAAGAGGAGTGTTGGGTAGAATTGTTAGTCAGTGAAAGGTTCGAGGAAAGAACCAATAGGTGCCAAAAGGTTAAACTTAGAAAAGTTTGGTGAGGCATGAAGGAGACTTGTTACCGATGAAAAAGGCTAGTTGCAGCTCACTAGTGAACAAGGAAAGTTCACCAAAGGAAGAAATGGAACTGACTATTGGTAGTTATGATAGGGGTACAGAGGAAAGTCAGAAGCAGAGGAAAAAGAGTGTTGAAGCAGTTGGACTCAAAGGAATGAGTAAAGAAGAAAGGAACATAGAGTTGGTTGAGATGAAGATAGAACTCAGTGGTTTGAAGAAGCTGGTATTGAAAGGAATTAGAGAAAAATGGAAACAAGGATTTTATGTGGGAAAAAGAGTTAAATGGCCTGTCAGAGAATTGTTTGTTGAGAAATTAATACTCTGAATAGTTGAGGATGAAGGAGTAGAATACATCTATGAACTAGAGAAAGGATCTCTCCTTGGGGAAGGAGACAGTGATGACAGTGATGAAGAACTGATCTATGCAGATCAGAATGAGAGGAATGTGCTGGTAACATCTTCACAGACAAGAGAATCTCATATTTTTGGGATTAATTATTTCTGTGAATGTAAAATTGTAGGTATGCAGCCTAATGAATCTGAACCTGTGTATGAAAAGGTGAAAGAGGCAGAGGCAAGAAAACCACAAAAGGAGATGCATAAAGACTTTCAAGACTTCAATTGGTGGAAGAAATTAAAAGGTATGGTTGAATGGTTGTGTCTTCTCTTAGTGAAAACTTATTGGATCATGTTAGAAGGAATTTTAGCAGGGATAGAAGACCAAGGGGAACTGGAAAAAGGAAAGGAAATAAACTCATTGCAGATTTGTGAAATGAAGAGAAGAAAAGCTGACATAGAGAACTCAGCTGAAGAAGTGAAGTCAAGGAAATCTTTGAAATATCAAAGTCTTATCATGAAAGAGGAGGATACATTGTTATCTTATCTGGCTAAACTAAGTGTTGGAAGAAATTGTGTAGAACAGGAAGGTATTCTACAAACTTATGATGAAGTTGCCAAGCATAGTCAAGAGGCTGCAATCCCAGAAGTTTTCTTTTAATGAGGAAGAAATCATATATGATGAGGAATAATTTCTCAATAACATAGTGAACTATCAAAATAGTTCAGAGAAGCATGAGGATCTGATCACTGAGGCTTCAAATGAAGAGCCTTGTATTTTTGAACTGGCAAGTTGTGTATATTTTCAGGTTTGATAGGTAATGAACAATAATTGGACAATGTGCTTATGCATGTTGATTAAGAAGTGAGATTACTGGAAGAAATGGCTAAAACAGAAAGATATTTTGAGCATGTATTTAATAATTTTGAGAATGATGGTATTGATAGGGAAATTGTCATGATTAAAGAAGCTGAAGATAAGAAAATGAAAGTTTGTGATGATAACCAGAATGAAGTATTTTTAGTTGAGAATCAAAATGAAAGTACTATGGAAATTATGAAGGAATATAAGATGATGTTGACAGATACAAAAGTTCAAGAATTCTGTGATTTTAAAGTGGATTATTTTTATGAATCTGTAAACCATGAAGAAGTCTTAGAAAACCAAAATTTTGTTTCTGATGTAGGAGAAGATGAAACAACATCATTTTGTTGCAATAGTATAAGTATAGAAGAGGAAAGGGTACTTCATAATGATATGCTCCAAGAAATCCTAGCTATTGAATTGTTGAATGATAGTCTTGTGTCAGAACAAGGAACACTATGTAATGCAGAGGAAAGTATTGGAATGAGAATTGATGACAGTTTCATAACTTTTGCAGAAGGACAGTATAAAGATTTGATGGTAGAATTATCTATGAAGATTGAAAACTATAGTTATTTTGAATCTGACAATTGTGATGGAAATACTGTCTTATACAGGAAGGAGGAGTCATATGCAAATGACATGCTTATTGAATATGAAGGAAATGGAATTTTGTTAGAAAAGTTATTAGATGAACCTGATAACATAGAGGAAAAGATTATCTTTAATGATAGTGAAAGGGAAGCTGTAGAGTACAAACAACAGTTTGTAAATGACAGGGGCGAAGAAGAATTGGACAGAAATTTCATAATTTCTATGGTGAGGAGAAATGTACAGTAGGCAGATGTCAGTGGAGTTCAGTTGAGAACAAATTGTAAAGAGGAAGTTGAGAAATGTAGAAGATGAAGACAGTTAAAAAGAGGGACAGCAAGGAAGAGAAATTAACAAAAGGAATTTGTATCAGCAAGGAAAGAGGACAACAACAAAATAAGATTTGGAAACCTGGAGGAACAGAAGTGACAGTGGTAGAAGAATTGAATCAACAGCATGATGAAAGTGATGACCAGTTACAAAGTAAAGTTTGGGATACTGGATGATCAGCAGAAGAAACACATGACCAGGAGGTCTTGAAAACTTTCAACTTTGGGAGTCCGATGCAGGAGCATTTAGACCTAGTCAACAATGTGATGGAATGATCACATGTTGTGGCTAACAAGGGGTTGGAAGATAAGAGATTAGTTAATTTTATTTAATTAAATGTGTGAGATTGTTTGTTTATTGTCAAATATGAGAAAAGGGCATAGTGGTTGATTGATCCTCCCTGTGTGGAGATCAGGCCAAGCAGTTAGATTTATTTGGTTTTGAATAGGCTATGAGGGATTTGAAAGCTTAATTTAGCATTTGTTTTAGAAAAGAATGGAGTTGAAGAGATTCCTTGGGAGAGAGTGAGAGATTTCTGGCTCTAAACCAAAATTGGTTCATGAATCCAATTTTGTATAAATATAGTCTTTTGTATAATTCAGAAGTTAGCTAGGTTAGCTGAAGAGATCAGCTAAAGGATAGGAGAAAGAGGTTAGCTAGGTTGGAGTCAAGTAAGAGAGAGCGAGGATTTCAAGAAAGATACAGGGGGTTTCTTTATTGCTGTAATTGAGCTAGAGGGCAAGACACTGTAACTGTATTGTATTGAATAACTAATTTTGTGTGCATGAATGTGTTATTTCTCTTGAAACCCTTCACTTGTCTCTATATATTTTCTTGCGGAACAATTTGAGCATTCTTCTCTATTTTCATGCCTGAAGTTATAAATCGCAACATTCAAGCATAATTGGGGTCCTTAGTGTTAATAGCAGTATCTAAACTGCTTTAAAACCCAGTCGTCGATCAAAGATATCATAGAGAGTTTATATATGGAGTTGTGGTTGCGAAAAAGAGAATGGCAGAGAAACTATGTTAAAGCATAAATTCACCAAATACATGTGAGATCAAGTCCAAGAGGCATAGACGGATCAATGCACAATGACCGTTGGATCTTGGAGATCAACAGACGAGGTCGAAGGAATTAAGCGGCTATGATTAAGTCGCATAGGACTGAGTTAAGAGATGAACGGTGAGGATTAAATTGTATCATTTGAATTGGAGGATGGACGGCCCAGATTAATTGCCGATATCATAGTACCCATAAGCGGTAAGTGGGTTCATCAATTGAACTCAAGGCTGTAAGTGGTATTTAGGGCTGATCACCCGATACCATTCATTGACCGATGCGTGGTAGGAGACTGGAGAGAGAAAACCGCTTTATCAAGCGGGTATTCCTCTCACAAGTTATCCACTCAATATCAATATCAACCGTCAGATCGAGTGGGCTTGAGTGAACGATAGAGATCTTTTGATCAGTTTTGATGATTGGGTGAAATTTGGACCGTTGGATTGGAAACCAAATCGATGGTCAAGATTTGATCGTAAATCGCATTTCACAAAGATGAGTAGGGTGCGGATTTGCGTTGGTAGAAAAAACCTGATCCGAGAACGCGATGGAGTAGCGACCGTTGGATCAAAGAAGAGATCAAAAATGGAGAATTAATCCAATAAGGTTTGTGGAAAAGGCGGAATCAATATGTTATCAATGAGGTTAAATCTATTTGAAGTCTGGCTTATGTGTTCAGAGCGAGATTTTCCCGTGTAATCTGTGTATTCTGACTTTTGTATGGTTCGAGTTTTTAATGTAAATACACACATAAATGCTTCCGATAGGTGATTGTGGCATAACAACAAGGTCTGGGTCCAATAGTTGCTTGTATATAGAGGGAAGTTGCCTTAGTGATCGGAACTCACCATCAACTGAATTGTAAAATGAAAAACGTGGTTAGCAGTCTCGATGGGATGGTGCAGTTTCTAAAAACATAAGGGCAATAAAATGATGTTAGTTTCAGGGGTAGAGAGATATATTGGTGAACTCCAGCTTAAGTGTACCTTAACATAAGGATACTACCATTACAATGATATTTGTTTGTAGCAATATTTTCTTTTGTAGATTATTAAAATAATAGTAAAGATATTACCATTACAATGCTATTTGTTTGTAGCGGTATTTTCTTTTATAGATTATAAAAATAACATCAAGGATATTACCATTATAGCGGTATTTTCTTTTATAGATTATTAAAATCATATCATTGTATAATTAATTTAGTTATATAAGATAAATAATTGGTAAGTGTTTATAACCAACAAATATATTTATTTTTTATTTATTTTATATTTTATTTTATTTTATCTTATCTTCCTAAAATTTTAAAAGTCATAAAATATAACTAAATTATAATTTTACTTTAAACTAATATTTTTATTATTAATTATATAAAGAATTAATATGAGTTTATATATATATATATATATAATAACAAGATTTTTAACCACTAAATTTGACTATCGATTAATAATTAATTTAATTAAAAGCAAAGAAAATGCAATCTCAACTTTTTCTGTAATTATTACTAAGAATTTTATAAAATATTTGGTGGAGGATAAATCATTATAATGAACCTAATAATTATATTAAAATTCTAGAAACCTATTCTAAGGTAGACACACTTATTGTAATATAGTTAAGAATGGTATTGCCATAAATTTTTGATATGATGTAACTAAGTACTCCACTTATATTTTAACTAATAATTTATATAATATTTTTTTATGTGATGTAATTAACTATTTCACTTTCCATCTTGTAAATAATGGTCAGATCATTCAATAACACTGTTCCAAGCCATTGGAATAATATGATTGATATTAGATCAACATGTAGCTTGTGGAACCTAACTTGGATAGATGTGCTAATAATAATTCCTCTTAACCACCCAAAATAAAGTATTAACTGAGTTGTATATATATAATCACTTTCTTGAATTAATTATGATAATTAATATACAATAAGTCCTAATAATTAAATCTAGGAAAAGGATCACATTTGATACTTTTATATACATGATAACAATAACTTGGAGGAAGTTCTCGCATACAAATATATTGGAATCAATATATATTGCAAGCTCAACTAGAATTATATCTTTGAGAAAATGACAAGTGGAGAATGTGAAGCTGACGACCACCTTCAGCACAAGAAGGAATGGCATAAGGATTGGTTAGAACAATGGGGGCTAAAGGAGGAGATCATTTTGTAGAATAAGGATGATTATTAAAAATATTATTACATCAAATCTAAGGAGAAATTGTGGGGTAATAATGACTTAGAAGGGAAAATAAAACTAAGAGATTATAAAGAGGCAATCAAGTCAAATCTAAAAGACTATCTATATATATATATATATATATATCCTCTTTCTTGACCAGTGTGAAGAAGATAATAAATATTGCTAAAATAAGAATAAATTCTCATGAGCTTTATATTGAAATTAAGCATTGGATAATCCCAAAAAGCCATGGGATAAAAGAGTTTGTCACCTTTGCAACACTAAGAAGGTTGAAGATGAAAAGAGTTTTCTCTTATATTGTCCATCTTATATTCACATTATATTTAAATTTCAAAATATTAGTCCCACAAGAAACTTAATGGACTTTTTTGAGTCAAAAAAATTATAAAAATCTAAAAACACTTAATATTTTTTAGTAGAGAAATAAAATATTTAAAAAAATCATTTCTTACCTTTGCAAACTCCAATAAACCATTTCAATTTTAATGAATGATATATTTCTAATTATATATATATATATATATATATATATATATATATATATATATATATATAATATATAATTTTATTTTATTGATGTTATTATTTTCTTTCAGAATTATATTTTATTTTTTTATTTATATAATATTTTTTCGATATTTTAAAATTTTAATTATAGTAATATAATTAATGAGTAACTATATTATATTAAATATTTAATTTTTTGATGTAGCGTTACATGATTAATGTTTAGTTTTAGATGAAGGGTGATAAGTCTGGGTGAAATCCTGAAGGAAAAATCGTAGAAGATTTTACTTGGAAATTTAGTGTCATAATTAATAATAAAATTGAAAACCCAATGGAGGGAAAATTTATATTCGTTAAAATAAATGGGATTAGAAAAGACATAGGAGTGTTAGAAATAATTATAATTTTTTCAATGCAATGTACTAACACTTCTTTTTGTTTAGCCTTACTCTATTTTGCTTGGTAAATGATTCTATTAGAACAAGGGAGGTTGTGAATAAGGAAGGTTGGGAAGAAGCAAGTCTCTATTACAAAGTGAAGAGAAAAAAAGGTATGGGAGTTAGAGACTATGAAGCAAGTGAGTTGGATAGGAGAATGAACATGTTTAACAACATATTAAGGAAGTCCATACCACAGACTCTGAAGTCAACCAATTTAACCAGTGAATGAATAGGTTTGACAGTAGACTATGGAAGTCCAAACCACAAACTATGAAGCTAGCCAGTTTGACAAGAGAATGAACAAGTTTAGAAAATAAAGGAAGTCTGTTATAGATCTATTTGGGCACATCACTCCCATCATTCATATCAATACCATTAGGGCTCATCAAACCCTAATTTGGTTGCTAAATGCCCTAGACAAGTCACCATTTTGAGTGCCTCCTTCCTTGAGAGTTCTTTGGCCTGAAACCCTCCACAATTGCCTCCTTGAGTTACCAACATGGTCTTGAACAGGGGTAAGTGTGCTTTAGTGTAGATAGCTCCATGTCAGGGTGCTCTCTAGAGCACCTAGGCCCACTTTGACTTGTGTTGGGCAATATTGATCGAAATTCACATAGGATTCTGGGAATATTCTTATCTTCTCGAGCCTTCTAGAAGATTCCCATACTTATCATCTTCTATGAGCTCGAAATTGGATAGGGAATGAGTTAAGTAACCTCCTATCCTCTCATCCCTTCCTCCATGGAAGCTAACTCTAAGTTTGGAAGGCCATTCAATACCATCATTATGACAAAACCTCCTCCATTTGCTTATAAATTAAGCACTCATCTAAGTGATCAGGGGCTGGAATTTGAGAACTTGTAAGGAGGTGTTGTTGGTGTGACGATTGGGAGTATAAGCAAGTGTTGTTATGCTGTCAGAGTGTTGTGCTATTGATGTGATGTTGGTTGGAACCCAAGCTGGAAGAGTGACAATGGATTGGACTTCATGGTTGTAATTCTTCCTTCTACTTAATAAAGATGTTTACACCTTTTTCCATATGTTTATCTTGATATATGATGTTTATATGTGTGAATGTATCTGATTCCATTTACTTTTATTCGATAGATCTCTTGCTTTGATTGGTTCTCTATCTTTTGTTTATGCTTGCAGGTACTTTTTGAGCAAGTTAAGTTCGAGAAGGAGCGACGGGAGTCAAACAAAGGAGACAAAAGGAAAGCGAAAGAATAAGTAGGTACTTTTAATCCCTTTGTCTTATTTATCGTTTATAGAAAAAGGATAAATGCTTTAAATCTGTTGTTCTAGGTATAGCTACCTACCTAGGGAATTAGTATTTATCCGTAGATACCAAATTCCTCATAACAAATTGGCGACTCCACTGGGGAACAATCATCATTCCAGGTAGTTTACCTTCATCCTAGTACACTCTAGTAGACCTTACCTGCTTCTATTGACCTCTCTAGCACCAACGCAGGTTTGGTCAGGAGACAGAGTATTGTAGAGCACCCTTGGCTTGAGGACAGTGCTCTGAAGCACATAGTCTCCCATTCAGGGTTGCGCTGATCCTCATTAGGACAAAAATCCCTCCTTTGAGTTGATTTCTTACCAAATTTCCTTCTGTTTCTACTTGCTGAAAGGTCAATGATGCTTGTGTCTCTAAAATCAATTTGTGTTTCCTTTGCTAGCCTTACTTTGGCCTTTATTGTTTAGTGTTTCTTAAATGATTTCTTTATCACTATTAATTCATTGTCAAAGTTAGTTTATAGTCGATTAATCTTTGTTCAAAAGAAAGTGTCATAAAAGTCTTCATTTCTTTCGAAACGAAACTGTCATAAAGTCTTTGTTATTGCAAAAATATTGATTAATTGTATGGACTTAGTTTCCTTTTTTTCATTTTAACATTAAGGGAATTGAAAAGAAAAACATGCATCGTGCATTAAAAAATTTGTGTGTGCTCATAGGAATAGTTTAGGGAAATTGCATTAAATGTGTTCTTTGTTTTTTGATTAAAAGAATCTGATTGCTCTATCCATATTAGCTAAGGTTTTCATTGTTAAATTGAATGGAGGGAATTATTATCATATTAGTTGCATTCTAGGAATTGAAAACATACATCACCTGGTGAACCTTGAAAGACAAATTGTTAAGAAGATCAACTTAAAATTTATCTGAATTAACCTAATGGAGCATTGTCACCTAATTCAAAACATTTAGAGGTTCTAGGCTAGAGACGTATTCCGGTGTCATAAAACATAACAGTTGTTGCTAACTTGTGTGTGACACATTCTATGTGTGATACCTTATTCCACGTACGTGAGTATATCATAGCTTGTCCACGTACCTTCGGGTATATAGGGTAGTGTTACAGTACATAAAGTATATAGGAATGCTCCCATTGTGCGGTTTCACATTAGACAACACTGACATGGATTGGGCCTCCACGTACTTTCAAGTATATATGGGAGGACAACACTAGGTTTCTATCCATCCTTAAGTAACCGAATCAGCCGCCTTGTACATTGTGATACACCAAACACATCATTCGGGGAGATTGCCTGCCTGTACTTCACAGTTCGCTAGGAGGTATTTTGCAGTTCACAGTTGCTTGGTAATCCTTTTGCCTAGATTATCCCTCTTTTGTTTTTTTATGTTATTTTGATTAAAATAAAATTAATTGACTGTGGATATCATCTTCCACCATCACTCTTAATAGTTTATCCTAGGTTGAAACACATGGCAACAACTCCAGAGTCTACTGATCGAGGAATTCCTTTTGATGGGAACCCTAGTCCTTTTCCTACTTTTGGAAATATTGGTGCTCCTTATATGGCTAAATTTTCCCTTATGGGACTTACCATTGGCTTTCTAGTATGGTTGTTCTCAACCTCCTTGGCCTTGCAAGTGAATATTCTTACAATTGGACAAAATCAACCTCTAGTTGATCCTAAAGTTGACCCTTTGCCTTCTTCCTCAGCTGTTTCTTCCTCCCCTCCTTCCTCTTCGCCTGGTGAAAGTATTGAAACTAGTAACCAGGTGGCTAAGAAGAACAAGAAAGGGAAGAAGAAGAAGAAGAAGAAGTAAATTCAACAGTGGGCAACCAAGCAACCATTGCTTTGACTGCAACTTCCAATGAGAAACTGTCTGATAAACCTCACAAACTTCGATATCCTTGCAAACTTTTTACGGGAGACCATCTTCTTCGAAATTTTTCTGGAATTCCTCAAATCTTAGAAGAATGGTCTTCTCATTCACATCATCCTATGTCATCAACTTTTGGAGATCAAGTTGGTGACACACCATCAACTAGTGGTAGTAAAGTTCATGGAATGAAGGGTAAAGTTAAGTTTCCCTGTAGGCTATGTGAAGGGAATCACCCCATTCACCTTTGTCCCTATCTGGACAAAGCCAAAAAAGTGTTGGATAGCTGTCCTGCTTCTCCGCAGCAACTTCCATCTAGTTACAAGAGACTCTCCCTTAATTCTTCAATAGTTGATAAAGTGACTAACCCAAATCAACCGTTCGATCAAACACACTCTCTCTAAATGTGAATCCAATGAGTCTGCACCTCACCCATCACAGGTCGAGGAAACAGTTGACCTGATTTCACCTTGACTTAATTGTACCTCTCTTATAGACAGTGAGTATGATACCACTCAAGTTCTTTTTGTTTCTTCAGATTCTAATGAGCTTGGAGATAACCCTCTTGTTCCATCAAGACAGGAGGAAAATCCTCCCGTTCTCGTAACACAAGGGGATAATACTCCCATTTCTACAGTACTCCCTCCAAGTAGTCTGGCCACTTCCTTTGATTGGAATTGACTGATAGGATGTCTTCTTCCTTCTTAAGTGCCTTTCCAAATCATAGTACATGAGGTTTGTAATATGATTGTACCTGGCACTATTATAGATGAAGGTGCATCTGTGAGTATCCTTTCCTCCACTGCTTGGCAAGCGCTCAGTTCACCGCCACTTGTACCTATTACCCAGAATCTGTTGGCTATTAACAAAGGAACTAGTCAACCATTAGGGATCCTTCCTCAATTGCCTTTACTTTGGGAGGAAAAATAGTTTATCTGAATGTGATGGTAGTACCAGGCCCTTTAGATTACAATATACTTCTCAGGCGTGACTATATTTATGACATGGGAGATATTGTTTCAACACTCTTTCAAGTGATTTGTTTCCCACATGAAGGCAGAATTGTCACCATTGACCAGCTTTCATTTCTAGGTCAAAATATGTCTTCCAGTCAACCATCTTCCCTAGATGGTCCTTTTTTACCAATGGTATCATCCCCACCTCGGGTTAATTATGTGGCAATCCGTTCCATGCCTACATCAACTGACGATCAATTCAGTGATGTTGTACATCATGTACTGGGGGAATTGGAACTAGATTTCTCTAATGGATTCCTTGCTACAGATCTCTTCAAGAGCATTGTTCTCCCATTTGATGAGAACCTATTGGAAGTCATGACCTCTTATGGGTCGTGATCGAGGAAAATGAGGATAGTTCTTTTACTATGTCAACCTCATTAAAAAATGAAACAGCTCCCATGAGGATAGTTCCTTGTCTTGTGTCAACCTCGTTAAAAAATGAAACCAAGGATATGAGGATAGTTCCTTGCCTTGTGTCAACCTCGTTAAAAAATGAAACAAAGGGTATGAGGATAGTTCCAGGTCTTGTCAACCTCGTTAAAAAATGAAACAAATGGTATGAGGATAGTTCCTTGTCTTCTATCAACCTCGTTAAAAAATGAAACAAGGAATATGAGGATAGTTCATGGTCTTGTGTCAACCTCATTAAAAAATGAAACAAAAGGTATGAGGATAGTTCCAGATCTTGTGTCAACCTCATTAAAAAATGAAACAAAGGATATGAGCATAGTTCCTTGTCTTGTGTCAAGTTCGTTAAAAAATGAAACAAAGAATATGAGGATAGTTATTTTACTGTGTCAACCTCATTTAAAAATGAAACAAGTCCCAAAGCATAGTTCCTTGTCTTCTGTCAAGCTCATGAAAAAATGAAACAAGGAATCTGAGCAGAGTTCCAAGTCCCATCGAGCAAAATTCGAATTCAAGTCTTTGATTAGATCTCGTAAAATCCTAGTCAAGTCTTTCACTTGATCTCGTAAATGAACCTTCATTCCATCCACCTGATAGCCACGGGTAGTCTACTTAGGTGAATGTAATGAAGCTAGGGGGGCATGCACCTAGAATCGAGTCATCATGCTGGGGGCATGTAAACCAATATCAAGCATAGTTTTTTGTTTCAAGCTTGTGTAAAAATGAAACTAAATCCAAGAATAATTTTTCATTTCATGCTCGTGTAAAAATGAAACTAAATCCAAGCATAGTTTTTCATTTCAAGCTAGTGTAAAAATGAAACTGAATCCAATCATAGTTTTTCATGTTTCAAGCCTGTGTAAACATGAAACTTAATTCAAGCATAAGTTCCGTATGGTTCAAGCTTGTGTAAAAATGAGCCCATATCCATTTTAACCCTCGTGATTGCCATTCTATCAACGTCTTCCATCAGATGATCCTTGGTTTTTCTACTTCCATCATTACTATCTGCTTGGCCGATCATACGCTTTCACTTGGTTGTTTTACCCTTTTTGAGGAACAGTTGCAATGAGTGGTCTTATTAGCCAGCCTCTTCACATAAATCAACATGTTTTGAGAAGTTCCAACATCACCAGAACCAGTTGCTATCCTAGACACCACTTGTTCCTCAAAGTGGAGTCCTCTTTAAGCTCTTTTCAGACTCTCGAAATATGAAACGATTATCGAGCACTTGTCCCTTTCAGCTCGTTAATGGATTGGAAATGACATCTACTCAGTATAAGTTTGACCCATTTCCAGACTGAGATAGATTATATATGAAAAAGGAATACGTTGATCGAACACGGTCAATAGGTTCTCTCTCGTATTATTTTTACACTTTTTTGGACTTTATAGACAAATCTACGAAAAATAACTTGTGGAGTTTTCTTTTCGTCCCTTTTCAAACTCTCTAAACATGAAAAGGACCAAGTTATCATTGTCGATAGACTAATTAAAAAATCACATAGCAATGGATTCACCTGAAAGGTGGAATTATACAACAAGCATATGTTATCCTCCTCAAGCTTGATAAAAATAAAGAGGTACTGGTCAACAATAACTGGGGAAAATGGGAAAAGGGGTAAACCACTTTATGGTAGCAGGTCGCTCTTGAACATGACACTTTCGCTTCATACTTGTGACTATTTGGGTTCGGTTATCTGCTTGATGGTCATCATACCTTGGTTTATCATACCATCCATTAATTTTGTTTTGGGTCAATGCTGCCAATCCATTCAGTGTCGCCAACATGTTAGAGAGAAGTCACTCAGTTTGAAGTTCATCCTTTGCAATACTTATAAACCTTCATTTTCATGACCGCCATTCCTGAACCTTGTGTTGTTAGTCACATTCCGTCTCCAAAAATCATTACACTTGTTTCATGTTGTTGATGTTGGATTCATCAAGTCCCTCCTGCGAAAAGTCACTTCATGTCGACATCAGCACATTATCCAAGAAGTTGACTTAGAAACACCCGTTCAGTACCTTGAGACTTTCATACATCAATGGCAGGTTTCTTGCTTCCGGTGATAAGTTGACATCACTGGCCTTCGACCGAAAGACTTTGTATGGTGTTCGACATCAAAACATCCATTCACACCATGCAGAATGTACTATAGTACCTTGAGGATCATTATCATTATCGGTGATTTCTCTCACGTTTGTTAACGACTTACATCATTGGTTGGTAATCAGACGGTGCCTTCCCATGTTCGACTTTAGATCACGTATTTGCATCGTTAGACTCGTAGTTGAGTGAACGATTGAAAAAGATAGAAGACCCTGGATCTAGTTTCATCCATCTGAGCTGTGATTTCAAGAAATGTACCAAATCATCCGTACAATGGCTTTACATTGATGGTCATACTATCATGGGTCTATATCTGTAGACCATTATCTATGTACTTGTAATGAAATTTTATATGTTGAGCATGGGTATGCCTTCCCTCATAAATTCATGAGAAAAAATCAAAATATCAATGATATTATGTATTATAATCGATACAGGTCACCAACCACTTCGAAACATCCTCATCACATTGTAAAGCATATCAATCGACATCACTATTTTCGACTTCATGCTTTAGCGGGTAGCTGTTACAAATCCATTTGGGCACATCACTCCCATCATTCAGATCAATACCATTAGGGCTCATCAAACCCTAATTCAATTTTTACATGCCCTAGACAAGTCATCATTATGAATGCCTCCTTCCATGAGAATTCTTTGGCCTGAAACCCTCCACAATTGCCTCCTTGAGGGACCAATGTGGTCTTGAATAGGGGTAATTGCACTTCAGTGTAGGTAGCTCCATGTCAGGGTGCTCTCCAGAGCACCTAGACCCACTTTGACTTGCGCTGGGCAATATTGATCGAAATTCACATAAGGTTCTGGGAATATTCTTATCTTCTGGAGCCTTCTAGAAGATTCCCACACTTATCATCTCCTATGAGTTCGAAATTGGATAGGGAATGAGTTAAGTAACCTCCTATACTCTCATCCCTTCCTCCATGGAAACTAACTCTAAGTTTGGAATGCCATTCAATACCCTCATTATGACAAAACCTCCTCCATTTGCCTATAAATTGAGCACTCATCTAAGTGATTAGGGGCTAGACTTTGAGAATTTGTAAGGAGATACTGTTGGTGTGACAATTGAGAGTATAAGCAAGTGTTTTTATGTTGTCAGAGTGTTGTGCTATTGATGTGATGTTGGTTGGAACCCAAGCTGGAAGAGTGACAACGGATCAGACTTCATGGTTGTAATTCTTCCTCCTACTTAATAAAGATGCTTACACCTTTTTCCATATGCTTATCTTAATATATGATGTTTATATGTGTGAATGTATCGGATTCCATTTACTTGTATTCGATAGATCTCTTGCTTTGATTGGTTCTTTGTCTTCTGTTTACGATTGCAGGTACTTTTTTTGCGAGTTAAGTTCCAGAGGAGTGACGGGAGTCAAACAAAGGAGACAAAAGGAAATCGAAAGAACAAGTAGGTCCTTTGAATCCATTTGTCTTATTTATTGTTTATAGAAAAAGGATAAGCACTTTAAATATTTTGTTCTAGGTATAGCTACCTACCTAGGGAATTAGTATTTATCCGTAGATACGAAATTCCTCATAAGAAAGCCCAAACCATGTCTAAATCTTCTCGGCTTCCTTCCTACAATCAAGAGAATATAACTATAATCAATGAACTCAACGCAATCGTAAAAACACATATATACCCTTGCATGATTATGCTAACATACATTATCTAACCTGGCATTGTAAAATTATTTGTAAGGCTTATGACATTGAGTTGTCTTGTGACATGGAAAGTTGCAACAAGATTATCTTAGAGAAACTGCTAGAATTTAGGCATAGTCATATTTATCATAATAAAAATTTCAAAGTTTTCTCTATTTGGGATTATCCTTGCAAAGCTTCAAATGGAGAAAAGGAAAACATATAAAATTGTACTTATTTAATAGAAACTCAATAAATATTGTCAATAAATAGTTGTTGATATTAATTTTGAGAGAAATTTATGTGATATATTGTATATGGTAAATATTATAAACCATAAATATTATTAGTCGTCGGCTCAAGATATCATTTTGTATTTTATAGTAGAGTTACTTGTTAGCTTATGTTTAGTCCGATAGAAAGGTTGTTGGTAAGAAATAAGGCTACTATTGTTAAGAGTGAATCCAAATAATTTATAGGTTAGACAAAAGATAAGAGCAGTTGGTAGAGAGGATATGGGAAAGACTAACAAGCACTTTACTCTGGCTAGAGTTAAGAGCTACAACATTGAACATGGCCAATTATTTAAGAGAATACCATGAAGGCTAAAAGAACAACAATTTCTTCACCTGCTTCCATGGAATATTCGTCAGAGGCAACAGGAAGACATGGCTTGTTGATCTACTTTTAGAATAAGAACCAAAAGAAAACCTAGATTGTTAATCCTTAACTGAGACACAAAATTAAAGGAATAAATATTGAAATGTTAAGCTATCAAAAATTAGGATGAATCCAAATATTTCAAGACCTTGTCTATTTCAACATCAAACAGTTGGTCAAACCCTTGAATATAAATATTCATTAATATGGTATGTTTATAGGGAGTTAAATGAATTGGTGGATTCGCTATCAAAGAGAGGCCTTGATGCTACCTCGGGGAAATTTAATTATTGTTATATTAGCAATAGCATGGTACATGATGAAGGCTCCTAACTCCCTCCCTATATGTTCAAATAATTTTCCATTTTTGTATATAAGATAATTTGTCCTATTTTTGCTCTTTCGCTACATTTTTTGACACGGACAAAAACCTATATTTTCTGAAATAAGGCTGCAAAATGTTTTTGGTTGTCATCATTTTTGTACTAGTTATTGTAGTATTCCCATACTACAAAAATTCTGAGGTGTATTATGACTCAAATGAAGTTATGGTGGAACATGTTATGGTGTTTTAGACTAATCAGAGAATAGTATATTAAGACAAATTTCAAAAATATGTACTACTTGTTTCATTAATATGAATTTCCAATGTTTTTCTCTCTTAAAAAAAAATCAATAAGATGTTCAGTATCAAACCCTGTATAAGATAAGCCACAATTACATAAAATAATAGCATATTCCCAACTAGTAGACAATTCCTCCAAGTTAAGAAAGAATGGAAACAAAATCTAAAATCTCAAGTGTTGAACCTTATATCTATGAATGGATTCTCTATGAAGATTATTGTTTGAGCATGCTCTATACCTTCAAAAGAAGAAAATAAAATTGCACTTAAACATTAGGTCAAAGAACTGCACTATAAAACCAAGTTAAAAGTGGACATGTTGGTGTTTAAGTAGATTTAGTTTCAAAACTCATTTAACAGATTAGATATGTTGTCTAGGATGGAGCGTTGATAACTAGAGATACACCATTTTGTTGATTAAATTTGGAAAAAACGGTTCCCCCAGCGCATTATTTTCTATCAGTAATGCTCTAGCTTTCTAGAACAATCCAGCTATCTTACTACCTAGGCATTAACAAGCCATGAGACTCCGGTCATAAAGCCATAAAGTAGTCGTACCCATTAGCATGTTAAATCATTTCATTTAATGCCTTGCTCTAAGGATTTACTGAGACTCTTCACACTTGGTGAAGCAGGATTTACGACCTTCCAAATTATTGCTATATTCCATTCCATTGAAATGTTATGCCCAACAACTACAAAGGTGTCTTGCAAAGGCATATGTAATGCGCAAACCACTTTACCGCTCTATGATTATTATAACACCCAAATTTCTTCCTGAAGATGCAGCATCAACAAAGACATCTCACAATTCATTTGCATCCCAATTACATTATATATATATTTATATATCATTTTATTTGTTAAAAAAAAATAAAAAAAATATAATGATATAGGGAAAAAAGTAGTAATTCATAAATAAATAAAAAATAAACATTTCAAGTGGCATGCAGTGTTTTCATAAAATCCACCTTCCCCCTTGGCTATGCCCAATACCTTGACTTTGCATTCATATCTACGTGTAAATTAAGAGCTACTTGTAACTCAGCAAAATAGGTGATATAGATGCAACCAACTAACCAGCGACAGAACTGAGGAGAGAAATTTGATCGTGATTAAAAGAGCGTGTAGTGGTGAAGGGATTCCCAAAAGTGAGAAGGTTTTATTTATGTATGTCTTTTCAAATTAAAATTAGTTCTTTTTCATATATTTTTATTTTTTTTACATAATTTTGTGTATGTGGAGGCCACAACTGCATATCTTCCTACAGAAAAGGTTGTGACAAGAGAAGATGTAGAGAAAATCATGGAGGCAGAGGCTCATGCTAGCCCTCATGGGCATCCCCAATATTGAGTAACTGAAAAGGCTACACAACCTGCAATGAACTTGAATGAGGAAAGTGATATTACTTTTGTTATGTCTCCCTATACATTGGAGGATGCTCTTCTCATCGATTGACTTAAAGCCAAGGCTGAAAAGTAAGTTGATGATCATACATTAAAACATGCACATAGATGAACCAGTGTTACTAATTTTTTTTTGAATGTTTATATGTCTTTGTTGTACTCTTTAACACTATGTAATTTTGTTAAAACATCATTGTGGCAACAGGTTTAACATTATGTATTTTTATTAAAAAAACTTATCGTAGTAAGGGGTTTAATATGAGTACAATTTTGTCACATACAAGCTTTATTTAACACGCTTTTACATGGTTTCTTTAACAAGATTTATTTAAAAGTATCATATATTGACATGTTTCTCTCTGCAAATGTAGTTTTGGAAACACGGGTCATGACATCTGTGGCAACCCTATATATTTCTAGTTCAAGAAGGACCAGGGATGAGGAGACTTTCATGTAGCTCTGAGGTAGGCCCTATATCTCAATTTAGGATTGGAACTATTTCCACCTAAGCTTCATTCATTCCATTCTAGAACACTCTCTTTCATATATCGCTGCGTACCAACCACTATGAACTATTATTCCCATTGTAGAGCTAATAGAATATTACTGATCAATTAGAACCCACTGGCTAGAATATAATAGGGGCCTACCTTACCTAACTTTCTTTTAATTTAGTGCCTCCTACCATCCCAAATGAACCACCTTAAGGAAGTATTTGTAATCATCTTTATAAATTGTAACTGGAAAAATGTATTCTAAGAAATGTAAAGATTATTTACTATATATTTACCTATAATGTAATGATTTCTTATATATATTTACCTATGATGTAAGGATTGTTTAATGTTATTTACCTTATGCATATTGACATGTTCGTTGTCCCATTTTATCATGTTGGTACTATTTCCTTGACAATGGCTCTAAGGTATGAATTGATGCACCCTTTGAGACAATGGATACTATAGCTTGCTTGTGAGTTCAATGGAAAGGAATTGGATGATGCGTTTAAACAATTCAAAGCTATTGCAAAATAGAAGAAATAATTTTTCCCCTGTTGTTGAGGAAGACAAGCATACCTCATCTTTTTTCAGTTGGTCTTCCCTGTAGTTAGCACTTCTTGCTTTTTAACTAAAGAAAAAGGTTCGTCTTTCAAAGGTATTGTATAGTATGGGCTTAATTTTATATTGATGGCCTGTTTAAGATAAAGCTACTCTTTTTCTCCTCTTTAGGGTTTGGGGTTTTGGTCTCCTGAATATGACCTATTTTTAGAAAGGTGTTGTAATGAAAACACAACACCCACATTTTAGTCTATCATAATATACATAGGACCCTTTTTGCATTGTATGTAGACTTTGAGTGTGATTGCACATTTCAAGTCTAATTTTCCTTTTATTTACACTTGTTGTATTTTTGTATTTTTCCTAACTTGGATTAAGTTTGTTTGTTAATAAAATTTGTAAATAATTTTTTCTAAACATCTAAGATTAATGAATAAAACATAGCCGCTAAGACAAAGAGCTTCATTATTATTATTGGTGCCTATATTTTCTAAAAACTAGTTTTGGCTTATATTATAAAACAAATGAGGTCATTTGATAAAGTAGCTATAACATATCAGAACCCCAAGGCTTATCGATATCGAAATATTCCTTTCAAAATCCTCAATAGCGTAAGTCTTGGCCCCATTCATCAGTGGTTGTAGTTTATTGGACAGAGGATTAACGAAAATACCACGTAGCCCTCCTCTGCTCCCTTATATCAGAGAATCCCATATCGGAGTTTTGTTATGTGTCCCCACTCAAAACATCCGATCTACAATATGTGATATTCATTTGGCTTCGACCTCCAACTTCCAATAAACATTCACCTCTGATATTCCTAAAGGCCTCCGCTTCGATATGCTGATATATCACTCTATCGATCTCCGAACTTTGATATATAAATTCCCTCAATCTCTAATCTCCGACAGGCCTTTGCTCCAACCTCTAACATACCAATCCTTCTTATAAGTGGACCCGATATGTGTATTAACTATGGTTTTATTAGAATCTCACATCCACCTTAATATCATAACTGTCTAATTAGAACAATTGTAAAACCTCCTATATTAATGCTATGATATTATGAATCAGATATAGTTATTACAACGAGTTTAATTATGATTTCACATCCACTCCATATCGGAGCTACCCAATATCACATATACTTCATGTTGTCTCACTTTAAAAGTTGTGATGAGCTTATCTCCGATACCACTCAGCTCTTGCCATGTGTCGCTCCTATTCTGGTCACTATTATTATTATTATTATAAAATGTCACTTAATTAAAATTAAAAGGTCTGAGAGAACAATTAAAATTCATATATGTATTTTAGTTTTCCATTATTTTAATACCTAATTTCAATTTCTCTGTTACAGCGAAACACTTGGGCTGAATCAAATAGATCATTTTATCAACATCCATTCAACCACATGTCGAGATCCAAACCAAAATATATAAAGGAAGTCAAAGCAAAAGATTAAACGAAAGCTAATACTACAAAGAGTGTGTTCTTGTTAGCCAATCTGCTCAATGGTTATCAACAAAAAATAAATTGAACTCAACAACACAGCAGGGAAAATTTTAAGGATGAAAATTTGCCCTAAAATTTAGAAACCTTGGCGAATATTACTAGACCCCAAATTCCAAATTATAAAATATTTGTTGATATATTTGTAAAAACATGCAAATTTATAATAGTTTTATATATAGTCTTTATACAATTTTGGCAATTTTTAAGGTAACAGAATTTTATACTATAAAATTTGGGTGAATCTTTTTTTTGGAAAAACCATGGAAAATTAGGCCACTTGCAAATATTAGCCCCTAAAATTTTCCATGCAACGCAGTTCTAAAATGGGGATATTGTTGTAACATAAACTAAAAAGGCTAACATGTGGGAAGAAAATCAATCCTTCAGCTAAAGAACATCACTTCGTGGCAATGATTTCGAGATAGGACTTTCCATTTCTTGAGAGAATCAGGTGAGACCGTTAGCTATATAAATTTGTATAAATACCCCTGTAATCAATATTATGAGGTTTCATGATCCACACACAGGGGGATTATTTGTAATAATTTGGTTTATTCTTTCGTACTATTGTAGGGCACAAAGAGTTTTATTCTAGAGATGTAGAGAAGTTATGGCTTTGTTATAAAGGGACTTTGCACTATTGCAGGCACTTCCATTGAGGGTCAGAGTTACTCTCGGAACTGTGATAATAAAATTTTGACATGTTTTTAATTAATTCTTATTCATGCGTACTATTACCGGAATGCAGGATTATTGTCTCACTCTTAAAGTTTCATTTTTGTTTCCAATCTTTATTCTAAATAGTATTATGTCTATTTGATATTATGCACTATTGTTGTGTCATTGACATTTTGCTGGTGAAACTTTGTTAAAGCTATCTTTGCAGGATAGAATGAGATCAGAATCAACATTAATTCATTGAAGTATTCCTCTGGTGACTAATAACTATTTGTTATTCACTTTCAGGCTTATTTTACTTTCACTTGTATTAGTTAATGTGAACTACTTCCTTTAATTAATACAAAATCACATGATGAATTATGTCAGTTCTTTCCCCCTATTTTAGTTAACTTGCTCTAAGATTAGGAGAGGGCTATCCCATTATAGTTGGATATGGGTGTTTCATGTTTTAGATTAGTTCTGCATATACATCTTAATTTGTATCAATTCCTCTCTCAAAGAGGCATACTTTAGTTGTGGCTTGGCTGAGCCCCAGATCAACTCAAGGATCACCTTCTTTTGTTATCAGCGAGAGGGCTTATTTGATGTCTCTTCTCTATTGGTAGGTGAAATTCATATTTTAAGCCAGTGGAGATAGAGAGAAGTTATCTCCACCTATTTTAACCAGTTTGAACCACCATTTCAATGGAAAAGGAGCCGCTCTAAGTTCCCGACCAGGAAATCCCCCTTATAATGTCGTAGGGAAATATTTTTGAGGGCTTGAAGACTAGTTGTTTTTCTGAGTTCTTGTATTTTAATTTTTTATTTTAATCATAATGGCTCCTCTTAAACTTACCATTTATATTTGCATTTGTGGACATACATCTACCAATACTTCACCAGAAATAGTAAGACACTTGTCAAAGGTAAAGTTTAATGGTAAGAGGAATACTCCTGCATTTGATCAAGCCTTACAATTTATTAAAAAAAATTCAAATTCTACCTTTCATGATATTAAGGAAGGTATTCTTTGAAGGATTTTTAGCCATACATTTTGAGGAAAAGACAGAAATTGGTGTCAATCTCTTCCAGTTGCCTCTATTCACATTTGGGATCAATTTAACACAATGTTCCCTCATAAATTTGATAGTTATGATTATGAATAGGTATGTGATGAAAATGAATATTTATGAAGATTTGAAAATGACCTTACATTTTACTATTAGATTTCAATTAATTTGCTTGAGATTCAAAGTTGAAGATAAACCTTCAGGAAATGAACTGATAGGTTGGTTTGAATATATTTGTTCCCTTACTTCCATTTCAAATTTGTACGAAACAATTTCAAGTTTTGATGAATCTCCTTCAACTTCTAGTAGTATTATCAAAAAAATTTATTTAGAGATACATATTAACCATGATGAAGTGGCCTTAGCCATGTATGATAAATTCCTTAATTTATTACACACCTCTCACAATGTTTGTAGGAATTTACAGGGTAAGTTCCTCAGAAAGAATACCAAAAGGACACCGCTCACAACCAGATCACAAATCAATACACCAGTATTTTTGACGTGGTTAAAACCCTCAAAGAGGGAAACAGTCCACGGCCTGTCCCAACGTGGGTACTACAGGCAATTTATTAATCAAAGAATGAAAATTTACATAAGCTTCTCTCATGCACGGATTACCCGAACAATGACCCTCCATGCGCTTTAAATAGAACTCATGGACCAATCGGGTGTCAAGCCATGGATCAAGTGTTGGTAATACCGAGGTGAGAGTGAACCGTCGGATCACTACATATCGTGACCGTCAGATTGTAAGTTACAAAATGTACAACGGTAAAGAAAGACCTAACTCTATACCTAACTCTATACTAGACCAAGTTGAACTTAACTATATCCTATGTGTCGGAATATCCTAACATCCCCCCTTAAGAACAACTTGGGATAGGATTGAAGGATTTACAAATATGACACAATAGGAGAAGGAAGGAGGCACTAGAGCCTATCCCCCCTTAGTGACAACTTCCTGAACTCCAAGCATATATCGAAGTTTAGTGAACTTCGCCTCTGTGAGAGCCTTTGTGAAGATGTCTGCAACCTGATCATCTGTTGAACAATATTGCACTTCAAGAACATGGTCATGAATGAGCTTTCTGATGAAGTGCATGTGTAGTTCAATGTGTTTGCTGTGCTGATGCTGGACTGGATCTTTGCATAGCTGAATGGCACTTTGATTATCACACCAAAGTGTGGTTGGATGCTGCTGCTCAAAGCCAAACTCTGATAGGATCTGACGAAGCCACAAGGCTTCCTTACTAGCTTCCACGGCACCACGATACTCTGCTTCTGCTGACGAAAGAGAAATGGCAGCCTGTTTCTTACAAGCCCATGTAATAGGTCCTGAACCAAGAGTGAAGACATAACCGGCAGTAGACTTCCGATCATCAGGGTCACCAGCCCAATCAGAATCAGTGAAACCAACTAATAGAGGAGCTGCTTTGGCACTGTAATGAATCCCAAATTGTACTGTACCTCGAACATAACGAAGTATTCTTTTGGCTGCTTTCCAATGACTTTCACGGGGGTTTTGCATAAAACGAGCAACAAGGCCAACAGCAAAGGAAAGATCAGGACGAGTGTGGGTTAAATACAAGAGTTTTCCTACAAGTTGACGGTATAAGGTAGCATCAACTTCAGGAGAAGTACAAGAGACTGAAAGTTCGACTCCAGACTGAAAGGGAGAAGGGGCTGGCTTACAGTCTTCCATGTGAAAATGACGAAGAATATCACAAGCATACTTGGACTGGGAAAGGGAAATACCCTCCTTGGAGTGCAAGACTTGAAGACCGAGAAAATAGTGTAAGTGTCCTAAGTCTGTCATTTCAAATTTCCTTTTGAGGCTAGACTTCACATGGTTTATAAGGTTGGGATCACTACCAGTAAGGATAAGATCATCAACATAAAGAACAAGGATGATAAGAGAGTTGCCCACTTTCTTGGTGTAGACAGTATTGTCAGAATGACACCTAGAAAAGCCAGATTCTAAAAGAAAGCTATCCATTTTGGCATACCAAGCCCGAGGAGCTTGCTTGAGACCATAAAGGGATTTCTTAAGTCGACAGACAAGGCTGGAGTCTGTTTGTATGAAGCCAATGGGTTGTTCCATATAGATTTCTTCCTGTAAGTCCCCATGCAAGAAGGCAGATTTAACATCCATCTGATGGACTTCCCATTTTAAAGAGGCAGCAAGGGAAAGAACAAGGCGGATAGAGTTCATTTTGGCAACAGGGGAGAAGGTTTCAGTGTAGTCAATGCCTTCAACCTCTGAAAAACCCTTAGCAACAAGACGAGCTTTATGTTTATCAACTTTCCCATCTGGTCCATACTTGGTTCTGTAAACCCATTTACATCTAACAAGTTTGCGTCCCTTTGGTAGAGGAACAAGATCCCATGTATCATTTGTCATCAATGAATGATATTCTTCATTCATAGCTGCTTCCCAATGTGGATGGCCTGAAGCTTCTGCAAAAGTGTCAGGATCATGATTTACTGGAGCTTGAGCCAGTAAAGAAGAGGCTCTTTCAAACTGAGAACGTGTACGTCGCTGATCTGTAGGATCACCGGCAAGATCACCTGCTGCATCCCGAGTAGCACGGACCCATCTTGGAAGTTGAGGATCCTGAGAAGGTGGGGGAGGATTATCATCCTCACTTTCATCATCTGAAGAAGAAATGTTTTCAAAAGTAGAAGAGATAGGAAGAGGTGGCACATCCGCCGGACTAGGCTCGCAGGCCGATTTATTTTCATCAAATTTTACATCTCTGCTAATGATAACATTTTTGGACTTAAATGGAATAAGTCTATAACCTTTTACATCTTCAGAATATCCAACAAAAGTACATTTCTCACTCTTAGGTTCTAAAGCTTTATGCTTTTCATCTGGAATATGGGCCCATGCTTCACTTCCAAAAACACGAAAGTGACTTACATCTGGTTTAATGGAACTCCAAGCTTCTTCTGGAGTGATATTCTGTAGAACCTTAGTAGGAGTGCGATTGATTATATAATTTGCACAATTAATTGCTTCGGCCCAAAAACTAAGACTGAGTCCTTTAGATTGCAGCATACAATTAGCCATTTCCTTTAAGGTGCGATTTTTCCTTTCAGCTACACCATTTTGTTGTGGAGTGTATGGAACAGTATGTTGCATTTGAATTCCATTTTCGGTGCAAAAGTTGATGAATGTGTTTTTAACATATTCTCCACCATTATCAGTTCTTAGCTTAAGGATTTGATGTCCAGATTGTTTTTCAACAAAGGCTTTGAAGGCCAAAAATGTGTTAAATACTTCGCTCTTGAGTTTTAAGAAGTATACCCAAGTGCGTCTGGAGAAATCATCAATGAAAGTTAAGAAATACTTGCAGCCAGAGAATGAAGCAACAGGAAGTGGACCACATAAATCACTGTGCACAAGCTGTAAAGGGGCTGAGGCGTGCCAAGAGGCACGTTTGTCAAAACTGTCCCGATGATGTTTTCCGAGTACACATCCGGAACAAACACCATCTCTGCAAGATACCATAGGAAGACCTGTCACCATATTTTCTTTACATAGATGCTGAAGGGAGCGATAGTTTAAGTGACCAAATCGCTCATGCCAAAGTTTGCTCACTTCATCATTATGAGCAACAAATACTGAGGGAAGATTTGATGACCCAAAGTTGTGAAACTTATACAACCTTGTGGAATCATCAGCAATACCAGTAGCTAGAATCTGTTTAGGATCTCTTAGATCCTTGATTACAACATCATGAGGTGAAAATTCAACAATTTTACCTTCACCTGAATGAGTTATCTGATATACAGATAGAAGGTTGCAGGATAAGGTTGGAACACATAATACATCATTAAACTGACCATTGTCTAGATGAACAGTTCCAGTCCCTACAACATTGAGAGATCTATCATCACCAACATATATATTTTTGGTGTTACAATCATTTAAAGAAGAAAACATGGCTTGGTTTTTGGCCATGTGATAAGAGGCTCCAGAATCAATGAGCCACTCATGAGAAGGAGAAGAAGAAGATACATTTAATGCATAACCAGACTGAGATGATTGACAACGACATGCAGAAAGTGCCATTCCGGAAGTTGAAGTTGAAGTATGCTCCACATGGATGTTATGTTTCTTCATTGCGGCTTCCAAGGCTTCCATCTTCTTAAAGCATTTAGATTCTAAGTGGCCATCTCGATTACAAAAGTTACAATGTCTATCAGTCTTCTTCCATTTGTTTTTATTGGTCTTATCATTTTGCTGAAATGATCTTTCATTTTGAGGCTGAGGACCATTCTTTTTAGGATATGACTTCTTAGGATTCTTTGAATTTGGTTGCTGCTGGGCGGCTAACGCTTTCGTGGAAGAGTTTCCAAGATTAAGAAGACCAAGGTGTAAGAGTTTTTCTTGTTCTCTTATTAAGGAATCACAAAAGGAGTCAAAGGAAGGGGCCTTGTAGTCTTTTCCTTGACAAATGAAAGCTTCCCTTGTAGAATGGAAAGTGGAAACAAATACAGAGTAGGCTGGTCCCAACTTAGTAAGGATGGAATAAATAAGGTTACCATCTTCTTTCTTAACTTTAACACCTTCCAAGAGATATCTAAGGGTCTTGAATTTGGACAAGAAATCTTCAATGCAAGAAAAATTATTAGGATCCAAAGTAAGCAACTCATTTTCAAGTTGATGGGCTCTAATTTCATTTTTAATCCCAAAAACTTTAGCGAGTTTTTCCAATGCTTCATGAGGAGTCTCAAGTTCTGCAATATGGAATCTAAGATCAGGAGAAATAGACATCCCTATCAAACCATGTGCTTGATCTTGTCTATTTTCCCATTTTGCAGCCTTGTCTTCATCTTTTGGTTTCTTCTCTTGGTCTGTGGCTATTCGGAAGAGACCTTTACTTCTAAGTAAATCTTCCATGTAGGCTACCCATTGGAAGTAGTTAGTGCTGTCAAGAATGACTTGGCATGGACTTTCCATTTAAAAAAAAACTGAAGCTGAAGATGCTGAAAGTAAGTGTTCCAATGGATAGATCTCGAAAAAATAGGCGGTTTTAAAAAAAACGGCTCTGAAAAAGGCTTCCGGATGAAGAAGTTATGGCTTTTTGAAAAAAAATTGTTGAAGTTGCCGGCAAAGTGCGCGAATGTGCGGGAATGAAAAAATCCGCCCCCACAAAATGGAGACTTGAACCCAAGACCTCTACTCTCTTAAAATAGCTTTGAACCAATTGATCTATACAAAAAATTTGAGAGAGAGAGAGAGAGAGAGGGGGGGGGGGGGCCTTGGTTTGCGTGCTTGCCTTGAGAAAGCTCTTTTTCCCTACAAAACACAAAACACAAAACCCAACACGAATATGCAAAGAAAAACGAACCTTGCGGCTCGAAGTTAGCTTTAGCCAAAAAACTAGATATTTTTTAAAAAAAATCTCAAAGTTAGCTTTAGCCGAAAAACTAAATATTTTTCTCAATGTTTCTGATTTTCCGAGATCACACTAAGGTGCAGGGAAAAGAGCATACGCATGAGAAAAATCCTTCCTTTCTGTTTCTGATTTGCCCAGATCGCACAGAGTCGCAGGGCAAAGAGCATACGCAGAAGTGAAAGGTATAGATCCGGTTAAAAAAAAGGCTAAATAGACCGAAACCGAAATAAGCAGAGAGAAAATAACAGTAAACTGCAAAAACACTGTATACCTCCCGATCTGAAAAATGACGCAGCTAGGGCTACCGGAAACCTTTTCGCGTGAAACGAAAGGGGTTCCTCACTGGAACAGATGCTCCGAACGCAACAGAGCAGTCCTCTCGGCCCGAAAGCAGTCAGAAACAGCAGATCTAGGAAACGACAGCCGCATGCAGTTCTACCGGCTTCAGATTTGGATCACCAACGGACGCGGCCCTCAAATAGCTCTGATACCATGTAGGAATTTACAGGGTAAGTTCCTCAGAAAGAATACCAAAAGGACACCGCTCACAACCAGACCACAGATCAATACACCAGTATTTTTGACGTGGTTAAAACCCTCAAAGAGGGAAACAGTCCACGGCCTGTCCCAACGTGGGTACTACAGGCAATTTATTAATCAAAGAATGAAAATTTACATAAGCTTCTCTCATGCACGGATTACCCGAACAATGACCCTCCATGCGCTTTAAATAGAACTCATGGACCAATTGGGTGTCAAGCCACGGATCAAGTGTTGGTAATACCGAGGTGAGAGTGAACCGTCGGATCACTACATATCGTGACCGTCGGATTGTAAGTTACAAAATGTACAACGGTAAAGAAAGACACTTTACCTAACTCTATACCTAACTCTATACTAGACCAAGTTGAACTTAACTATATCCTATGTGTCAGAATATCCTAACAATGTTTATGATAATCATGTTGATGAATCATTATCACAAAGCTTGTAAGAATTTTATAAACAACTACAAGAAGAAATCAGTAATAAACTTGAAGGACCATCTTCCAGGAAATCTGAAAATCACTATGAATTAAATTCATAAAACCAGATTATAAATCAGAAACTACAAGCAGAAATAGAAATTTCCAATAGTATGCGACTCGTTGTACAAATTGATGAATTTGATCATGTTGATCAAATACAAAATTTAGGGCAACGAGAGGACACTCTTCAATAAAGTACAACTAGCGAAGTAAATGATATGGAATATGAAATTTACAATGAAGAAAATGCACAAGAATTCAAAAATAGAGATATTTTTAAATTCATTACTTCTAATTCTCATTTTCACCTCTATCCTCATATTTTCGCTGATGACAATTTATTCCCTATTTACTTTAATATTGTTTCATAAAATAGAGAGGCTGATATAAATGAATTTCCAATTAGCTTTCATCAAGATAGAGAATAATTCATTGATCATTCTTCTGGCATAAATGAACATTTTCCCCATATCCCTTCTTGTTTTTATACGTTGGATAAAAGTGAAGAGAATTTTAATGAATGTTCTAAAGTCATTTATGATAATTACTCTAACATTAAGGATGTTGATTTATCTTCTTATACATTAAATCCTCATGATTAAAGTCAAATCATACTTGAAAATGAAGAAAAACTCAACTCATAATTTGTTTCAACTAGTTCTCATTTTCAAACAATTAATCATACTCATGATTTCAACATTCAAGAACTCATTCCAATCTATGATTTTTATGATGATCAAATTCTCACTTCTATTCATAATCCTGATTCTCTCTCTAATTCACAAATTAGTGTTGGCAATAATTCTAATTCCATTATTCTGGCCAAACCTTGTGAAGAGGAAATCACTTCAAACCAGTCCCAATTGTGTTGTAACAATAATTGTAACAATAGTGTAAATTATGATTTGATTTCAATGTTGATCCTTCACTTATTTTCTTTAATTTTATATATGTTTTATGTTTCCATTTTTTTAGTTTTTTTATATCTTATGCTGGCATATTGAGCAGTTCAATATTGAACATTCAATTGATGCATTACCCGAATGGGGAAATGAAGTTTCATATCATAATCATGAACATCAAGGGTTATTACTCTTCCAATTTCAATTGATGTTCATCTCTTATCAATTTCTTCTTTATTCTCAAAAGAAATGCCAACAAGAGAGTGTATTCTTACAACATAACTAGCCATCTAACACAATTGATGATCTTCGATCATATGTACATAAAACTGACAATTTCATTCAGGTCATTGCATTCAAAATAATATTTTCACAATCTGGCCTATTATCCTCTTCTTCAAATCACTTCCAATCTCTAACTAATATCCATTGATATTTTTATGATCCCATCGAGATCTGGCTGGAAGAAAATCTTTAAGAGAGGGTGAATGTAAACAAGCTACTTCTTGTACATACATTAACAATAGTTGTCCATAATGTTTCTAGTTTTATTTCTTTTGGTTTAAGTAGATTTATTCTTTTGTTACTAATATTGTATGCATATATTCACGCAAAAACTAAGATACTTGAATGGATTCATTGGAAGTATGATTTCACTTAGTCTTAGTCTACTTTTTAAATTAGGATGAGGCATAGGTTAGTAGTAGTTTAAATTAAATACGAATATGGTTTTCAACTTTGATTAAGACATAGGAGAAGATGAAGATACATCAGGTAAAACTATGATCGAATTCTTTCAGGTACACATGCATATCTTAATCCTCATCTAGTTTGAGATTTACAACTTTTCTTTTCTCTTTTAATCATTATTCCTTTCTTATATTTTGTTTTTCTTCTTGCAGGTTCCCGTGGATTTGATTTGTAGATTCAGCTTTATTGGCAACAAACATTTCGGAAGAACAATCATCATATGATATTAGGGATTTTTTTCTTGTCTTAATTTGCTTATATTTTTAAATCAATTATTAGTCTTATTCTTAAAATTCAATCATTAGAGACTCACAAACTATCTTTAAGAAAGATTTGCAAAAGTAAGATAATCCCTATCAAAGCATACAAAAATATCTCTAAATCAATAACTATGCTTTGAAGCAAAAGAGCTTTATTAACAAATCATCTTACAAGATGAAATCAACATAATCTCATTTTTCCTCTATTTATCTTGTAAGATGTATCTCGAAGTTCATTCTCTTGATTGTCTACTTTCTGATTTGATAAGAATTTTAGGCTTAGCTGGTCTATCTTTTCATTTCATTTCACAATAAAATGGAGTAACAAATTCTCTTTCAGCTTGTCATAATCATTGGGTGAGACATTTTTATGCTCTAATTTTATATTATCGAAACCTAATCTCTAAGGATCGCTTCAATGAAGATAATTTCATTATGTTCATTTTCAGCTTTCCTAACCAAGTAAAGTCTATAGTTTTTATTCTTTGAGTTTAAATATTTCCATTATTTTTTAATGAACTATATTTAACCCCTATCTTTGAAGAAAGTAAAACACTTTTAACAACAGTTACTTAAGGTCATGAGTTCTTTTGATGAACAAGTTTATTCAAGTGAATAATAGTTACATGAAATCTTTTTACATCATACCTTGCCCTTAAATAGTAGTGTGCCACCCCATCTATTAAGTAATCTCTGTTAACTATAACCATAGTTAAAAATTAAAAACAAAAATGGTCAATTGAAGGATAGAAGGTCTCATCACGAGCCGACCTACCATGATCATAACTTCTACCATTGTGGCATTACCATTATAGGTCACCAAGTCAAGGTAATGTCATTCAACCACAAGTTTGAAAGACAAGAGGTCTCATCGTGAGCCAACTCCCTCACCATGTTAGATCTTGTAAATGAAATTTTCGTTATCTGGCTACCAAGCTAGGACAGTGATCTTAAGTTGGCATTCAAATAGGTTCAAGATGATATTTTGCAACTATGCATTTATTCCTAATAGATGGGACACTGACACCTAAAAGGGTTAAAAGGAATCCCTGTCGAGGCTACAGATGCCTACTAGCAGAAGTTGTCATGCCTGTGGTAGTGAAGTTAAATTAATACTACGTTTTCTTGATTAACTTGTTTACTTGAAAATTGATGTCCAACTAAGATGACTGTTGTACATATACATTTACTGAAACATTGAATTCATGGGATAAATGTTTACAAGTTCATGAATGATAATACTATATCTATTTATGTGACAACATATAGTAGGGAAAAAATGGTTACGATATCTAAATTTCAGAATTTCAAATTATCTAATTATAATTCCCTCATTTTTAAACTAAGTTTCGTAACTTTACGATAGAGATAATTGCTTCTGCCTAGTGTCTCGCCATTGTTGTAGTGAAAAACAACACCCTCATTTTATTCTATCATAATAGACATGGGGACCCTTTTTGCATTGTATGTAAACTTTGAGTGTTATTGCATCATTTCAAGTCTAATTTGCCTTTTATTTACACTTGTTTTATTTTTACATTTTGCCTAAGTTGGATTAAGTTTGTTTGTCAATAAACTTTGTAAATCGATTTTTATAAACATCTTAGATTAATGAATAAAACATCTCTTTTGAGACCAATATCTTCATTATTATTATTAGTGGCTATATTTTCCAAAAATTGGCTTTGACTTATATTATAAAAAGAATGAGGTATATTGAGAAAGAAGATATAAAGTATCAGAACCCCAAGACTTATCGATATCAGAAGATTCCTTTAAAAATCCCTGATATCATAAGTCTTGGCCCCATTACTCAGTGTTTGTAGTTTATTGGATGAAGGATTAACGCAAATACCACATACCATGTAACCGTCCTCTGCTTCCTTATATCGTAGAATCCCATATCGGAGTTTTGTTATGTGTCACCACTCAAAACCTCTGATCTCAAATATCCGATATTCATTTTCCTCTGACCTTTGACTTCCAATAACCATTCACCTTCGATATTCCTAAAGGAATCTACTCTAATATGCCAATATATCACTATGCCAATCTCTGAACTCTGATATATAAATTCCCCCGATCTCCGATCTCTGATAGGCCTTTGCTCCAACCTCTGACATATGATTCCTTCTGATAAGTGGACCTGATATGTGTATTAACTATGGTTTCATCAAAATTTCACATCCACCTTAATATAAAAACTGTCTAATAGGAATAACTGTAAAACCTCTCATATTAAACCTCTGATATTACGGATTTGATATAGTTATTATAACAAGTTTAATTATGATTGTGCATCCACTACATATCGAACCTACCCAATATCGCAAATACTTGATGTTATCTCATTTTAAAATTTATGATGAGCTTATGTCTGATACGACTCATCTATTGCCACATGTCACTCCTATTATGGTCACCATTATTATTATTATTATTATAAAATTCCACTTAATTAAAATTAAGAGGTCTTAGGGAAGAATTGAAATTCATATGTGTATTTGAGTTTTCCATTATTTTAATGGCTAATTTCGATTTCTATGTTACAGTGAAATGCTTGGGCCGAATTGAATAAATCATTCTATCAACAACCACTCAACCACATGTCGATATCCAAACCAAAATAGACAGAGGAAGTCAAAGAAAAGTCTTAAACAAAGGCTAATATTGTGAAGAGCATGATCTTGTCAGCCAATCTGCTGAGTGGTTATCAACAAAAAAAATTGAACTCAACAATGCAGTTCTAGACTGGGAAGATTGTTGTAATAGAAACTAAAAAGGCCAACATGTGGGTAGCAAATCAATCCTTCAGCTAAAGAACATCACTTCATGGCAACAATTTCCATATAGGACTTTCCATTTCTCAAGAGAATCAGGGGAGACTGTTAGCTCTATAAATATGTATAAATACCCCTGTAATCAATCTTATGAGGGTTCACGATCCACACACTTTAGTCTCTGTAATAATTTGATTTGCTCTTTCGTACTATTGTAGAGCGCAAAGAGTTTTATTGTATACATGTAGAGAATTTATGGCTATGTTATAAAGGGATTCTGCACTATTGCAAGCACTTTCAATAAGGGTCAGAGTTACTCTTGGAACTGCGGTAATAAAGTTTTGACTTTGTTTTAATTAATTCTTATTTTTCTGTACTATTACCAGAATGTAGGATTATTGTCTCATTGTTAAAGTTTCATTTTTGTTTCTGATATTTATTCTAAATATTATTATGTTTATTTGACATTATGTACTATTGTTGTTTCATTGACATTTTTCTTTTGAAACTTTGTTAAAGTTATCTTTGTAGGGTATAATGAGATCAAAATCAATCTTAATTCATTGAAGTATGCATGTGGTGACTAATAACTATTTGTTATTCAGTTGCAGGCTTATTTTACTTTCACTTGTATTCGTTATTGTGAATTACTTCCTTTAATTAATACAAAATCACTTCATGAATTATGTCAGTTCTTTCCCCCTGTTTTAGTTAACTTTCTCTCAGATTAGGAGAGGGCTATCCCATTCTAGTTCAAGATAGTTTTTTCATGTTTTAGATTAGTTCTACATCTACATTTTAGTTTGCATCAAGTCCTCTCTCAAAGAGGAAAACTTTAGTTATGGCTTGGTTGAGCCCCAGATTAGTTTAAGGATCACTTTCTTGCTTGATCAGCAAGAGGGATGATCTAATGTATGTTCTCTATTGGTAGGTGAAAGCCATATTTTAAGCCAGTGGAGATAGAAAGAAGGTAACTCGGCCTATTTTAACCAGTCATAACCACAATTTCAAGTGAAAATCAGCTGCTCTGAGTTCCCGATCGAGCATTATCCCTTATAATGTTGTAGGCAAACATTTTCGTGCCTTAAATAAAAGCATAATATCGAATACAAGACCCTCAACTGCAAGCATGACAAGGCCTCTATGTGGTTGAAGGGCTTCATCCACACTCACAAGCATGCTTGGGTGCATTTTTTACCCAAATTGTTCGGTTTAGGAGGTGAGGTCTCGAGATCTGAGCCTTAATTAAAGGTCAGTATCCATACCACTATCCAGAACTTCTCTAAATCATTAATGAAATGACAAAAAGGCTAAACATACAAACTTGAAGGTAGAACTTGGCCTATACTGATCACCCTTACACCATATTCCAAGCATGAATGTGGGATCTCATTGAATAAACCAAAGCAAACCAAACCAGGGATTCCAAAGGCAAAACCACATTAAGCCTCAACCAATGATTCCACCTCACAGTCACACATCATTAAAGTCAACCAGATCAGCCTCTACTCAAGTTGTTCAGGGATCTAGGAGGTAGTATCTCAACCCACAACCTTCTAGGAATCCAGAGCATTTGTCCAAACCAGATCCAGGGACTAGTAACTCAATCTACCAAGGGCTCCAAAGTGTTTATCCCAGCCTAAGCTCTAGGACTAGTCACTCAACTCAAGCTATTCTAGTGTTTCAAGAGTGTTTTGTTCGAATCGAAGACCATAAGGAATTATGAGTACCAACTAGAAAACAATCAAGTAGAAAAACCAACAACACCATGGACATCCAAGAAATGGAAATACAATGCCAAAATAATTGTCAAACCATGCAATCCTCCATGCCTATAACAACAGATAACCATATAATCACATGTATACACCATGCATCCATAAAAGAACAAGGAAGTCACACATGCAACTTGTTACCTACAATGCATTCCAGTCATAGTCATTGATCTAATAATCCCCTTTCACTTTCCTACTTTCCTTTTCCTTATTTCCCCAAATCCGATGTGTGCCAAAGTGGTCCAAGAATGCTCCAATAATACTCAAAGTGTGCAAGAGTATGATAGAATGGGAGAATAGAAGAGAGCTCCAAAGATAGATTGAAAAAAATCTATGAACTAATCCTTAGAAACCTGTTTATCATTGAGGCCTCTATTTTCTTCATTTTCCTCTATTTCCCCTTCAATTTCCTTCTCATGCAAATTTGTGTCTCTTCACCTTCCTTTTCTATTATTTTCCTTTATTTAATAAATAAAATGTCAATTAATGCCACTTTCCTTTATCAATGCTTTTGTAAATTTCCATAGCCCTTAATTAATCACCAATGATACCCATCATTATGTTTTTCCCCACATTTAGCTTGGAATACGTGTCCCATGACCTTGGTATTATTTTTATTTACATGGAAAATCAACCTAGGGCTGTTACACATGAAATGACACTTGAAAACAAAAATCCTAACTTCACATGATATATGGTAGGCTCCAAAATTTTAATATAGAAAAATTTTAGAGGGTGTTGTAGCAACAACAACACTTGCCGCCACAATGGACAAACTTCAGCATCTTTGTCTAGGAATTGTTTTCAGCAAATAGCTAGCCCTTCATGATGTGTTGATTCATAAAGGAGTTTTCCTCAGCTTCCCCACTTAACACGATTATCGATATAGTACCCACCATTCCCTCTCTTGATTTAACACACAAAAAAGTTTGTCGTTTCACAACTATTTTGATTCAGGAGAGGCATAATGTGCAATTGTGAGTTAAATATCTTCAGAGTCCTAGTTTTCATCTCTGGTGTTGCTCTACTGCCAAAAAGCCTGTTCAATATCCCTGCGGAGTCACTTCAAGAACACAAGAAATGATTCCCTACTAGCGAGAATGTCTAGTACCCAGATGAAGTTACTTGCTTCACCTCTCTGCATAGGAAGGCTTTCTATTATCACCTTTTATTTATTTTACTTTTAGAAATGTGCTTAGGCACTTATTACTTCATGAGGTGGAATAGGTATCCCATCTATTGAGAGAAGAACAAGTTGTTCATTCAGAGAAGAGTATATATACCTCTGATATAGGTTTTCTTTCTATTGGTTTCCCCTTTCCCTTCTCTACTTGATTGGATCAGCATGAAGAAAACCAAGTAATTCAACACCAAGTGAAGGAATAAGGATTCTAAATAGATGTGGTGTCATTTTTCTACTCAAATATTTCCTCTTAAATGTATCATATTATCCGTCTGCACATTACTTGACTTGAGACACATACCAAACAAAGAAGAAGAACTAACAAATAGCGAAGCATTGTGGTTGTCACAATCCCTAATTATTGCACCACATAGTCCTTTTGAGCCATCCATACATTCATATAGATAGGTCTTATTTATGTACACTAACCAAATAACAAAAGGGGACAAGACACAACCAAAATTAACAACAAAGACAAGGAATAAAATTTTTACAAAAGGAACGTCACCCATGGTTGTTATTGGAATTAGTGTTTAAAATCTCGGTTGTTGACACAAAGAGGTTCAGTCCTCCCATCTAAATATTTCAACTTGTAAGAATTGTGGCCAAGTTCTTCAATGATGGTATATGGTCCAATCCAAAAAGTTTGAAACTTAGTGTGCTTCCCTTTCTCTTGGGCTTTGTCCCACTTCAATACTAAGTCATCCACAATAAATTTTGTGTTCCCTGCAGACTTCTTATTGAACCAATTCTTGATTCGATTCTGATGGATGGAAAAATTTTCTTAGGTTTGAGCCTTTCTTCCTAAAGCTTAAGAAGAGTGTGTATCCAACTTTGAACAAGAAGACAAGATTTTTCTTGAGATTTTTGCGAAAGTGGCAAGGCGGGAAGGTAAATTTTCGGCAGAAGGATAACCTCTTTTTATTTGCAAGGAAGTATGGAGATGTTTTCAGAGTAAGTTTAGGAGTGACACAATCGACCCATAATGCATTCACCAAAGCATTGTACCAATTATTTTTCTTAGAGAAGACGGTTTTCTTGATAATGTAGATAAGGATCTTATTTGTATATTTAGCTAAATTTTTTCCCGTTAGGTAATAGTTATGTGTGTGCTTCAAAAAAATACCATATTCTAATGCAAACTCATAAATTTTTAATGAAGAGAAATAGGTTTCATTATCTAAGATGAGCAATGTAGGAATGAGAAAATTGGTTATGATATTTTGTTTGAGGAATTGGATGATGTCTTCATCATTGACTTGCCTCAATGGAACTACTTCAGTCCACCAAGTGAAATAACCGATTGTGGTTAGTATGTATCGGTGTTGCTTTGATGAATGAGGAAATATTTCACCGATAAAGCCCAATCCCCATTGTTGGAATGGTTGTTTAGCTTCTATAGGTAGAAATGGGGTAGCTGATATTTTATCATGACCATAACACTTTTAACATATAGGGCACTTTTGGGCATAATCATGAGCATCTTTGAATAATGTAGCCTAATAGTAACTTACTCTCATAACCTTATGACTTGTGGTATCAACCAAAAAGTGTACACCTGTTGGTCCATCGTGCATATATTTTAACATCCTTTTTAATCTTGCAGTTCTAAGCATCTAAGTAGGACACCATTATGGTGCTTTTGAAAAGCACACCATGTACTAGTTGGTAGGATAAAGATTTCAAACATATTTCCCCCTTCTACTTGTTTGATAAATGCAAAAGCAAGGTGTCATGCTCGAAGTATTTCCATATTTCCAAATAACAAGACGTGGTTGTACTAGTGGGAGGAACTTATTAAACATTATACATTTCTATTTCCTACACCCATCCAAAAGTATCTTCTTCTGGTGAATCCATTGCTTCAGCTACTAATCAATAGAGACCATGGGATTTGATAATATGAACTGGCTTAAAATCAAGTTCATATTCTTGCAAGCATGTCATCTATTCTTCTCTCCTTTCACCCAAATCTTATTATTCAAACAATGTTCTGGCAACCGGACGAGGTACATAGAGAATTGTATGAGCTTTCAAGAGGTAAGGCCTAAAACGTTTGACTACATTGTAGATGTTGGCATTATGGCTAATGTTTTATTCTTGATGGAACCCTATTTGATAAAAATGTCAACATTGTGGTAACAGGATGATTGTATAAAGTAATCTAGATGCCACAGCTAGTATGAACAGAGAAAGTATATTTCAGTGATAGATGGATGGAAAAGACAAAGTTTGGGAACGTATACGCGGGTCAAGTGAAGAAGGTCACGTACATACGCAAGTATTTAGAAGCAAACTCGCGTACATAATCTGCACCATGGGAATTTGAATACCGAGGGTATTTACCATGGTATCCACCCATGGTAATAGGTGTGTCAATGGTTATTTGATCCCATTAAACAGTACTTACGACACAACCAAGGTATTTACCTAAGGTATTGGCTAAGGAAAATATTTTATAAATATATGGACATCAAGGTGTTGGGTGTGTAAGTATTGGGTTGTTTATGAATGATTTGATCTGAAACATGTATGCACCAACAAGCAAGGAGAAGACTCAAACATGAAATATCTGAAATATGCTGACATATATGCTTGATTGATTTACTTGTTGCAAATTTATAAGTAGCTAACATTGATAAAAATGTGATATTGTGATCTAAATGATTTATTCTAAAGTTTGACAGTAAAGGTTGTGGAAATTGAAAATGTTCTTGTAGCAAAAGTTTTATAGATTTGTATGTGGGTGTGTTTTAGAATAGTCACGTACATACACAAATCCATCTTTGTAGGGTTGCCTATATTTTCTGCGAAATAATTTGTGCATATATGTACGCGGGTGTGGTAAATTATAAGAATGTACATATGCAAATCAACTACAAGGAAGTTGTGTATACATTCCAGGGTTTTGCAGTATGACTTGTTGCTGATATTTGATCATTTCTATTTTGTTTGTTTTTGCCTGTCGATGATGTCTCTAGATTGATAATATGTGTTTAACAGTATTGGTTGGGTTGAGTTCGATATGAATGCTAATTAATGATGATGCTACAATGTGGTGATTTTCGTTTGATTCAGTAACCTATGATTGATTAAAGTGACATGTGGCTGATAAATTATCTATATATATAATTCAGTGATTTATGGTTTGATATTAATTTTCCTGAGATCTATACATTGCGTTTATATAGAGGAAACACATATATACACTATTCCTATTCAGTACAATCACATATAAAATTTAATATTTGTTATTTCTGGTTGGGTTTTTCATTCAGTGATTCGATACTTCAGAATTCATTTTATTTTGGGTTTATGTTTTGTATTGGTACAATTTCAAAATTTGATGTAAGGTGGCCTACAATTTTTGTAATTATTGTTTGATAGGTGGATCCAGTCTAAAATATTCTAAAAAGTGGTCCACAAGAAGCTGATGGTTACGGCGTTCAGAAAGGGGGTAGGATCTCCCTTCCAGTAGCAGTCGGTAAACAAGATCAGGGGGTTGGATCTCCTTTCTAGTAGGTGTTGGATAACGAGAGAAGATTATAGCTTTCTACAGGTAGGTGACTGCATACTAACAAGTGACTGCATTAGTACAAATGTAATAATTTTCTTTATATCATAAGAAATAAGACAGAGACAATAACAATGGTGGTTTTATCCGACATTGAGTTTCCACATAAAAAATAATGGTGGTCTATGTATGTTTGGTGTGATTTATTTATTTTCTTTATAGCATAATGAAAACTAATTAATTTACTCATGCACTGATTAAGAATAGCCATATGATGAAATATATAAAAATTCGTAAAATGGGTATACGCGGGTTTCTTTCTCTAAAGTGGCGTAAATATGCAATTTGTCTTAATAAAAATAGCATATATTTCCAAAAATATAAAATTGGAAGTTTGAGTTTTAAAATACTGATTCACTCTTCTCCTCCCAACCCCCCCCACCACTCTCAGCATTTTTCATAATAATTGGTATAAGTGTAGGTCCCTCAAAAAAAAATCTTGATCAATTAAAAGGAGATCCATCAAGATGAGCAATCAAGAGGGAGTATCTTTTATCTGACCACCCTTGTTTAAAGGTACTAACTTTGTTTTATGGAAATTTAGAATGAGAGCATATTTGCAATCATTTGGAGTTGATGTTTGCATAATCGTTGAAGGAGGCTATCAGTATCCATCCTCCATCCCCACAGACAATGCATGGAAGAAAAAATATAAGAGCAACGCAAAGGAAGAAAATGCTCTCTTAGGAAGCTTCGAAGAATCATAATTTGTTAAGGTTAGGCATCTGAATACAACAAAATCTATATGGGACAATATTATCCAAAGCTATGAAGCTAACACTAAGGTAAAGAGTGCTGAAATTCAAACATTTAGAATTCAATATGAGACTCTCAGAATGCATAATGATGAAAGTATTGCATTTCTTTCCTTAATGTAGATGAGATTATTAACTCAATGAGAAATATTGGTGATGAAATAAAAAATTCAATGGTTGTTGAGAAAATTCTAAGATATCTTACCCCAAAGACCATTCCAAAAGTCTATACCATTGAAGAAATGTAGGATTTGGTGAACCTCACTATTGAATAGCTCCATGGGGTCTTAAAAACTTATGAAATGAGAAAGTGGGGTCCCTCAAAAATTAGAGAAACAACATTCAAATATACATATAAAGGAATAAAAAGGGAGGAGCTTAAGGAAACACGTTACATATGAGACAAGGAAGAAGAAAATTTAGTTAAAAAACTCCAAGTAGGAACTGGAAAGTTTAGTGGTAAGCTTCCTTTCAAATGTTTTTCTTGTGGACGCGTTGATCACTACACTACTAAATTTCCTTATAAAAAAAAAATCACTAGAAAGGGAAGAACCCTTCAAAAGGGAATGTTAGAGGAAGGTTTGATAACAATAAAAGTTTTAATACACATGAAGATAGTGAATGTTCTTCTAATAATGAGGATGTTGAATCTGATCAAGAATATCAATTACCTATGGCATTTGAAGAGAAATGTGTAAATGAATCTGATGATGTTTTTATGGATTCTCTAGAAGAAAAATATACTCTTATTGAAGAAACAACGAAGCTAAAAATCTAACTGGAAGAAGCTAAATTAGTTGAATAAGTATTAAAGAAACTAATTCTACAAAAGGAAAGGCATAGTGAAATCTTAGAACTTGAAATACTGGGTCTAAGAAAGGAACTTGAAAAAATAAAGACTCTAAATCTTAGACTTCAGAAGAAATAAAGATTCTAAATCTGAGACTTCAGAAGAAATCATCAAAGTACAACACTCTCCTCTAATTAACACAGGTCTTGGATACAATGGTGAATCATCAAAAACTATAAAATCTTCTTTTGAAACAGGTACATGAAGTTATCTCAATGTAGTAAAAGGAAGTAGTGATCAAAACTCCATCTCTCAACAAAGGAATGAAGGATCAAATATCTCTCAAGTAAAACAACCTTACCAGAACCGAAGGGGGAGCTACTCAAGAAGGTATTATAATCCCAACTATTCCTACTCAAATGGTCAATGCTTCACTTGTCGTAATTTTGGTCATAAAGTTGTTCAGTATGTTGCTTATAAAACTATTATGAATAGAGAAGCAAGAAAACAAAAGAATGATATTGGGGCAAAGAAATATTCTTACAATGTCTTCTAACCTCTTTGAGATGAAATTGAACTTTTTGTTTGCAATAAATTTGGTCATACAGAAACTGAATGCAAAAGAAGAATAAGACCATCCTATCAACATGAACAGAAGACCATAACTCCCAAGGTATAGAAAAATAAAACTATAGACTCTGAAAAATTGTGGTCTAGCTTTATATGCAGGAGATCAAGAAAATATATGGTACATTGACAGTGGATTTTCAAATCATATGACATGTGACAAACATAACTTTATGACTTTTAATGAAATAAAGAAAGAAAATAATGTAACTTTTGGAAATAATTCATCTACTGCTATCAAAGGGAAAGGAATTTTGCTATTAAAGAAAAAGGTCAAGACTGGAAATGTTTTATTTGTTGCTGGATTAAGACATAACTTATTGAGTGTTAGTCAAATGTGTGATCAAGGGCATGAAGTTGTTTTCAGATCAAAGAACTATGTGGTAATAAATCTAGACATTAGTAAGATCATAATAAAGGGAACAAAAACTCCAGGCAATGTTTATGTCTTGGAAGGCAGCCAAGAACATTGTTACTTAAGAAAATATGTTGAAAGTTTTCTTTGGCACAAAACATTGGGAAACCTTAGCTTTTCTCAATTATACAAATCAAGCAAAATGGAAGCAGTTCATAACTTGCCCAACATCTCTCCACTAGTAAATAACATCTGAAAATCATGCCAATTTGGTAAGCAAACCAGAGTTCATTTTAATGCTAAATAAGGTACTTCAAGTAAGTGACTTGAACTTATTCATACTGATTTTTGTGGTACCATGAGAAAGAATTATAGGTGAACAATACTTCATTTCGTTCATTGATGATTTTACAAGAATGTGTTGGATTGGCTTACTTAAACATAAAGATGAAGCATTTGATAAATTTAAAGTATTCAAGGCTCTAGTAGAAAATGAGTTAGACTTGAAAATAAAATGTCTTAGATCTAATAGAGGACGAAAGCTTATATCAGATGAGTTTTTCAATTTCTGTGAACAACATGGCATTAAAAGATAGTTTTCTATAGCTAAGACTCGTCAACAAAATGGAGTGGCAGTAAGAATGAACAAAACAATCCAAGAAATGGCACATGTCATGCTTGATGAATCAGAAACTCCACATACCTTCTAGGGGCAAGCAGCACATACAACCATAAGTATACTTAACAAAGCTCATGTTTGAGTAAGTAGTGATAAAACTCCCTATGAACTATGGTTTGGTAAGCCTCCAACTGTAAAAAAATTTAGAATTTTTGGAAAAAAATGTTACATAAAGAAAAATTATGATATGCTTGGAAAGTTTGAATCTAAAGTTGATGAAGGAATCTTCCTTGGATACTCTTCTAGAAGCAAGGGATACAAATGCTATAATAAAAGGCTTCAAAATATTGTTGAATGCATTGATGTTTATATTGATGAAGTATCAACAGGTACCAAAAAGGAAGCTCCAACAGATGACGAACATGTTCCTACTACAAGTCAGAAGGTTGTAGAAGAAGGAAATAGAGAAGCATCAGAAGAAAGAAATGAATATACATAATAAAAATGCCCTTCAAGGTATGTTCAGAAAAATCATCTTGAATCTCAAATTATACGGGAAAAGGATGCAGGAATACAAACTAGAATAACTCTTGTTGGAACTTCTAGTTATCTAGTCTTACTATCCACAAATGAATCTCAAGATGTGAATCAAGAAAGAAAATATGAATGTTGGGTTAAGGCAGTGAATGAGGAACTTTATCAAATAGAAAAGAATCATACATATGAATTAGTACCAAGGACTCATGATAAAAATGTTATTGGGACAAAATGGTTGTTCAATAATAAACTAGATGAAAATGGAGATGTAGTTCACAACAAAGAAATACTTGTATGTAAAGGCTATGCTCAACAGGAATGGATAGTCTTTGGAGAAGCATTTTCACATGTAGCTAGACTTGAAGTCATAAGAACGTTTCTTTCATTTTCAAGTTTTCATATCTTTAAAGTATATCAAATGGATGTGAAATATTCTTTCCTAAATGAGTATCTAGAAGAAGAAGTCTATATAGAAAAAATTGAAGGGTTCATTCTTCAGAATGATATAAATCTTGTGTGCAAACTTAAGAAAGCATTATGGATTGAAACAAGCTCCTCATGCATGGTATTATTGTCTTGACTGGTCCCTTTATTGATTCAAAAAGGGGTTTGCAGGTAGCAATATATATATGAAGATGGATAAATATAAACTTTTGATAGTTGTTTTTTATGTAGATGACATCAGATTTGGAAGAAATGTAGAATATACGAGCCAAGGATTTGCTTCAGTTATGCAACAAGAATTCAAAATGTCTCTACTTGATGAACTAACATACATTCTTGGTATTCAAGTTCAAAAAGTTGAGAATGGTATCTTTCTCTCTCAAAACAGGTACCTCAAAAAAATTTTGAATTAATGTGGAATGGAAGATTGCAAGCTGGTATACACACCAATGGTAACATGATGCAATATTATTCAAAATTATGACTCTCCTTCAATCAAACAACCAGAATATAGATCTATGATTGGCAGCTTGCTCTACCTTATAGGTATAAGACCATGCATTATTCATGCAATTGGAATTGTTGGATGATTTCAAGCCAATCCTAAGGAAACTCATCTCCAAGCAGTTAAGATAATATTCAAGTATCTATAAGGAATTCAAGAGTTTGGTCTATGGTATCCCAAAAATGTAGTATTTGTACTTCATGCTTATATAGACCCATATTGGTTAAGTAATATTGATGATTGCAAGAGTACTAGTGGAGGAGCATTCTATTCGGGACCCCGCTTGGTGTCATGGTTCAGCAAGAAACAAAGCTCCATCAAGAATATGTTGTTGTTGCATCTTGTTGTACTCAAATTTTATGGGTGATCCAAACATCGTAAACATTCAAATGACTTGTCCTCAACCTGTACCTATTCTATGTGACAATACTAGTGCCATATGTATCTTTAAAAATCCTATCATGCATTCAAAAACTAGGCACGTTCCAATCAAATATCATTTTTTGAGAGATTAGGTGCTTGAAAAAAAGGTCAAACTGGAGTATGCCCCTTCAAAATAACATTGCATATATATTTACAAAGTCACTTCCATGTCATTCCATTGAATATCTCAGACATAAATTAGCAATGATTCCTGCTTCATCACTCTACTAATTATTCTGACATGTATTTCATGTTCAGAGGGAGTTTGGACTGTAAATTACTACAATTTACTTTTTGTACGCAGGTGATCTGAAGGATAAGCGCATATGTACACGGTTTGTGTTAAACAGATGTGTATACATCTGAGTGATTGGTAAATATGGCACAAATTTAGGGGGATTTTCCTATATGCCTTTATCATTTCTTCTGTTGGTTTGCTGGAGTTTGTTGGTTCAGGGGGAGTAGATATTATCCCATGTTGTAATTATGGTTTCATAAGCATGTCTTGTTGCATACATTTGCTAATGACTGGATATTTATATTGTTATTGTTGTTGTTCTTTCACTAGTTATCAATGATGCATGGATTCCAAATGATAAAGTTTATTGATTGACATGCTTGATCAATAGGATGTGTTTGTTGTGATTTAATGATGCTGAGGAAATTGATTCTTCTTACTTCTTGATGAGGATTTTCATATTGCTTCTATATTGACGCTATCAAATATTCATTTTTTAGGTTCCTATAGGGTATATAGTCGTTGTTGATGACTATCATGATCTTACCACCTCATTGTTGAGGTCCTGATTTTTGTTATCTATTTAAAGGTCATGTAAAGACCCATGATGTAATCATTGTAATATTCAGTCATGTATGGGCTATTGAGTCATACTTTGTACTTTTGATACATTGATGTAATGTTGGAATCAAGTCATGCCTTGTATGTAATCCCATTATTTTTAGAAGTTGGTGTAATATGGGTCAAATATGTAACCCCACTATGTTGGTTAATTGATGTAATCATGAGTCATTAGTGATGGTAAGGGTCATATTTGTTTGAGTCATATTGTCAAATATCTTTAGGATATACTCAAGGGGAGCATGGTTAGTATACAATTTTCATATTGAGTAGATTAGATCTACAGTGATCCTCTCTACACAAGAGTGAGAAGTTTTCATTTAGCCTTGGTCATCCCCTTGCCCTTGATGTCAAAGGGGGAGAGAAGCTTGGTGTTTGGAAAATAATGCTTGGTGAAAATTCTTGGGAGATAAGCTTGGTGTGTTTATAGATGTCTTTGCAGGTATTTATCGGTGGTGTCGAAACACCAAAGTGGTTGCCATTAAGTCCAAAGGGGGAGATTTTTGGCATTATGGCTAATGTCTTATCATTGATGGAAACCTATTTGATAAAAATGTCAACATTGTGATAACAAGATTTTTGTACATAGTAATACATATTCCACAGCTAGTATGAACAGAGAAAGGGAAGTTCAGTGATGGATGGATGGAAAAGACAAAGTTTGAGAAAGTATACATGTGTCCTATGAAGCAAGGTCGCGTACATACACAGGTATTAAGAGGCAAAGTCACGTACATAATATACACCATGGTTATTTGAATACCAGGGGTCTTTACCATGGTATCAATCCATAGTAATATATGTGTCAATAGTTATTTGATCTTGTCAAATAATACTTACGACGTAACCAGGGTATTTAACTAAGGTATTGGCCAAGGAAAATACTATAAAAAGGGATGGAGATCAAGTTGTTGGGTGTGCAAGTATTGGGTTGTCTATGGATGATTTGATCTAAAATAGGTGTGCACCAATGAGCAAGGAGAAAACTCAGATCTAAAAGATCTGTAATATGTTGAAATATATGCTTGATTGATTTACTTTTTGCAAATGTATAAGTAGCTAATATTGATAAAATTGTGATACAGTGATCTAAATGATTTATTCAGAAGTCTGAGAGTAAAGGTTATAGAAATTGAAATTGTGCTTGCAGTGAAATTTTTACAGATTTGTACACAAGTGTGTTTCAGAATAGTCGCGTACATATGAGGATCCATCTCTATATGGTCATGTGTATTTTCTGTGAAATAGTTTGTGCAAATATGTACACAGGTGTGGTGAATTATAAGCGCATACATATGTGGATCAACTATAGGGAAGTCACGTATACATTCTCGGGTTTCACAATATGACTTATGGATGGTATTTGATCGTTTTTGTTATGTCCGTTGTTGTTTATCGATGGTGTCTTTATCTTGACAATTTTTGTTTGACAATGTTGGTTGGGTTGAGTTGTATATGAATGTTGATTAGTGATGATGCTACAGTATGGTGATCTGTGTTTGATTCAGAAACCTATGATTAATTCCAGTGACATGTGGCTGATAAATTATCTATATATATAATTCAGTGATTGATGATTCGATATTCAAATTTTTGAGATCTGTATGCAAGTCTTATATCGAGGAAACATATATATACGCTAGTCCTATTCATTCCAATCACGTACATAATTTAAAATTTTTATTTCTAGTTGGGATATGCATTCAGTGATTTTGTACTTCAGGATTTTAGTTGATTCGTAGTGTGATAGCATCTCATATTTAGTGCGTCGGTTTGTTTGGGTTTATGTTTGATATGGGTCGAGTTTGAAAATTTGATGAAAGGTGGTGTATAGGTTGTGTAATGATCATTTGATAGGTGGATCCAGTCTTAAATATTTTGAAAAGTGGTGTAAAAGAAGATGATGGTTGCAGCCTTAAGAAAGGAAGTAGGAGCTCCCTTTAGGTAGAAGCCAGTAAACTAGATGAAGGGGTTCGAGCTCCCTTCCAGTAGGCGATGGAGAAGGAGAGATGATTGTAGATTTATGCAAGTAGGTGTCTACATACTGACAAGATACTACATCAATACAAATGTAATAATTTTCTTTATGTCATAATAAAGAAGACAAAGACAGCAACAGTGGTGGTTTTCTCCCACATTGGGTTTCCACCTAAAAATCCTAGTGTTATATGTGTGTTTGGTGTGATTTATTTATGTTCTTTACTGCATACTAAAAAGTAATTAATTTACTGATTAAGAATAATCATCTAATGAAATACATAAAAATCAGTAAATTGGGTATACACGGGTTTCCTTCTCTAAATTAGTGTACATATGCAATTTGTATTAATAACAGTAGTGTATATATCTCAAAATATAAAACTAGAAGTTTGAGTTTTAAAATACTGATTCATCGCCCCCTCCCCCTCCCCCTCTCAGTATTTTTCCCAATAGTAGACTACATATACTTTCTTATCAATGGTGGGGTAATTCAGTTCATACCCTTGTAAACTAATTCTCATTAAAGATATAGGCCATTCATTCCCTTCATTGTCTTTTTGTTAATACAGTCGCAATAGATTAATAAGAAGTAAAAGTGTACACCCGGATGCGGGTAAACCCCAAGAGCATTAATGATCACCATTAGGATTGCTGGCGCAAGGACTTGCCAGGCGGTGAATTGTGCTCTGATCCATGCTCATCTCAAATGAAACCTGGCCAGCGTGCATGCTGCAATAAATGGCCCCTCAGGCCAAGATTTGGAAACAGTTGATATTCAAATGGCGCCTCTCGAACCCTCAGTTCATCGCCTGTTCCTTAGCTTTTGTCCGCCTTAGGCTAAATTTTCTTGTAGTAGAACAGCTACAGGGAGACGATGCTGGCACCTCTGCTGTATTGATCTCAGAAATGGGTACCATTTTTCACCCTCCAAGCACTGCCCTGTAAATCCTGCTCAAGAGCTCTATTTTCACAACCAGTTATCCCTCCTGTCCACTTATCCAGCTGATTTTCACTCCATCCTCACTGGTATGGTCCATCACTGCATCAGGAGTCGCCAAGGAGGAACCCAAGGTGGCAGCGCTCGCCCTCAGGCAGAGCAGAGCTCGGCTCCCACCTCTCCCCCTCAGCACCATGAAAACTCGCCTCCCCCCATGTCTTCGCATAGTCATTATCCCCATACACACAGTGTGCGGGGGCAAGGGTCGGCCTCAATGGCTCCACACACCGATTTTTGGCTCCATTCTGCAATTTCTCTGCTGCGTCCAGGTCCTGTCCCTCACGCGACCCAATTCAGGTTCCAAAGCCGTCTAAATAGAGCCATCATAACTGCCAATGTGACTATCATTTTCTCTGAAGAAGATGAGTTGAACAGTAACGAATTGAGAAATTCTGAAGAGCACTCTCAGGAGGTGAGAATTCCAGAAATGGGAAGGGGTTCTGAGAAAAAGTCGACGGATGATGGTGGGAGCGCAAGTCACAGCAAACTGCATGGTGGAGAAGCTCACACAGGTGACATTTAGCGGGTTGGTGGCAGCTCTGCAAGAGTTGCTTTGATGGTGGGGTTCGCTGGTAGTTCCAGCAGCACCCAGCATGCATGGGGGCCTCCAGGTGGTGCGGAGAAGGGCGACGTGGTGGAAAAGGATGAATATTAGGACCAGTATGCTTCCCTCATTGTCGGGGAGACACCTGACGAGGATGACAACAAATGATGCCATGTGGCATCCATTGCCACCCACGAGCCAGCTCAGCCTTCTGCTGCTGACGGGTTGGTCTAGTCATTTGATGTTTTTGTTGTTTGTTTGTCTGATTAGAGGGTTTGTTGTTCTGTTGTCGAGTCCGGTGGTGCTGAGTTGTATCTTTTTTTGGGTTTTGCTTCAAAACATGGATCCAAGTCCTATCTATGGGTTTCCGTTGATGACATTTCCGAGATATATGTTTGATATTTTTGCAATGTCAAACTGGTTTCCCCATTCTAGGTCAGTTTTGACTGTCTTGATGAACTCTAGCAACAGCAATTGAGGCGGGGCCTCGGTGTAATTATATTTTTGTTTTTATTAATAGAATTAGTCTTACATAGAAGAAAAAATGAAGTAAAAGTGTACAACATGAAATCTTTGCAAAAATCAGGACTATATAAGGATGAAGCATCAACGATGGATTTCTTGATTTGGGAAAAAGCATCTTTCTCCCTTTTATCCCATTTATGTGTAGAATCCTTTTTTATCATCTCCTATAATGGTTTTACAATCCATGCATAGTGAGAGATGAACTTACGTAGGAAATTGATCTTCCCCAAGAAATATTGCATTTCTTTCTTATCTACAGGAAAAGGGATTTGAGAAGCAACTTTAACCCTTTCTAGGTCAACTTTGATTCCACTCTTGGAAATGATGTGCCATAAGAGAGTACCTTAAAACACATAAAATATGCTCTTTCTCAGATTCAATGAAATCCCATACTTGCAACATTGCTCGAAAATATGCTTAAGATGATGAATATGATTTGATCTCTTCTTTGAAAACATAATTATGTCATCCAAGTAGACAACTACACTTTGTCCAATCAGTCCATTGAATGTGATGTCGATGGCCCTTTGAAAATTAGTGCCAACATTAATAAGTCCAAAAGGCATGCGCTTAAATGCAAATATTCCACATTTTGTCCTGAACGTGGACCTACAAACATATAGGGTATCTCCCCGATATGAAGTCCCAATTAGGCCTCACATCATTTGGTATATGCGTCCCATCCAGAAATATGGCCTGGATACCACTTACTTAAATGTTTTCCTTGGTTGCAACTGTTTACATAAGAGAGAAATGGAGGTGTAGGTTTGAATAAGCAAGGATGTATGCCTTATGAAATGTTCAATTGTAATTTGTATCAAGGCTCTTTCGCTGGAAGGGAAAAATAGTGAGCCTTTAAAAGATAAGTATTAGCACTAATCTAATGAAGACACATGAAAATTATCAGAAAGAATGGGTATTAAGGAGGCAAAAATAGTTCACATAGATGCAACAATCATGAAGACAAATACAACACATATTCAATGAGATGAGCACCAAAGCCACTGAAATAGTTCAATTTATTTTCTACATGTCAATATTAACATATACCACAAACATCCAAATAATAGTATCAAAACATTCAAGATATATGCATGAAAATGTGTTGGCTCAAAGAGTTTCAAATATTAGGTGAATATTCGAAAATGCATTAATACAATGAACACCACTAATAGAATGAACCATCTTAGTCTCTAATGCTTGGATGGAGAAGCCAAGTTTAAATTCACCTCCTTGAGTAATGAGGCCTCTTTTATAACAAAAGGAATAACCTTTCATATCCTCTTGACTTTTGAACTTCCTCATGATTCTTAGACTTCTAATGTGATCTTTGAACTTCTAAATAAGTTTAGCACTTCTATGTAGATTTTTGACTTCTATGTGACTTTTAGACATCCCCATGTGGCTATCTTGTCCATACATGACTCTTGGACTTCCACATATTTATATTTACAATATTTTCTGGTAATTACATCACAATTTCCACATCATCATGTGACGATAATAGACAAGTCAGCAACCATGATGACTTGGGCTCATGGTGTCTTGTACATAAGGTTCTTTGATAAGTGATGATAGTGCCAATATGTCTTAAATATTCATTAAAGATCTTGTGTTTTTGTTTCCATCTACCCTCCAAAGGGTCTTGAGAGATCTTGGAGTCTTCATGACTTACTTTGGTCATCGGAATCCATTATTCTTTCAACTGTCACAACATGGTGCCGTTGTCTTCAAGGTGTTTCCTTGGGTAACAATTCTCATTTCATCTCCTCACAGATCTTTTCCATGGTTCATTGAACACTTGCAGATGTAGATCACTGATGGAAAGAAAAAATTAGCCCAAAAATATTTAATTCTATCATGCTTCATACAAATTTTATGTTTGTGGATCAACAATGCGCCAAGGGGAGTGAAAGAATATTTCTTGGCATAGGGAACACTTGCAAGAGATAATGCGGGGATGCGCTGATCACTGATGATGCATTGTGCACTAAACTAGAGGAAGAGGGGGCCTGATAGAGGCTGTAGGGTGCAACAACAAGGGACATGCAACATGATTATTTATTAAGGATGCATTGTGCACTTGGAGGGGAATCCAAGGCCACAAGGAGGGTGCATGTGTAGTAACAAGGTACAAAGGAGTCCACACTACACACTGAGAGGGAGCAATGTGCTCAACTAGGAGGCAGTAAATAAGGTTGGCATAGGGAGCAGAGGCAAATAATAAGGAGGAGGGACTATTGATTAGGCATGCGCTATGCATTGAAGGAATAGAGAGGTTCATCTAGGATAAGGACAAAAAATCGATTGACAAGAAAGGTCTCCTATAATCATTAGGAGTGTGCCATGCACTCTTCATGGCCTAGAGGTTAGGCTTACAAAGTCAAAAACATTCCTAATTCTGGAAGGGTGAAACATTGAAAAGCACACTGAGTTAGGAGTAAAATTGAGTGTGACACAACTAAACTCATTAGTAAAACTTAGATAGAACCTAAAACTATGAATTATACATCAAAATTCCAGTTCCCAAACACTCATCAAGTATAATAGACAAAGTATGTGCAATTGCGACCAAAACTTTCATTTTGTGACCATAAAGTGTAATATGTACCTAAAGTTCAATATCTTTACTCTTGATTATGTGATGACACTTAGAAAGGAACATTGACCCTTAGCATATGTAAAGAAACATGAAATGACACTTGACGACCAAAAGTGACACTTCACATGATAAAGGGTATGCTCCAAAATTTGAATATATCAAAATTTTGGAGGGTGTTGTAGCAGTGACAAAAGATCCATATGTAAACCCTCCTTATAGAACTTGTCAACAACCCCATTTTGTTCCCTTTAAAAATTCATGCATGTATTAAAATATCCTCCAAGATATGAACAAGGGATATGTTCTAACACATTTGAGTCTCGTTGACCCAATTCACCACCTACAAAGAATCACCATAGAGTTGAAATTGTTCACACACTTTTCCCTATGAAAAAGCAATGAGGTATCTACATGCTAATAGCTCTTCCCAGTTATTTGTACCACTACCCAAACCCATCTTGACATGAAAGCAATGATGCTCTAATAAATGAATAAGAACCTCCCTTCCACAAAGTGAATTCCCCCCTAATAAGCCTCGTTAAGAAAATCGTAAGGGATATTGAAATCTATAGTTTCACTTAACATAGGACTTCCAGCAGCTAACACACTTAACTTTGGGTAATTAGATAGAATAGCTAGATTGTTAACAACAATCATTTCTAGATATGATGATTTTTCATTAAATATTACCTTGTTCATGGACACCCAAATTCCCTAACATGAAATGAGGGGAAAGGCCCTAAATAATTTAGTTTCCCTATTCTCCACCCAAGCTTTCCAAATCTCTTCTAATACTATATCCTCCCATTGTAGGCATGGCCAAGAACTGTATTGGAAGCCAAAAAGACTTGTTTTGTGAAAACATAGTGTACAAAAAGGTGATTAATTGTATTCTCACAACCTTTACACAAGGAACGCCATCTAGGACCAATGTTATTTCTTCTTTGCATTATATCCCATGTAGGAATTCTTTTCTCAATGATACACTGGACCATTACATGAGACTTTGATGGGAATTTCTACATCTAGAGTACTCTCCATCATTAGATAATATCTACATTTTTTGCAAGCAAATTTAAGTGAATATAACCTAAATTAGGTGTACATATTCCATGTAGAGAAAGTGCTCATACCAACTAATCCTCTTTGAAATTTAATATAATGTGAGCTAAAAGAAGAGAATCAGAATATTTGGACCATTCCTCCCTAAAAACCTCCTAAATATTTAAGTCTGCAAATGTCAACCACCCTTGATGCTAAAGGATGGTTTCAGTAGGATTATTAATGTGAGAAAGTTTGGAATATCCTTGATCTCTTAGTGAATCAATGAGATTGGGTGAAAAAATGATCTTGGGATCCTTCCCATAAAAAAATAAAAGAGATCCTCCTAGCTTTCTCCATAACACCCTTTGGAATCCAAGCCAGAAACATTCACTATATTGGAATGGATTCATGAACTAATTTCACTAAGACTAACTTGCCTACTCTAGAAAGCCATATAAAACTCCAACAAGTGAGTATTTTCTCTAACTTATCTATCAACCACATACAATCTTATTTTTTGTAAAATTTTTGTTTCATATGGAAACCTAAATACTTTAGGCCATCTTGTAATTCATATAACTCAAAGGGAAAGAGAGATATTATATAAAGGATCTCATTCTCATCCAAATTGTGAAAAGATATGGTAGATTTTATTTCATTGATGACTATACCTATAGATTTCCGGAATAGGAATAAAGTATCATGCAATTTTTGGATATCTCTAGCTAAGCAATTGCAAAAGATAATTATATCATCAACAAAAACTAGATGAGTAATTGCTAGAGCATGAGATAAAACCACATCTTTAAACTCGCCTATTTTCTTTTCCTCCTCCAACATATGACTAATGACTTTAGAAGTAAGAAGAAAAAGAAGCGGGGATAAAGGAAAGCCTTGTTGCAACCCTCTTTATGTTTGGAATAAAGGAAAAGCATGATCATTTATCGAAATAGCGAAAGAAATAGACATCAAAAAACTCATGATCTAATTGATAAACAAGACCTCAAAACCCACATGATTAAGGGTTTTGATTAACATACAATTAACATAATCATGTGTTCATTAGAAATAGCTATCTTGAATATGACACCCTTATCCTTATGAATTTGTAGACTACGTAGCCCTTCTTGTGCCACTCCAATGGCTTCATGGATTTGTCTCCCCTCAAGAAAACCAAATTGATCCTTTGAAATGATAATTGAAATAATAGGTTTAATCCTTCTAGCAATCACCTTTGAGATAACCTTATATACATAGTTTCAAATGGACATACTCCTAAATTCCTCAATAGACACAATGTTGTCCACCTTAGGAATAAGGGATATAAAAGTAGAGTTAAAGGTTGGCAGAACCCTTCACACCCTTCTATATTTGTTGAAAACTCTTAACAAATATTTATTAATAAGATTGAAAAATACTAAGAGGAATTAATTGGCCCATCCATCAAGCCTCATGCTCTTTTATTTTTGAAAACTATAAATAACTTCCTTTAATTCATCGTTGGGCACCTCCTCCATAGGTAATATTTTTTCTTCATCCTCCACAAATCTTGGGAAAAAACTGAGCCACAAAAATTGCTTATGCAATAATGACTCCCTCAGGTTCCTTGAAAATGTTTTGGAAATGGACCTTACCTAGGGAAGTGAGACACTCAAAATTTGTGACCTCACGTCCCATAGAATCCTCCACTTGCCAAATAGTATTGGTCAATTTTTAGCCTTTTTCATAGGCATAAAAAAACTTGGCATTCTCGTCCCCATAGTCTAACCAAATTACCTTGCTTTTAAAGCACTAATATGCTTCCTTTTTGGCAAGAATCACATTTTATCTTGATTCAAGTCTATACAATTCATGTACATGGATTCTTGTTAATGATAACCCTCAACTCCATATTCTGAAGAAACATCAATTTTTTTCTCAACTTCCACCAAATCCTTGTCCTCCTTTCGACGTGTAGAAACCAACCAATGCTTCGTCAAATACTTAATATGTCATAAATTCTACTCAAATTAGCTAGCCGCAAACAAGCCATCCCCAACAAAAAAGGAATGCTAATTGTCTCATACCAAAGCAAGGTTATCCAATTGTAGTTCATCTTAAATGGAATAGTAGGCTTCTGGTTTTGTCCTTTTAGTTCTAATAATATTGCACGGTGATCTGATTCACCTCTAGATCCCACCCATTTAAGAAGGAGAGGAAACTTGAGCACCATAGATTCTACCACAAGAAACCTATCAAGTCTTTTTGCCACATGAACCTCCCCCAGATGAAGGTTCCTCCATGTGGGTTTTAGCTAGACCAGAACAAGGCCAATCAGGAACTTGGCGACAATATGGTGAGATAAATAGTAAGTGAGGGAATAAATTCTAGCATGGGGCCACAGGATTCCGCAACAACTAGAGAGATTTTAATCTCTACCGATAATCAAATTATTGTTGAATTGACGCTTTTGTGATCCATAATAGTTGAAAGAATAACTTCAGCGTAAATCACATGTAGACAGACATTTGTCGACGCGTTTCGAACCAACTAGTGTGGTTCATCGTCAGGACAAGTTGAAGAAACAGATCCAACTTAGCATGTTAAATAGTCTGAGCAAAGTCTCCAACGGCTAAATTGACTAACAGCTAATTTTGACCTTAGGACCCAGGTCAAATTATTATTTATTAATTTAATATTATTATTATTTTTCCTATTATTATTTATGGAAATAAGTTAAATTAAGTAAAAATACATAAATAAATAAAATAATTTTAATGGTTGGTTTAAAAAGGGAATTTATTTATTTATTTAAATTGATTATATATATATATATATATATATATATATATATATATATATATATATATATATATATATATATATATATATATATACAGCTTGAGTGGGCCTAACGGTTAAGAGCATGTGTTTCCTCCTAAGAGGTCACAGGTTCAAAACTAGAGGGGGGTAGAGTATGTATGCCTTCGTAGACTTAGCAGTCAAATCGCTGCGCGGAGGTGGGTCCCTTGTCCCACAAACAAGGGGGTCTCATACACCAATTTGGTGTCTGGCTTGGCTGTGACCTTAAAAATGGATATATATATATATATTAATTAAAGTTATAATATTAGGTTATTAAGATAAAAGTTAGGATTAATAAATAAAATAATTTCAATGGTTAGTTTAGAAAGATAATTTATTTATTTATTAAATTATTTAATTATTATTATTAATAATATATATATATATATATATATATATATATATATATATATATATATATATATATATTAATTAAAATCATATTGTTAAGTGACGAGTATTTTCATTTGATAATAATTTTAATGGTTAGTTTATTTTTATTATTATTATTTATGGAAATAAGTTAAATTAGGTAAAAATATATAAAAAAAATAAAATAATTTTAATGATTGGTTAAAGAAGTAATTTATTTATTTATTTAAATTATTTATTAATAATTATATATATATATATATAGATATATATATATATATATATATATATATATATATATATATATATATATATATATATATTAATTAAAGCTATAATATTAGGTTATTAAGATAAACGTTAGGATTAAAAAGATAATTTATTTATTTATTTAAATTATTTAATAATTATTATTAATATTATATATATATATATATATATATATATATATATATATATATATATATATATATATATAAATTAAAATCATAATATTAGGTCGAGAATTTTCATTTATTAATTTAATAATAATTTTTAATGGTTAGCTTAAAAAAAGTAATTTAATAATTTATTTATTAATAATCAAATATATATATATATATATATATATATAATAATTAAAATTATAAAGTTAGGATAAAACACTATATAAATAAATAAAATAATTTAATGGTTAGTTTAAAAAGGTAATTTATTTATTTAATTAAATTATTTATTAAATATTGTTAATATTATATATATACATATATATATATTCTAACTAAAATTAAAAAAATAAATAAATAAATAAAATAAATAAAAATAAATAAATTATAGATAAATAAATAAACCAATAATATATATATATATATATATATATATATATAAAGAGCTCAAAAACGAGGAGGGGGCAGAAAAACCGACTAAGAAGAGAGTGCTGGAATCCAGCACCTACTGATTTTCTAGCCATCATCTCTACTGAGATTGCTCGGCCGCTTTTCAATCTCAATAGCTTCCCTCAATTTACGATGATGGAACTGAGCAACTTTGGCAACAACCTTGGCCTCCTCAATACACACCTGATGCTTGGTCTTTTCTACATGCTCAGCTAATGCTGAAGACTTGGATCTCCCATGTCTTAGGTCGGCTGCATGTTCGCAGATCCTTTGATGGATAGAGCGCCCTGTTTCCCCAATATAGGGGTTCCCACAAGAACAAGGGATCAAGTAGACACCCTTCATGTCCTTAGGGTTAACGGGATCTTTCACCGATCGGAGCGAATTGCGAATGGTGTTGAGGGGCCTAAAGGTTGAGGGAATATCATACCTTTTAAGGATCCGAGCAATCTTGTCCGTGGTTCCTTGAACATAGGGAAGATGGACACCTAGATGACGCTCTTTTGGCTCTTTCTTAATTAATGCATTTTTAGAGGCTTTACGGAAAGCCTTCTGACCCAGGTGTCTACTATATCCATTCTCCACAAAGAAATTAAGGAGATGGGATCTCTCCTTATCAAAGCTCTCACACTCAGAGATCCTAAGGGCACGTGTAGCGAGGCTGTTAAGAACACCCAACTTCTGAGCAGGGAAATGATGGGAATCGACATGAAGATACTGCTCAGTATGTGTTTTGTTTTGGAGCACAGAGTGGGAGAGAAAGCCATCCTTATTCCGAGATACAAGAATATCCAGGAAAGGGAGGCAAACATTGACCTCTTCTTCCATGGTGAACTTAATGGCAGAGGACCGGCTATTGAGGTGACTAAAGAAACGATCCAGCTCCTCAGGGCCATGGGGCCAGATGACATTAGTGTCATCCACATACCTTTTCCAAAGCTTAGGAAGAAGACGAGCTGAGGATAAAGCTTTGGCTTCGAAATCTTCCATAAAAAGATTCGCAACAATAGGGGAAAGAGGGGAACCCATGGCAACACCACAAGTCTGCTCAAAGAATTCACCCTCGAAACAGAAGAACGTGGAAGTGAGACAGATCTCCACCAGATGCGTGGTATCGGGATCTGTTAGGCGATAGATCACTTCCAAGGCCTCCTTTATAGGGATGCAAGTATAAAGGGAGACCACATCAAAGCTGACAAGAATGTCCTCGGGGCTAAGCTTAATATCCTTAAGCTCCTTAATGAAGGATGCAGAGTCTTTCACGAAGGACTCAGTGCGGCTGACGAGGGGCTTAATTTTAAGGGCAAGGAACTTAGCTAGAAGATAGGTCGAACCGCCAATGGTGTTGACGATAGGCCTCAGAGGGGCCCCTTCGTTGTGAATCTTCGGTAACCCATAGATCCTAGGAGCAATGGGACTACTTTCAATGAGCTTGTGGCACAGGGAACTCACTGAATTATTAGATTTGATGGCGAGAGCCACTGTCCTAGAAATCTTCTTCAGAGGGTTCTTGGGTAGTTTTTTATAACTGCCACTATTGTGGAGATGATCTAGCATCTTCCTCCGGTAATCATCCTTGTTAAGGATGACCGTAGCTCCTCCTTTGTCCGCCTTCAGAATGACAATATCTTCGTTCTGATTTAAGGATTTTAGGGTGGAGAATTCCTCATTGCTGAGGTTCTTCCGAGGGGGCTTAGCCTTCCTAAGGACGACAGCACAATCCTGTCTAATAGTGTCCTTGATATTATCCGGAAGATCTCTAATCCCATATTCCACGTCGCAAATAATGTCCTCCACCGGGATTTTTCTAGGGGCAAGGGCAAAGTTTAGACCTTTGCCTAAAACACTGAAAACCGAAGGGGAAAAAGAAAAGCTAGAAAGATTAACAACCTTAGAATTGCGGGACATAACCTGGTCCAAATTCAAAACCTTATTTCTCTGGTTACCATTAGTCAATTTAGCCATTGGAGACTCTGCTTAGACTATTTAACATGCTAAGCTGGATCTATTTCTTCAACTTGTCCTGACGATGAACCACACTGGTTGGTTCGAAACGCGTCGACAAATGTCTGTCTACATGTGATTTACGCCGAAATTATTCTTTCAAGCAAATTATCATCACATAGAAAATACTTTCTAGATAAATCATTCCAGAAAGAAACTCAATCCTCTTTTGGTCCATAAAAGTCGATGAAAATAAAGATCTGTGCTCAATTCCATTAAAAAACCAACTAGACCTAGGATTTAGGGGATACTCCATGTATTATGATCTTGAATATTTTGGGAATCCCATCCCAAGACCAATTCACCTGATCTACCATGCACATCTAGAGAAATAAATTTCCAAAAGAATAGAGTGGATTCTAAGAATTTTGTAATGATTTTTCCCTCCCTAAGAGTTTCTTGAAGAAAAAAAAAAACATTAGGTTTCAAAACATGAAAAAATATCATAAGAGCAAGTGTTTTGGGGTTACTTGCCAACCCTTTGTAGTTGAAATAAAGGAATTTCATTTAGACACCTTGTGATGGCCTATCAATTCTATAAGAACCCCATCTATGGAAATTTGTTTTTCCACAACCACATGCTCATGGACTTTAGCTTTTGCTAGATAAATATGAGAATTTCTCCCCCTACCCTTAACAGAATGGTCAAATATGGAAAACTATCGAGGGCCACCTTGGAGGTCATGAAATATTGAGAAGACTAGTCTCAACCTCAAATTGTATAGGATATCCCCCTCATCCAAGGTTCTAGAGCACTCCAATGAGATAGACACTTTTGAAGAGGAGTAACCTAACAATCAAAACAAGATAGAATAAGAGGTTTTCTCAGGGAAAAGGGAGGTGAAAAACTTTTAAGAGACCATAGTACCTATTCCAATATAACATTAAACCCAATACTTCCCTAAATCATAAAAGGAGCTAACAAGTAAACTGACACGGGGAAGGGAAACAAAATTCCCACCCCATCCAAGTTGACCATGGCCAAATGCTCTATAATTGTAGCTTCCATCTAAGATACCTTTGGAGAGCCCATCAAAAAGATAGAAATGACGAAGCTAGTTGGAAACAATGACTCTGACATCAGACAATTTGTACCTCGAAAACAGGCGTGGTCATCCAGAACCACTCTTGCAATATTTTGTTTCTGGTGGATTTACCATATGTTTAGGATTTTTTTAAAGGGAAAATGTAATTTTTTACCAAGTGACCATATTTATGGCACCTCCCTGCATTTGAATAGAAGACCTTTGTAATCCATAACTTGTAACCTGAAAGAGCCCTTCCTAATATTCATAGTTTCATGAAGCTTCTTCAGAAGGTCCAAAATTACCAAAACTCAAGTCACTTTCATGTGTTTCATTTCTTTGAAGGAGTAATATGCGCCCAAGAAACACCCCAAGCTATTCCCCATATTTTCAAAGCCTTTAGGGTTCCACATATGAGAGGGAAAACTAGGAACTTAAACCCAAACTCACACCACATCTGGCCATTCCCTCCTAGTAACGAATAAATGGGTCCAGAACTTGAAAATAATTGGGGTCGAATTTATATCCCATACCTCGTTTTCCACTTTCTTTGTATCCTCATGAGACTTGAAATTTAATTGAATCTGACCCTTGGCTAGAAGAAAGATATCTCGAGAATTGACCAGTGGTTTACATTATGGTTTCTCCATTCAACAAGGGTCTCTAAACAAAAATTCCAGCATCTATCTCTACCCGCTATAGATTTATCTACAAGTTCCATTTCTTGTGCCATCTCCACATCATCCCCCAAACATAAATTGTAAGGATCCAAATATTTTTCTCTTTTCGAAACCCTATTATTATTATTTTTGTGGCGGATCACATATCTCCCTAATATTACAAATGAGGGTTTCTAATTTCCTGCTCAAATTTAGTCAGACTATACCCATTATTCAGACTAGCACTATAACCTCCTAAATAGTTGAATCATGTGGAAGAAATAAAATTATCAAAGGGAATCTTGGTAGCTAACAAGGGAAACTCTTAAAAATCCCATGTAATCACAGGAATACCATTAAAGGACGAAGATCCTAGAAATGACTAAACCCCACCACTGATTGAGGGAAAAGGACAGACCAAACTCGTAAACTCGTCGAGAAATAACCCGAAAAACCTAATAAAGTCTCTCTAGGTATGTGTGGGTATGTAATATAAAAATTTCTTGTGTTAACAACTTGAAAGAATCACCATATGGGGTGAAAAGATTTACTTGTGAGACCACCCATGAAATCCCCGGACACATGGTGGTGGAGAACTAGAAATCTCTAGGAAAAAATCAATTCTCAGACCAAGAGAACCCCATGAAAAAAAATAAGCCCCTTTTACCACTTCCAAGAAATGAGTTGCATCTCTTCCCAAAGGAGCCTGGACCTCTAGAAGAGATAAAAAAGGCCCCCCTAAGTGGGCTCACCTAGTCATTTTCAACAACCTCGAGGTCCTCCATACTTCCACCATGCTAAGAGTGTCATATAAAAAAAAATAGGCCCCCTAGATGGGCTCACTGAGTCATAGGTAGTAACCTTCATGTCCTCCATACTTCCACCAAGCTAAGAGTGCCAGATCAAGAAACGAATGGAAACTCCACCAACAAGTACCTGAAAAAGGAAAGCTAATAAGAGTATGTAAACCCTAGTTATAACGCTAAAGAGAAAAAATTGTCACCCCAAAGGAAAACATGCCTACTTGAGGGAAAAAAGCATCGCATAAAGGAAATCCCCTTGTACCGCATCAAACTTACCAAGTGCTAGCTAGTGGATTGCCAATACTTTAGAACCTAGTCGACATCCATCAAATCACCATCGCTTCAAACCCTCCTTTCCTCTAGAGCCCCTGAATCACGTCTCATCCATTCCATATTATTTTTTCCTCTGAATTATGAAATTTGAATACAACTTTTGATTTATTTTTTTCCCTTAAGCCTACTTTTTCATCTGTAAACTCTAAAGATTTAAACATAAAACCTCTTCAAAACTAACCATTTATTAATATAATTTAATAATTATTATTTAAAAAAATTGTCACATATTTATTGACAAGGATTTTATATTATTATTAGCATATTAGGAATACTTCTACATTATTTATTAGGAATAAAACATTAATTAATTGTTTTCCATGAAATTTTAAAACTTTCTCATGTTTGGGATTAAAGAGCTACTCCAAATTTCCATGCTTAGAATTTTGTTTTAACGTTAATGTACTCTTGTGAATGACATTAATGCGACTTCATTGATCATTGTCACTTTAGATGTGTAATACCTCCTATGTTCTAGTGAATATTGTTTTAGTAGTTAAATTATTGTTAGAAATGGCATGGAAGTGAGGCTTTATATTTTTCGAAAACTATGATGATGTGATTAATTGATTTTAATAAAAAAAAATATATCACTTAGAAGAACTAACTTGGAAAATAACAAGTGAGTGAATTAGATCATTATTCCAATCCATGATCAAAGGTGAATGGATAGGATGGAAATAAAACTTTCCCAAATTACTCCTAAAAAAGCCCTTGGAGCGAAATTATGTGATTGAGAAGATGGGGAGAGGAAAATCTAGGAAAATCACCCAGTGTGGGGGAAACAACATTGGAATGATTGAATAAATCACCATAGTGGAAAAAACGAGCCTTAAAGGATAAAAAAAATTTCTTCAAAAAAAATAGGAAAAGCGTAGGCTATGGGGATTGGAAGAACCCAAAAAAATGAGACGTCGTTATGGAAAGTATGATAGGGGAAGCGAAGCATAAAAATGACTTAACGAGAACAATAGGGGATGTTGATTCTAGGAGAAAGAGGATGTCAACACATGGGAGAACTAGAAGAGAAGGTTCATGTTTGGGAGGCAAATCGCTCTTTCCAAGTTATTTCAACAGCTACTACAAGAAGTTACTAGATAGAATTATTTTTTCTAAAATATGGAAATGTTGTGTGTGTAATGAAATGGAACGAATTTAATTTCTGTTGTGAGTGCCAACTGATATATTGGTCAAAGTATAGGAGAGTTTAAAAATTTTGATACTGAATTTCCAGCTTCAGTTAAGGATAGAATACTTTCTAATGTGCTTAATTTCAGAAGAGAAAAAATGCAAACAAAGTTGAGGAATGAGATTATAAGGTTAGAATACTGGAAAAATTACATTAAAATATTGAAACACGATTCATTTAATTATGTTAGAAAAAAGAGAAATGTAAGGGTAAACCACTGTCATGTACTACTTAAGGCTAAGTTTGGGGATACTGTAATAAATCTGGAGGATGGTTAATAAAATAGTTGGGAATATGTTGTAAATCCCAATATAAGCAAAATGAAACCCCATATCTCCAATGGTAGCTTAGCATGCCACTACAAGGAATTCCAATTACTTTAGGAAATCTAGTCGAGGTTGATGGCCTAGTTAGAGGAGGATTAGTTAATTTGGAAACATTAACATTCATTCCAATAGAGGGTCGAAAGTATTGACCACACTTTAGGCATGGGGAGACTGAAATAAAATCTATGATAATTTAGAAATTATAGAAACCCAACAATAGAGATTTTACTGAAAGAGAATTTAAACCATCATTTTCGAAAGAATGCTCATAATTCAATCACACCATATACTCAAGGATCAGGATGAAAATTCCTCAAAAGGAATCAATATAACAATTTGATCATTACAGTAACGTAAACAATCTTATGTATCAGTAAAAATATCACAACAATTTCAAGTAGAGATAATACTTATGCAAACCAGCGAGAATATGGACATGTATAACTATTCACCATGCGTTAAGCATACATTAATGTGATGTAAATTGATTCAATTAGAGGAATTATTCGTTACACAGTACACACATAGGATGAACAAAAAGTCGCAATTTAAATAGGAAAGTCATTGGAATTACACAGTACGCATCAAAATATTACAATGAAGTAAACTTCACTATAATTAACCACTGTTACACTGATAATCCATAGCTATAAATGGATAATACGAAGCGAGTCTCTATACCTATAGCTTTATATCAAATTTATTATACAAGGAATCAAAGCACATGTGATGTGTGCATGCTAACATCACTATGATTGTCAACAGTACTGCAACACTTACAACCCCAGTCAAGGTGGTCAGAACCAACCTGGAGGTTCGGGGGAGTGTTGGTTGACAATGTCAAAACCATATCAAAGAACCATGACCAAAATTTATGTAGAGGATAGTCAGCATCTGCAATGAAGAGAAATTGAGTATGAGAAATTCACAATGAAATTTCTGGTGCGATAGGGTAAATGCAAGAGAAATAGAATGTAGAAAGGAGGAAAAGAGTGCAACTTAACTCTAGTCTGATAAAGAGATGGTAGGAGGCATAGTTATAAGTGTCCTACCTTGTACCTTTCTCCTCAATTAAAACCCTGAAACAACATAAAAATAGAGATGAAAATCATAATGAAATGACTTATTAAAATAAAGGGGAATTTATACTGATATCCCATTTGTAGATGTAAGATTGCAGAGAAAAAAATGAGGGGAAGCATAACTCATTGGCTTAATGGAGGTTATGAATATTTATTTACATGAGTGTAGCTTGCAGTGAACATTCCAGGAGTCGAGACCATTGTCTAAATGATCTTCATATAACACCCTATACATAGCAAAGGGGAAAACGAGAGGAATTGATTTACAGAGGAGGCTGAACTATGAAACTGGGGTTTAGTGTGAACCCTGGAAACAAAAAGAAATTTACAAAGTAAGTAGTAGAAAGCCAATAACAATAATTTAACGTTGGTAACCCAATGAAGGAATAGAGGGTACCAGGCAAAAGCGATCAGTGAAATTTAACTAGGGTAAGAGGATGAAATGTTACCTATTATTTCTAGTGCATGCTATTATCAATTGCTGGAAGTAAAGAATTGAGAACCAGTTGGAGTTGAACAAGGCACGACAGAGTTACCTATAGAAGGTAAGATAGCCTACACAATAGGTTAAGTTGAAGATAATTAAGAAGATATTGGCGGCACAAGAGCGGAGTATACCTGGTCAAGTTGGGTACCGGGTCATCTCTGTTCTTGTCATTGAACACAAAGCAAAAACATGAAAGCATTAGTAACTCCAACGCACAGAAAGAAAATAGGAACATGGGAATTCAATCCATAAAAGAAAATGATATAAGAGCCTGAGATTACTTGGAAACCCTAATACAGGTTGATGTGGCTGTAGGAAATGTGACATCTAGTATTCCAGAGTGGCTAGGTAATGGAAGAAGAGTGGTACCCATTCCATCCACTCACACTACTTGAGAAATAGTGGAGAAAACCATAAGATTACTAAGACCCTCAGTAATCTAGTGATACGAAGGAATAAATAAAGAAAATAGACCTGTGTATAGGTAGCACCAAAGTGTTCGGGTGTGATGATTTCCACCTTTCACACATCCACAAACCTATAAGAATACAAGCCTTAACAAGAAGAGGATTTCCACGGAATAAACCAATATAGGATGTATGATACTTAACAATTTTTGTTGTACCTGGGTTTTGTAATGATGTTCATGAGTAAACTGGAGTGAGCAAGTGAGAATCGAATGGCTATGGTGGTGGTCATTGCAGAGGACACCTCGCATCAATTCGATACCTTGGCATGGGCTAGAGCATCACAAACCAAATGAGATAGTTGGCACATATAGTAACTTAGGGTTTTTGAGGGTATAGAGCTCCACCATCAATTGAAATCCAAACCATCGTAACCCTCGATCTAATACTAGAACCCAAGGTTCCATGCCAACAAAGGAGGAGAACAGAGGTTCGCGTGGATAAGGGCATTGTGGACACATAGGATTGGGTATAAGCATTTTGTGCCTGACACTTGGAAGATTAACATGAAATCCTTCCCTTAGAAATAAAATAAAGTGGTACACCATATGGAATCCAGTGCATTATAGGTACAATTAAGGTTGAATTAATGAATTAGCGCCCATAACATATAATTTTAAAGATTTGTCCAAACCTGCCAATAGATTGCTTCATATATCGAGATTATTTGTAGATCCCCTAAAATATCAAGCGCCAAAGTCACCATACATATGTGTAATTAGAAAGGCCAATACATTGGCTAAAGGGGTAATATAGTTTGATAGAAAAAATGGAGTTGATAAGGATGGTAAGGTCAAAAGGTGTGAGTAGAACCTAGTTCATAGAAAGGACATTAATATTAATCTATTACGACATGGTAAATAGTCCAAGTACGAGAAGAGTGAATGCAATACAAAGAAGTAGGAAGTAAAATTTATGTGTGTGAGGGGAGGATAGTTCTTTAGTTACAGAAAGAACTTTGTAGAACCCCAAGGAAAAATAAGTAAGTCTAAAGTTCACATAATCATGCACAAAAAAGTGACATAAGAGAGTTAATTAGTTAATTATGTTAATAGAAAAAAAATAACATGGAACCTAGATGTTCGTTACAAAATGAGACAACTAACACGTATATGGCCACACACCATTAAGAAATCAAATGGTTAGGATCTAATTTAATAAAAATATTTTGTGAAATGATTTCCATACTATTCCCTTTTTTTAAATTCATAAATACAAATTTGGAAAGTTCAAACCATAGAGGTACATGCTTAACGAAGATAACTCTCGGTCCCTTGATGCTTTCCTTTCTGCATTTTTAACCTATCATTATACACTTGTTTGTACAAATCAATACAAAATGATGTGATCTAATAGTTAGGTGGGGAGGTTTGGTGCTCATAGGTCTTGTGGTCCAATCCTAGGTAGGACTATGTATGCCTTAGAGCTGCCCCAAGCACGATTTCTTCAAGTGAGAAAAAAGAAATAGAAAATGATGGTACTACCCAAACTAACCTGTAACGTCTAAGGTTTATAGAAAGTTAGTCGACCTTTAACATCCAAGGTTTAGAGAAAGTTAGTCTATCTATGAGAAAGTCTGAAGTTATGGTTTTACAATCATTTTTTTAAATTGGATTGCACATTTTGAAATATTTTAGAAATTTGATGAAGATAGATGTTCAACTCCATTCATATCGATTATATTCTTAAAATATTCCAAACTTGAAATCGAATTTACATTGAGGTCAACTTTATTACATTTCTTGATAAACTATGTTAAGCCGCATTTTTTTCCTCATTTTTAATCATTCTTACATAAATTGAGGTGGTAATATATACATTGAAAAGAGGCATAGCTTTAATCGACCTAAAGTGCATTGCTTCAAAGTAATTATCCCAAAGAATCTAATGAAGCAAATTTGCCCTATGTTCAATTGAAATATCAGGTAGGGTAGTCATTCAAATTAAATGGTTGGTAAATGTTGATAGGAATCAATCTATAAGAATTATCAAAACATTTTCTTCATAATACATCTTATATTATTAAAATTTTAAAAATTTATAAAAATGACTACATTACATGTTTATTTTAAATTATTATTATTATTAGTTATAAAAATAATTACTATATAAGTTAAACATATATACATTTTAAAAAACATGGAATAAGATTCTTATTGACAAACAATTATCTTTGTTTTACCATGGAAAATTTTATTATGTAAATAAGCTTTGTTACAATGCCATGGTTAATGTCACTTTATTAATATCACATGTCAAGAAAACCATAACCTTTTTCATATGACACTCCCTCTTTTTCATATAACATTTTTCTTAATTAATCAATTTAATAATTAAAAGAGAAGAAACCACATAACTATTTTGGAAATAAATCTCAACCTTGGATTTATGTATATTACTAAAAATACTCTAAAGTATTCTATAAAGGTTAAATCCCTACTATACATAATAATTATTGATAATTAACTTAAAATTATGAAAACTATTTTCCAAAATAAACATGCTTATTGCCATAAATAGTTCTATGAAATTCAATCTAGTCCCTAATGTAAGTAGTTAATCAAATAGACTAGATCACTGAAAATCTATGGCTCATAGTTTACTCACATGAATTGTTAATTGAGGCATGGGCTGCTAAGGGAAGGAACTACCTAAGCACAAACAAATGAAAGTCTAAATAATCTTGAAATTGGAAAATTTCAGATTTTTCAATTTCTCTATCTTTGATGGGCCTAGAAAGCTTAGAAAATAAGAAAAAAGAGAATTTGAGAAAACATAATAATTTTATGAGTGGTTGATTTTTTAAATATGATTTTATATGGAAAGATTCTAGAAAAATAAATTTGGAACATGAAATTTAATTTGTGAAAAAAACTAATTTCTTGAGTGGTTGATTTTTAAATATGATTTATATGGAAAGATTCTAGGTAAATAAGTTTTGAACATGAAATTTTCTAAATATGCCACTATTTAGAGAGAGAAAAATTTTAGATAAATAAATTTTGAAATTAAGGAAAAAATTAAATTTATGTTTTGATGGAGGTAAAAGTAATTTTTTTTTTTTTTTTTTTTAAATAAATTGTACTTCTAATTCAAAGTTAATATATATATATATATATATATATATATATATATATATATATATATATAATTAATGAATAGAAAATATCCTTGGTACATGAGGGAAAGTACATAAATTTAAACTTTTTTTTCTTTTTTATAAATAAATTGTAATTATGGTTCAAAGTAAAAAAAAAAAAATGAATAGAAAACATCCTTGCTACACGAGGGAAAGTATATAAATTTAAACTTTACAAAATGTGTGTTATCAAACTTTTTTGAATTGAATTTTTTTACCTAAATTTTTATTATATCACATGGAATTGGAACTGGGTAACTATGGTGAGAACATTAATGATATCGAGAATAATTAACTTAATAAGTATTGATAGTTTATTTTGTTTTTTCAAATGGTTTCCAATAATTTTACGTTTCACAACCATCATCATTATAATTTAGCTGCAAGAAATTTCTTATCAAGATCTCCTTCTGAACCTAGAGAATCAGACATTCAAAATTCCGTTGCAAATATAGAGCTGAGATCAATAATATTATTAAAAGTCGCATGTACAGCCGAATTTAGTTATGGGTCTTCGTGATTTTTTAATGTTTTTGGCACTTTTCCTACCAATCACCATTGATCCATATATTAGTATTGTCTGGTTTTGGTGGTCTTTGTCAGCCAACCACCATTTGAGACAATACACTGATTGAAAAAAAACCAAAATTGCAGAGTTCCATTTTGAGAAGTTACCCATTATTGACACATATCATTTCAATAATAAATCCAAGGATTCTCATGCGTTTGATTTTTTTGTACGCAGCCAACTAATAAATGCATATAAAAGCAAGAAAATACAGATAAAAGCAACATCAATATTGATATAGAAATTGCTCCACATGCCCACAGGTCCATACGAATATGGACTCATTTAGTTTTGTAAGTACAGATAATTCATCCATGTATTTTAATGAAACGTCAGACTATATGATTTTTTTGACTAAAATATTTACACTGCAAATAGAAAAGTTTCCATATTGACAAAATATAATTTAATGCGAGTCGTAATCACTGGCGTATAGACATCAGTTTGCAGGCTCTTCTTTCACCTTTCATTCATAGACAAACAAGAGTAGTTGTTATTATGATGTGTTGAAAAGATAACAAATGTACTGGCTCTATTGGACTCATCTGCCCGCCCTCTTGGATAAAATAGAAAATTAACGAAAGTCCATGTGACGTAAGCTGCATGTGCTCTTCTTCTAGTGGCGGGTAGTGCGGAATGGTATCTACTTATTTATGTGACTTCAAGAGGCTTGTCACCATTTCAAGTGATTTGAACTTTTTATAGAGTGATCGCTAAAGTACTTTAATTCTATACGTAATGTTAATGTCAATTTTAAGATTGAGTTCAAAATTTTTGATGGCAAGTTTTTAACGGTTAGTTTTTTAATAACTTATTGTAGGCTACGATATATCTATATTATTTATTCTTAAAAATTGTATGATTTTTTACTTTGTTTTGATGATGAACCACATTATTTAGTTTAAAATTTCAATGATTAATCCAAAAGATATTTATCTACAATATAGATTACAAAAGTCTGAGATATAACAAAATAATTTTCAATATTAATTATTATAGACTAACATAATCATATTTACCAATATAATTGACATATGTTGATAGATGTATATGAAGCATATCTATAAACCATATTAATAAATGTGGTCTAGAAATTTATATCAACTATATTAATAATTATTAGATATATAATACTAAACACTAACTATTCATCATTATATAAATAATAATCACTATATTATTATATATTTATGATTATTATATTAATATTATATTTCAAACTATAATATAATTAACATATAACATAACAACATTTTATTATTATTATTATTATTATTATTAATATTTATTTTTGTCTACTAGTAGATTATGGTTAATAATTATTATATATTTATTAATATAATTTTCAATATTATTTTTATATATAGTTCAAGTATATATATATATATATATATATATATACTAAAGAGATTAATAAACCCGAAGCATTAATATTATAAATTCAAGGGATTAATATTAAAACCCAAAAGATTATTAATATTATAAGCTCACGAGATTAATAAACCCCAGAGATTAATATTATAAATACAAGGATTAATAGACCCAAAGGATTAATATTATAAAACCAAGGGATTATTAATATTATAAGCCTAAGGGATTAATAAATCCAAAAGATTAATATTATAAACCAAGGCATTAATATTTAAAACCATTGATATTAATATTATAAACCCAAGTGATAATAATAATATTAAACCCACTATACATACTATATTAAAAACTATACTATATTAATTTTGTTAACACTAGACATCCTAAACTACACTATATTGATATTCTTAACCCTTGAGTTTATAATATTATATTAATATTCTTAACCCTTATGTTTATAATATTGTTAACCATAGAGTTAACAATATTGATGATGATGATGATGATGATGATGATGGTTAATGTCCACTGAGACCAAACTTTGGCTTATCAGACCTAAAGAAACGAATGATTTAGTTTGATTTAAGATTTTATTCCTATGACCAAAAATCTTGGAGAGAAGCCTCCTGAGCTCAGTGTAATTTTGACAACTTAAAAGGCTAGGAAGGTGTATTGCAACAAAGATTTTGAAACTGAGATTTGATGTGGTTGTATCCGGACCACTCTAAGAGCAAGTGATTTTCATCCTCGATATTCGTATTCTCACAGAGATGGCAGAACCTTTCCATCCATGGTCTTTTAGGAACTGCCCAATGACCCATTTCACTATGGAGCTCATGAGAGTTCATTCTAATATTGGCTATATTAATTTTCTTCTTTGAGCTAGTTAAAACAGAGAGATACTTTTGATCTTCTAGGGTGGGGTTGATGACCTCCTTATAATATCTTAATTTTCTTTTAGTTTCTAAATCTTTCTCACACCACATTTTTTCTTTAAACTTAGAACTAACAATATTTGTAATGTTATTAATGTTTTGCAATGCAACATTCTTGTCAATCTCCCAATGGTTTAACCAGGCCCTCGTGTCTTTATACCAACCTCGTTTGAGCCTTAGGTGGTTTTGGCTAGAATTTAAAGCTAGCTTAGGAAGTCTATGGTCTCCTATGTTATTGAGTTTGGGCTTGTAAAACAGAAGCCTAGTCATAGCTAGGCTCTTGATGGGGGAAAGACCCACTTCTATAAGGAGAATAGGATAGGGTGTGTTGCTTTTAAGTTTGAGGTTATACGTTATAAAACGCTTTTGGATTTTCTCAATATTTCTCCAGGATTCTCTAGAGATTCTACAACCCCAAACCTCACATCCATATAAGATAACCGAAGTGACTAAAGTTTCAAAGAGAAACTTCTTTCTATCCCACATTACGAGGTTTGCCGTTTTACAATTATTTTCAAGACCAAAATAAGCGTTCCATCCCCCATTAATCCTTTTCTCAAAGCTATAGTTCCAGTTGAGCTTGTGATGAATATCAATTCCTAGGTACTTGTAGGAAGACACTTCCTGCAAGTTACTAGTGTCATACATAAAACTAGCGTAAGTGTCCTTCTTGGATTTGATAATCATAACTTTTGTTTTGTCAGTGTTAACAATCATACCCATGGTAGAGTAGAAATACTTAAGAAGTATAAGTTGCATGTCAAGATCAGATGGGCACCTTGCGAGAAGAACAATATCGTGAGCGTAGAGAAGAAGGATGATGACTATCCCAGCTAAGATCGTGCCAGCACATCCTGCTTCCTCTAAACAACCTTCTAGCTTGTCAATGTAAATGCCAAATAGGGTAGGGGAGAGGGGGCAACCTTGTTTAACTCTGATATTACACTTAATGTCTTTCGACCACCCCTCATTTCTCTTTAACCTGGCAATTACATTCTCGTATAACCTTATAGTGGTAGCTCTCAACTCAAAACGAACCTTTATCTCTTCTAATATGTTCCAAAGGTTGTTTCTAGGAATCGTATTGAAAGCCTTTCTAAACTCTACAAAGCAACAAAAGAGATTGGATTTATCATTGCAACATTCCTCTGCAATGATCCTAAGCATAATGAGGTGGTTTGTTGTTGAGTGCTGCTTTCTAAAACCCGCTTGGCCTTTAGCTTGCTTACCCTCACTTTCAAGCCATATGCTCAACTTCCTTTCCAAAATAATACCATATAACTTGGCTATGAGAGGGTTGATCATAATTTTCCGATAATTATAGGGGTTATTTTTATCCCCACTTTTAAAAATAGGGATAATGAGGCTTTGAGTCCATGTTTTAGGGAACCCTTGCTTGATCGCTTGATTGAAAATCTTGTGAATGTGGGGGATGAGGATAGGACCTCCAATTTTTAAGATTTATGCCTTGTAACCTTCAATGTCCTTAGCTTTCCCATCAGCCAAGCAATTAACCCCAAAATCAATGCCTTCTAATGAGAAAAATTCTTTCGTTCTGAGCAGGGTTTCAAAGTTATACATGACATTTCGAGATTCATAAAGCTTTTTAAGATAGGAATTCCAGTTGTGTAAAGCAATTTTATTATTATCTTTAGTTTTCGTACTTAGAATCTGTCTCCAGAATTTCTTAGGAGCTACCTTAGATATGTGTAAGAGATTCTCTTATCTTTTACGAATATACTACCTTTTTTTCCTTTTAGTTAGGTCTTTGTATATTTTTATCTTGCCAATTTTAAGACATTCATCAACAACTTCCTTAATTGCTCTCCTCGTACTTTTACAATCTTTGTCATACCATAGGTTGGTTTTGCTATTTCTTTTATTACTTGAAACTTCAATTGAGAACTTGTTAATAGAATATGAGAGGGTTGTAGTAAAATTATGATAGAGATCTTCAAGGGATATATACTATATTATAAAGCCAAGGAATTAACATTATAAACCTAATGGATTAATATTATAAACTCAAGGGATCAATAAACCTGAGTTATAATATTATTATAAACATAAGGGATTATTAATAGTATAACCCAAGGGATTAATAAACCCAAGGGATTATTAAACCCAAAGGACTATAATCCCAATACTATAAATACCAATCTTAAACCCACTATAAATACTATATTACAAACTATAATATATTAATATTGTTAACCCTAAACATCCTAAACTACACTATATTAATATTCTTAACTCTTGGGTTTATAATACTATTAACCATAGAGTTAACAATATTATACTATACTATATTATAATAAATACTATATTATAAACTATACTATATTATAAACCCAAGGAATTAATAAACCTAAAGGATTAATATTATAAACCCAAGGTATTAATAAACTCAAGGAATTAACATCATAAACCCAAGGGATTAATATTATAAACCCAAGGGATTATTAATATTTTAAGCCGAAGGGATTAACAAATATAAAAGATTAATACTATAAAACCAAGGCACTAATATTAAAAACTTATGCTATTAACAAAAGGGATTAATAAACCTTAAACATTAATATTATAAACTCAAGGGATTAATATTAAAAACCCAAGAGATTATTAATATTATAAGTCCATGGGAGTAATAAACTGAAGATATTAATATTATAAATACAAGGATTAATAGACCCAAAGGATTAATATTATAAAACTAATGGATTATTAATATTATAAGCCTAAGGGATTAATAAATCCAAAATATTAATATTATAAACCAAGGAAATAATATTTAAAACCATTGGGATTAATATTATAAACCTATGGGATCATTAAACCCAATTGATAATAATATTATAAACCTAAGGGATTATTAATAGTATAACCCAAGGGTTTAATAAGCCTAAGAGACCAGTATTAAAAACTCAAAGCATTAATATTCAAAGACTTACCATTAAAACACAGTTCAAATTCATAATGTTAGTTCCTTGGGTTTATTAATATGTTGGTTTTATAATATTAATCCCTTAGGTTTATAAATTCCTTGGATTTATAATATAATATAGTTTATAATATAGTAGTTATTATAATATAATATAGTATAGTATTGTTAACTCTATGCTTAACTATATATATATATATCTATATATATATCTATATATATATATAGATATTGTAAGTCAATGTTTTATTCATATAAGAAAAAAGGAGTGCATTCAGTGATTTAGAAAATAGGTGGTTTCACCTCAACCAGGTTTGTTGATCAAAAATTGCACCAGATGACAAAAATACAAAAGGGAAACTAAGGAAATTGTCCATAAATGGTAGGGCCAGAGGCACCAAAATATAGATAAAACATAAAAAACACCGAAGAGCATACTAGTCATCTAACTTGATGGAGGCAGGGTAGTCTAGGGTTGTTCCGGGAGGAGGTGGAGGAAGGAAGTCACACTGAAAGTGCACTTCGAACTGTGCTAGCCAAGTTTCCAACTTTTCTACTTCCTTGGTTAAGTGATTTTGGCCTCGCCAAACAACCACCAGTCTCTCATAGACTTGGCACTAAAAATAGTGTATTCGGTCCAACATTGTCATCTGCTCTGCATGTTCCTTACGACAAACTATCTCAGTTGTGCCCACTCTTTCCATTAGGCTATTGATAAGTGCTCGATAGTTCTCAAAGTAAAAATGTTGGATATCTGCCCTTCATTCGCTTTGGTTTGACCAAACCCATGATTCCCCTTGCCACCCCAGGTTCCTCCACCCTGATGACTTAGCTTCTGAACCCGCATACCACCACCCCTACTGGCACCTTGTTTACCTCCTCCATAGCCTCCATGCACTCCCACACTAGCTAGTTGCACACATCAAGCAGTCTTGCCACCCCTAAGGGGCGCCCCAGTGGTAATTGCCGAGTCTACCACACCCACAGAGCCAAGGGTGGCTAGGGAGGGGGAACACCCACACTGCATAGGGGGTTTCATAATTAACAGAGATGGTGAGCCATTGTGTTCAAAATCCACAAGCCAAACCCCGCACCAGAGAAACCAAACACCATTGTCAGAGGAACCAAATAACACCACCCACCACATGAGAGAAACACAATACCACAACCCAATACCTAAGAAAGACCACCGCCATTAGAGAAACCAAATACCGTCTCCCACCACACTATCACGAACAATTGAAATAAAGATGAAGAAAAAATATTCAACGCTTGAGTGTAGCTTCCCCCAGAGCGGTGACTAGCCTCCAAATTAGCCTTGTAGAGACCACCCACCAATCCACTAAACATCATCGCACCCACATCGGAGGTCATGAAATTGAAAATTGAAACTAGTTTTCCACCACCACCCACGAAGTTTCCTGTACTATTGGTTCGATCTTCCACTTCTAGCCCAAGAAAACAGGCTTACCATAAGCCAAGAGGAAATGGCATGGAGGAGGTCACGTCTTTCTAGCTTCCCATCCTTACGCATGCAGATAATACCAAAGAGGCTTTGTAACAGGATCTAGCTTGACACACTGCTCCAACAAATTCCCACGACGAGTACACACAGACCTATCCTACCAAATAACCTCCTACGACACTAACGTTTTCTCCTCAGAGGCCACCACGAGGTCTAGCACGAGACTAGATCATGGATACGAATGTTGGGCTCCCTCATCTTCCCACGCCTTAACCTTTTGACACCCCCAACCTCCAACTTGATGTTAATACTCACACGAGTTGCCAACCTACTGATATTGCTCCTCCCATTGCATGCACTTTGGTGAAGGGACAAGAAGGAGCATCCCTCACCCCCACTCCACGTGTATTCACACATGCGGCTCCTCCTCCACGTGTTGCATAGACCTCACCCCCATCGGGGACATGGTTAACAATATTATAAGCACAAGGGTTAAGAATATTAATGTAGTGTAGTTTAGGATGTCGAGGGTTAACAATATTAATATAGTATAGTTTGAAATATAGTGTTTATAGTGGGTTTACTATTGGTATTTATAGTATTGGGTTTAATAAACCCTTAGGATTAATATTATAAAATCAATGGAGTAATAAACCCAATACTATAAATACCAATAGTAAACTCATTAGAAATACTATATTAGAAACTATACTATATTAATATTGTTAATCCTAAATATCCTAAACTACACTATATTAATATTCTTAACACTTGGGTTTATAATATTGTTAATCATAGAGTTAACAATATTATACTATACTATATTATAATAAATACTATATTATAAACTAGAATATATTAGAAACCCAAAAAATCAATAAACCTAAGGGATTAATATTAAAAATCATTGGGATTAATATTATAAACATTTGAGATTAATATTATAAACCCGAGGGATATATCTATATATATATATATATATATATAATTTTAAAGCCACGGCTAAGCCAAACACCAAATTGTTGTATGAGACCCCCTTGTTTGTGGGACATGGGACTCACTTCCACGCAAGGATTTGACTGCTAAGTCTACAAAGGCATACATACTCTAGCCCCCTCTGGTTTTGAACCTGTGACCTCTTAGGAAGAAACACATGCTCTTAACCATTAGGGCTATTCAAGATGTAAACCCAGGCGATGAATGCTATAAACTCAAGAAATGAATAAACCCAAGGGATTAATATTAAAAACACAAGGGATTAATAAACCTAATGGATTATTACTATTATAAATTCAAGAGATTCATATTATAAGCCCTACAATTAATATTAAATCATAAGAATATAAACCCAAGATTAATATTATAAATCCAATGGATTATAAACCTAAGAGAATAATATTAAAACCTAGAATTAATATTATATGCCCAAAGGATTATAAACCCTAGGATTAATATTAAACCCTAGGGATGAATATTATTAACCTGAGAGTTTAATATTATAAATTTAAGGAATTAATATTATAAATCATTTGGATTAATATTATAAACCCAAGGTATTATTAATATAATTAAACCAAGGGATTAATATTATAAACTTAAGGGGTTAACAAACCCAAGAGATTATTTATATGATAAACCCAAGTGATTTCAACCCAAGGAATTAATATTATAATCCCTTGGGATTAAAAAACTCAAGGGTTTAATATGATAAGCCCAAAGTATTAATATTATAAACCCTTGGGATTAATATTATACACACAACAGATCAATAAACCCAAGTGATAATATCAATGCAAAGGATATTAATAAACTCAAGAGATATTATAATATTATTAATGCATTGCAATGTTGAATAAATTCCCATGTTGATCAACCAACTGTTTACCTTTTTTATCATGGTTGATCATGGTTGACCATAGTTAACCATAGAGACAATGACTATGGTTAACCATATTCAACCATGGTTAATCATGGTTGACCATAAAAATTTTTATTGACCATAATGACCGTGGTTGATGATGCTTGACCATGGTTGACAATGGTTCACATTAAATGACCATGGTTGACGAAATTCAACCACGAATAATCATGGTTGACCATCGCTGACCATGGTTTATTGTGATTGATCATTGTTGACTTTTGTTAATTGTGAATGAAGATGGTTAACAATAGAGACATTATCCATGGTTAACCATGATTAATAATGGTTTACCATGATTGATCGTAGAGACACGGATTGACCATCAATAGGGATTTGTACCATATTCAACCAAAAGTATCTTGATTAATCACAATGGTTGACCATAATCAAGCATAGAGATCTTGATTGACCATGTTTGACCTTTCTAACCACTATTGACTATGGTTGGCCATTATAAGTATGTAGAACATGAAATTTTCTTGGCTGACAGTGGTTGACCAAAGATTACCATATTGCTCATGGTTGGCAATTGTTGATCATGGTTGACCAGATTCAACCATATAGACCTTATTCGTGGCTGACCATGGTTGATCATGGTTAACAATATTCAACTATGGATTATCATGGTTGACCATAATCAACCATTATTGGCCATGTTTGACCATGATTGATCACGATTGACTATTTTTATCATGGTTGTCCATGGTTAACGATAAAGATAATGACCATGGTTAACCATATTCAAACATGGTTAATCATGGTTGATCATAGAAACATTGTTTAACCATTATGTCCATGGATGATGATTCTTGACCATGGTTGACGGTGGTTAAATATTGTTGATTATGGTTGAAAATGGTTCACATTAAATGACTATGACTGACCATGGTAGATTATGGTTAACCATCGTTGACCAAATTCAACTAGAGCAACCTTAATCATGGTTGATCATGGTTGGTGAAATTCAACCATGGTTAATAATGGTTGACCCGTTGACCATGGTTGACCGTGCGTGCACATAAGTCACAATAGAGTCATTGTCCATGGTTGACCGTAGAGACATTGATTAACCATTAATAGAGAAATGTGTTTGACAAAACTTGAGGAGTGTTGACTGCCAAACATACTCCAACATAGTCAACTACATGAGTAAATGTGGTTGACTATTGTTGTAACAGTCACATTGCAACGTTGGATAAATCGCAATGTATTGCTATATTGTGACAATGTTTGTGACATTGCAACGTTTGATAGATCTTTACCATTCCAACATCACAAGATGTTTAATTATCAATATTAATCAATAATATTAATAGTAAATTATGTTTGATTGAAGTTGAAGGCTATTGATTGTTAAAAATAGTAGATCATAGTTGAAGAGTCACCCACATTATGAAATATGGCTGATCAAATGTTGTAATGTCACATTGCGATGTTAGAAACATTTGTGTACAATTCCAACATCACATTATTATTATTGTTATCAATTAATTAATTAATTAGTTAATATTATCATTAATTAACTTTATTAATAAAGTTAATTATTATTGACTAAGGGTGAATGTGGTCATGTTTGGTTATGTTTGACTAATATGGTTGACTATAATAATTATGTATTAAGTAATTTCTTTTAATTATGTATGAACGATTTAATTAATATATCAAATATAATAATGTTAATAAATTATTATTATTATTAATTAATATTAACATATTATTTCACACACTTTTAAATTAATGTTTAATGTTATTGAAATTTATTATTATTATTATTATCCAATTTTACACCAAATTGGTGTATGAGACCCCCTTATTTGTGGGACAGGGGACCCACCTCCACGCAACAATTTGATTGCTAAGTCTACAAAGGCATATATACTCTACCCCCTCTAGTTTTGAATGTGTGACCTCTTAGGAGGAAACACATCCTCTTAACCATTTAGCCCACACAAGCAGTATATAAAAATATAAATGTTTTAAATAATATATTTCCAAATACTTTAATTAATAAATATTTTTATGTAGTTATGTTTGGTTATGTTTGACTAATGTGATTACAATAATTATATATTAAGTAATTTCTTTTAATTATGTATTAATAATTTAATTAATATGTCAAATATAATAATATTAATAAATTAATATTAATATATTATTTCACACATATTTAAATTAATGTTTCATGTTATTAATTTTTTTATATAAAGTTTAAATTAATATATTGTCAAATATTTTAATTAATGTATTAATAAATAAATAGTTTAATGTTCTACTAAACCCCAAACTTTATAAATATTTTAATTTTCTATTAAATTCGACAATGTTTATCACATTGTTACATTGGTTATATTTTTGTACCATTCTCACATCACAATATTATTATTATTATCATCGTTGACCTTGTTCAACCATTCTATCCTTGGTAGACCCCAGTTGGCCATTAGGAAAGGGTAGAGTAAGTGGCTTTCTGGGTTGAGAGGGGTGACAATGGTCAACTAAGGTTGACCATGGTTGACTATGGTTGATCAAAGTTAACCAAGGTTGACTATGGCTAGCGAAGTTTGTGTATTGCTGAGCATGAGTGATGAATGACGTCGATTTATCATATTGGCAATGTTTGATCATTTATAGCCATGATTGAGTTTGCTTTACGATGTTTGACCATCGTTGAGTTTGTCTTACTAAATTTGATTAGAATGTAAATATTATTAATGACATTTATTAATATTAATATTCATACTATTTATAGTAACAATGTTAACATCATTAATACTATCACTAAAATTATTAATAATATTGTTAGAGTAAATAGCATTTTAAAATTTTTATTATTATTAATAATTATATTATTAATTATTAAAAAGTAAATTTTGTTAATATTATTTATGAATATTAACGTTAATACTATTTATGTTAATAATCTTAACATCGTTAATAATATTAATATTATTAATTAAATTTGATTGAGGTTAGTATTATAATTTTAATGTTATTAATAATATTAATATTATTATATTAATATTATTATATTAATAATTTTTGAAATTTATCATATTTAATAATATTACTAATTTTATTTTTCTAAACCTAATTAATAATCTATAAGTAGGACTTCGGCGTAAATCACATAAAGAGAGACATTTGTCGACGCGTTTCGAACCAACTAGTGTGGTTCATCATCAGGACAAGTTGAAGAAACAGATCCAGCTTAGCAAGTTAAATAGTTTGAGCAGAGCCTCCAACGGCTAACTTGACCAACGGCTAGTTTGACTCTAGGACTGGGGTCAAAATTATTTTATTAATTTAATTAGTAATATTTAGGACCAATCCCTTAAAAATATATATATAAATATATAAAACATTTTTAATGGGTATTTAGTTCAAAAAAAATAAAAATAAATAAATAATAATAATAATAATAAAATAAAATAAAATAAAAAAAATAAATAAATAAATAATAAAAAATAATAATATTAAAAATTATAAGTTAAATAGTATTTAAAAGGAAATTTAGTTAAATAAAGGACCTTATAATACATGAATTAAGTGCCTAAATACAAATATATAAAGTAAAAAAGTATTATAAGTTAATTAATAATTAAATGGAAAATTAGTTACATTAAGGACTTATAATATCTGAATAAAATAAAGTAAAGTCAAAAGGATGCTAGGTTAGTTAGAAAATTAGTTAAAAAGTATAAGTTGATTAGAATTTAAATGGAAAATCAGTTATATAAAGGACCTTCTAATATAAGAATGCATAGAAGTAATATAAAATATATATAAAAAATTGAAATGGGTGCTTGTTTAGGAGTATTATTAAAATTACAAGCTAATTAGAATTCACATGGAAAATTAGTCACAAAGGACCTTATAATAAGAAATGAAAAAATTAACTTTCTAGAAATAACTAAATAATTAAATGAAAGGAGAAAATAATGATGAGAAAACATAAAAGTCTTTTAAAAATAAAAAATAAATAAAAAATAAATAAAAATAATAATAATAATAATAATAATAATATATATATATATATATATATATATATATATATATATATATATATATATATAATAAATAAAAATAAAAATAAAAATAGAAATAAATAAATTCATTAATTAATTAAAAATTAAAAATAAAAATAAATAATAATAATAATAATAATAATAATAATATATAAAATAATAATAATAATAAAAATATATAAATATATATAAAAACAAAAAAATTAAATTAATAATAATAATAATATCTACGATTATATTTATATAATAGTTGCGAAAAAAAATAAAAAATTAAATTAATAATAATAATAATATCTACGATTATATTTGTATAATAGTTGCGAAAAAAAAAAGAAAAGAAAAAAAAAACAAAAAAATAAACTATCAGGAAGAAGTAAATAGAAAGAGCGTCAGAAAAGAAGGAGAAGAGCCTGAAAAAGCCTGAAAACAAGAAGGATAAGCACCAATGACAACAAAGAAGAAAAAAAAAGAAAGAGGGGGGAGGGAGGAAGAGAAACACTAGGATGAAAGGGCGGGGATAATAATATATATTTTTATTATTATTATTTTATATATTATTATTATTATTATTATTTATTTTTATTTTTATTTTTAATTTTTAATTAATTAATTAATTAATTAATTTCTATTTTTATTTTTATTTTTATTTTTATTTATATTTATATTTATTTTATATATATATATATATATATATATATATATATATATATATATATATATATATATATATATATATATATATATGTATATATTTTATTATTTATTTATTTTTTTTTTTAAAAGACTTTTATGTTTTCTCATCATTATTTTCTCCTTTCATTTAATTATTTAGTTATTTTTAGAAAGTTAATTTTTTCATTTCTTATTATAAGGTCCTTTGTGACTAATTTTCCATGTGAATTCTAATTAGCTTGTAATTTTAATAATACTCCTAAACAAGCACCCATTTCAATTTTTTATATATATTTTATATTACTTCTATGCATTCTTATATTAGAAGGTCCTTTATATAACTGATTTTCCATTTAAATTCTAATCAACTTATACTTTTTAACTAATTCTCTAACTAACCTAGCATCCTTTTGACTTTACTTTATTTTATTTAGATATTATAAGTCCTTAATGTAACTAATTTTCCATTTAATTATTAATTAACTTATAATACTTTTTTACTTTATATATTTGTATTTAGGCACTTAATTCATGTATTATAAGGTCCTTTATTTAACTAAATTTTCTTTTAAATACTATTTAACTTATAATTTTTAATATTATTATTTTTTATTATTTATTTATTTATTTTATTTTATTATTATTATTATTATTATTATTATTATTATTATTATTTGAACTAAATACCCATTAAAATTGTTTTATATATTTATATATATAATGTTAAGGGATTGGTCCTAAATATTACTAATTAAATTAATAAAATAATTTTGACCCCAGTCCTAGAGTCAAACTAGCCGTTGGTCAAGTTAGCCGTTGGAGGCTCTGCTCAAACTATTTAACTTGCTAAGCTAGATCAGTTTCTTCAACTTGTCCTGACGATGAACCGCACTAGTTGGTCCGTTGGAGGCTCTGCTCAAACTATTTAACTTGCTAAGCTGGATCAGTTTCTTCAACTTGTCCTGACCATGAACCACACCAGTTGGTTCGAAACGCGTCGACAAATGTCTCTCTTTATGTGATTTACACTGAAATCCTACTTATAAATATTATGGATCACCCTCAATTTAACAACTAATTAATATCGTATTAATGTTGTTATGAAAAATTATATTAAACTATAATACTAAATTATTACATTAACTATAATACTATTATACTATAGCTAAATTATTATATTAACTATAATAATAATATTATTATTGAGTGATATATAATTAATAATTATAAGAGGGGACACTAATAACTATAATTATAACATCATACAGTTATTAGTTATATTAACTTAACTATAATATAATAGAGTTTAATTATTGTCCTTAAACTATTATATTTAATATAATAATAATTTAATATAATATAATTCAACTATGTTATTAATGTTATAATCATTTTTCATCGATAAACTAAATTTAATGGATTAGGTTAATAATTCATTAATAATATTATTTCTAGATTATATTAATAATTTTATGAATATTATTATTTTTAATATTAATTTGTAAGTTATTGTTATTATTAGTATTAATGATAATATTTATTAATATGAATGTCTTGAATAATTATTATTAATGTTATATAATAATTTATATTAACATTAATATTAATAATATTTAATATTAAAATATTATTAATAATATATAATAATTATTATTATTATTATTATTTTAATATAGATATTAAATTTGGTTCAATTGAGGCTTCTGTGATCCATAACAATTATCAAAAGAAATTTTGGCGTAAATCACAATCAGAAAATCATTTCTGACACGTTTCGAACCAACCAGTGTGGTTCATTGTCAGGACGAGTTGAAAAAAACAGATCCAGCTTTGCATGTTAAATAGTCTGCGCAGAGCCCAACAGCTAATTTTGACTTAGGGATCAAAGTCAACAAACCATTTTAATAATTTAAACCGAATTAACTAACTTCCTTTAAATTATTAAAATGGTTTGTTGACTTTGATCCCTAAGTCAAAATTAGCCATTGGTCAAGTTAGCCGTTGGAGGCTCTGCGCAGACTATTTAACATGCAAAGCTGGATCTGTTTTCTTCAACTCGTCCTGAGGACGAACCACACTGGTTGGTTCGAAACGCGTGAGCAATGATTTTCTGATTGTGATTTACGCCGAAATTTCTTCTGATAAGACATTAAACTTATTAAAATTAATATATTATTAAATTTAATATAAACTTTAATATTATTTTCCCATTTTACATAAACTTTAATATAAATTTAATAATATTAAATTTGAAATATAATACTTAAAACTTAATATAAACATTAATTTATTATTATTACATTTAATATAAACCAAAAATATAATTCCCAAACTTAAAACTTAGAAAATGCTATTACAAACTAAATCTTAATATTAAAACGTAATATTTAAAACCTAAAACTAAAACAAACTCGTAGTAGTTCTTTAGATTAAGGAAAGCTACAATATAATCTATCAAAATTGTAATATCTTAATATTAAAACGTAATATTTAAAACCTAAAACTAAAACAAACTAGTAGTAATTCTTTAAAATATGGAAAGCTACAATACAATCTATAAAATTATTTTATAAAACAAGGGAGGCTGCATCGCAGCGAGTCCCTGCACATAGTTCGGATAGTTTTTTATCTAGCCCACAGCATGATATGGAATGGAATGATACTGTTAATCTTGCTGTTACCGAATAGTTTGTATGAGTGGGAGACTGAGAGAAATGATAATATCAGTTTGCAGAAGCTATGGGAAACACCCCTTGCAAAGTTTGAGTGCAAGGATGACGTGGGTTTCGATGCTGAAGAACCTTTAATATCAGATTTCATGGACAGGAGCACCATCAAAGAATGTCTTCATATTCTTCCCGAACTTCCTCTAGAGACCATGTGGCTGGATGACTGGTTTGATTATCATGATTGTATTCAAGGCTTTACGAATCAACAGAATTATGATGAAACCCACCCATTGGACTGCTGCGATGATACAACCATACGCAGGTTTGATTCTATTTATATACTGTTGGAGATAATTACTCTCGGTCAGCATGTAGTCTCAGGCAGTTTACTTACAATCTAAATTTAGGAAGTGTCAATCATGCTAGAGTTCTAATTTAGTCATGCTAGTGCTTCAGTCATGCATGCATGTGTGAGTTAATATTAACATTGGTATCTATTTTAGTTATATTTAATTATATAGCTTCAAGAAATTGAATCAATGCAATTTACTTACTGTACTGTGTAATTATGTATTTTGAGTACATAGCTTCCAGCAATTGAATCAATGCAAGTTACATACTGACTGGCAACTCATACCCACGGTGTAACTATGTTACTGTGTAGTTTCTTGCTCTGTCTACTTATCATATACAAGCAAATACAGTAGTAGTAGTAATTTGTATGCACGTAAAACATGTGAAAGACAGAGGCTCGGACAAGATTAGATTGCAAATAGATGTAACTTAATGTTTGTATTGAATAATCGCCTTGAAACAAGCAGACAAGGACCATCATGCTACCCTCTATCACATTGAAGCTACCAAACAACATTTGAAAGCTAGCCATCGTAAACTCAGTAAAGTATTTAATTTAAAAATAAAAATAAAAAATTGTTATTAATAAATATAAATCAAAGTGGCACATTTAACACAATGATATTAGATATTTTCGACAGATGGTATCCATGCCTGCATACTTTCACAAGTATGCCACATGGATTTATGCTCGGACCACTTGTCCATAACGAATCGAGATGTATGTCTGTTGTTATTTTTCCTGTTAAAGCTCGTAGACGATAACCTGCCATTTTTCCTCCTGTTAAAGCTAATCGAAGGTGGAGGTCACCACTGGTTAGCTTTCCTGAGAACGTGGCGGTCATCACTTGCTAGCTTTCCTGAGAACCTGAATTGACCAAAACTCAAGCGGTATGAATTCTTTCTGTGCGGTATGAGCGATATGAATTGGTCTAAGCGGTATGAATTCTTTCTGTGCCTTGTTTTCTGTCCATTATCTATTAGCTAGTCCTCATCTGTAGAATTGTCCGCTTTCGTGTGTTGTTTCCACGAGAAAAATTTGATGGCTGTTTGGTTACCTGAAAAATGTGAATCAAGAGCTGATGTGAGATTGCCTTGTAAATTTCATGGAAGGTATGAATGCCGCAATGCTAAAAAGAGATAAGGTGTCATAATCATTCCATAATTTTCCTGAACAAAAGTGTAAATTGAAACTTTAAATAACGATGTAAATGAAAGTAAACTTTGAGATATTGAAGTTACAAACAAAAACTTATTGATAATCATACGTACAGCAGTGAGCCAACGGCTGATAACACAGTAAACTCAAATATTGCTTCCCCTTTGTACAGGTCAAAACTATAGGAGAAATTTCAAAAAAGACCCTAACAATTGAAGGGTCACAATAGATAATTTATTCATGCCTTTAGTTTTTCCAACGAACAATATTACCTTCGAATAAAAAAAGGAATAAAGGCCAAAGGCCGAGAGAACCGCCTCTATTCCACAGGATTAGAACAACTCTGTTATTGCAAATTGCCCCAGCCCAGACCTGCAGTTATTTATATGTTCAAAAAGACATTAAGAGAAAATATGTCAAAATTACAGTATATATTTTAACATTAAAGGCCAAAAAGAGAAAATGCATAAAAAGGATAAGAGAGAAACCCACTGCTTATTTAAATAAATAGATAATTGCCTAATATGAAATAGAAATCTCATTTCCTCTGACATTGAATTTCAAATATCTAGCTTGAACCATGGCATCCACAAATATCTAGCTTGAACCATGGCATTTGACGGAAGGCCAATGTCTCCCCAACTGGCAGTTATAGCTGCTTGTGAACCGCCTCTATTCCACAGGATTAGAACAACTCTGTTATTGCACATTGCCCCAGCCCAGACCTGCAGTTATTTATATGTTCAAAAAGACATTAAGAGAAAATATGTCAAAATTACAGTATATATTTTAACATTAAAGGCCAAAAAGAGAAAATGCATAAAAAGGATAAGAGAGAAACCCACTGCTTATTTAAATAAATAGATAATTGCCTAATATGAAATAGAAATCTCATTTCCTCTGACATTGAATTTGTTCGCTAATATTATGCAAATGTGTGTTTCACAGTTCTAGAAACTGATAAGGAGACAGGAAATTGGCGTATGGTTCTGGCAAATGGGAATTTAGCCGAGCCGCACTCAGCCCTGTCGCTGCAATTTACAAACAAAACCGACATTAATCTCGACTGCTACGAACAATTGCAGAACTACGGAAAATAAAAATAACTGTCATCAAGAAAAAGGTTGGCAAAAAATGAAATGAAAATGGCAGAAGAGCTTGCGAAACAGCTGCCATTGTTAAGATGATCCAAGAAGAGGAAAACTGATTAATTTCAGAGCAAAACCAGCCAGAAATGAAGTTGCGCGTAGCGAATACAAGCTACTAGTTCGATGCTGTGTGAAGGCAAGCTACTAGTTCGATGCTGTGTGAAGGCATGGGTGTGGTGATATAAGAAGGAATGGAGGTGCATGCCAAGTGGTCAACATTTGAATTTAGCCGAGCCGCACTCAGCCCTGTCGCTGCAATTTACAAACAAAACCGACATTAATCTCGACTGCTACGAACAATTGCAGAACTACGGAAAATAAAAATAACTGTCATCAAGAAAAAGGTTGGCAAAAAATGAAATGAAAATGGCAGAAGAGCTTGCGAAACAGCTGCCATTGTTAAGATGATCCAAGAAGAGGAAAACTGATTAATTTCAGAGCAAAACCAGCCAGAAATGAAGTTGCGCGTAGCGAATACAAGCTACTAGTTCGATGCTGTGTGAAGGCAAGCTACTAGTTCGATGCTGTGTGAAGGCATGGGTGTGGTGATATAAGAAGGAATGGAGGTGCATGCCAAGTGGTCAACATGCAGATATGAGCCGGTAGGCGGACACCTCGCGCCATGAACCAAACCTTACCATATGTATGCCGTTCGGATATCATACGAAATAACATTAAACATTAGCCAATTAATCTTAGCATTAAGAGCAAACCGCTAACGGTCAGGCCCTGTTCATTGTGCCTAAATAGCAATTTAGGCTATGGTCGGGCCTCTTCCGCCTCGGGAAGAGGCCAAATAAGATGGCGAAGGCAAAGTCAACTCAAGTCAACTCCAAACTTTACAATATAACTGCAAATAACATACGAAAAGTTTGCAAATTAATGCTAACTCGGCTCCGAACGGTTACTATAGTCCCTGCCGGATGCCAGATGGCAGGGACTAATAAGGATGTGTTTCATAACATTCAGTATTGTCATGTTTGTATAAATTGTTTCTTAGAAAGTGTGTTCAAACGACATCAAACTAACAACCGGAGAAATTAACTTTAGCATAAACAATATATCATTTTTTTTAGTTGTTCCACCACTTTGGTTAATATATTATTTAATTTATAATATTTGATTTCTTTAATAATGGTCTTGATGGTTTGTCTTGCCATAGATTCTGAAAGTTTATTGCATCAAACTAATAAACTAAACAATGTGGAAATTAACTTTATCCTAAGCAATGTACCATTTTTTTCCGTAAGTCCATCACTTTGGTTACTATATTTTTTAATTTATAACATTTAATTTAGTTAGTAATTGTCTTGTCTTGATTCTTTGTTTTACCAAACATTCTGAAATTTTATTCACCAATCCAATGACATTTTCCTAATTTTCATGTTTATAGATATGAAATTTCATAAACAGTCCCAGTTTCGTAAACTCTGTTTAGTACAGAGGCTAATGTTTACATATATTTCGACATAGTTTATTCTTTTTAGAAATTAAGTCGGTAGTTAGATGTTCAATTTCACTATATTAGCTTAATTGTTTATGTCTATTACAAATTCTGACATTCGACACCTATGGAGTAGATTGTAATTTCTGGATATTTATGTATTCATGTCTATTGAAAATTTGGTCATCCAACAAGTAAGTAGATTACTCATTTTGACATTCACAAGTATGGAGTAACTCTTCCTTGATAGGCGCGAATGACAAGAATATGCAAACTCCATCACTAGCAACTTTATATATAAACAGTGAATCTGATAGAAATGTAATCATTACTGGATATAAACAGAAATACAATCTCCAGTGAATCTGATAGAAATGTAATCATTACTGGATATAAACAGAAATACAATCTCCATCATTGATAGGTTTAATATAAACATAAAAACTAATATCAACATCAACTTAATCATAACAAATCGCTCAGCATTCATTAAGGTAATAAGGTCCACCCAAAATTCCAATACCCATGTGTACCAAATGAACATGTAAATGAAGTGGAACCTTTGTTCTATGGTTATTGTTTTTCCTCTACATATCTCCATTATTTATGGATTTGCAGCTATCGACCAATGCAGGTCCTCAAACTATGACCTAAAGAATATATATAATATAAAATCATATTTGTATATTAAAAGTATGAAGAAGATTCAAATTGTTTTAAGTCAATGACAAACTAATTACGATCAAATAACAAATCCACTTCCATATACATGACCACTATAAGTGTAATAAAGCCAAAGTAGATATTTCCATTGAAGGAAATGATTCTCCACACTTCAAACAAAAGTTATTTCCTATATCTGTGATAAATTTAGTGTATGACCACTTTACAACTATTGTGCATTTTAGCTTCAAATTCCCATCTCTCTGATCCACTTACACAACATATTGGCATTATGTAGGACTCCGTTCTAGCATAATGTAATTTAGTTTAGGTCTATTTACCTTTAGACAATTGAATTGTCGATTATGTCTAAGGCACTGTGACTATAACACTAATATGTGATTTATAAGAAAGTATGTGAGATTGCTTGATTCATAATAAAATTATCAAAATAAGTTGAAGTTTAAATGATTTTCAATAAAAATACCTAATGAAAAATAGGCAAAAGATTCATGGATATGCCTGAAAGTGAAATTAGTAATAATGGTTGAGTATATAAAAGTTATTTCTCCTTATCTAGAGGTGCACATCCATTTCTCCTTGTACAGAGATGCACAACGATTGCTGGAAACATCTGAGGAAGAAGAAAGAGGCATGCAACAATTGCTGGAAACATCCAAGGAAGAAGAAAGATGCATTGGACTTATTATGCCATATGAGACCCCAGTGATTCAATTTAAATTTCGGAATTGATAGTTATTTTGTTCCACGAGTGGAGAAGAATTACAACACTAAGGAATTTCATAACTACAGGCACCAAGGTTTAGAATATCGAATGTGACAATAAGTTTAGGTGCCACATTTAATAAGCCTGAGGAAAATGGCCCATCGTTTGTTCCTCTTTGATCCACATCTCTTAGATTAATGTAACAAAATGAAATGATCAATGCATGTTTCATAAAAAACAAAATTATTGAATTTTATTTACCCTAATCCTTATACATGTTCATAAATAATACACATAGTAAATTTTCTTGATTTGGTAAAAGAATTATTTTAAACACTTGATTTATATATACAAGGAAGTTTTCATTTTAATTTCCATTCATTGATGGGATGGCGACAATGAGAATATATTGGCATCTTTCAATTTAAACCATCTTATCAAGAACAATAATTAGGAAAATGATTAAAGTGCCCAATTCCAATACGAGAGATGTCTATTGACGTAATTAATTAAAAAAAATGTGATAATATATGTGGAAAATTTCTCAATATCATTATATACTAGAGAAAATTATGGCATTGAGTTTTAGCGTACTGATTTTTAATATATATTTTTTTTGATAAGTAACAGATGAACCTTCTATTAACCAAAGTAAGCTACATAATATACAGAAAGCCCCAGACAACAGGGTGGCAAGGATCCAAAAGGACAAAATCCTCTAGGCCAGAAAAGCGCTAACTACAGCCTCACATACATGCACAACAAAAATAGAATGAGAGTCCCTAAACAAAGGGCAGCCAGCAGCTAGCACAAGCAACCCCGGCAAGGAGGACCAAAAACCAATCCAAAGGTCAGTAAGGAAAATGCAAGAAAGTGGTTTCCCTCTTCTCAAAGCGCCACGCATCAACCCCTGAATGGAACCACGAGCACTAACCATTCAAAGGTAAGGGATCCATGACCGTGGTGATGTGGAGTGTCGGGCCCACAAAGGGACCCCCCATGGTGAAGTGGCACCTGCCTGACCATCCCGCCAACAACTCAAGATGGGGACCACCAGATTAGATTAGGTTTGGAACCTTTGAGTAACATGCTCGAAAAATCTTAACCGTTGAAAGAAGTGACCCGGTCCCACACCCCTCGATGATATTGCACAACCCAGATGCACGGGGGTTAACCGCGCGATGAGAGTGGTTTTCTCTCTCATCTTGACGCCACATGTCACAACTTGAGTGGAGTCGCATGCCCCATCCTCTAAACCAGATACCATCCAGAGCTTGCATGAAAAACCACTTATGGTTTTGTGATCATGAAGTCGCAAAAAGAGGATTGTTAGAGCAATCCTGCCGGCCAATCTGTGACAGACCAAACCAAGTTGTCAGAAAGGAGTCTCCATTAGAGAGCCATTGAGCCAAAAAAGCAATGGAAATCAAATTGTGTCAATTATCGACTCAAAGCCTGCATCCATCATCCCTTTGAACATAACACAAAGTCGATTTAGGCGATGCCTTCACCACCCTTGTCCCCAGTGTCAGCCCTGTCCATCCACAAACCCCTGTCCCCAGTGTCAGCCTTGTCCATCCACAAACCCCAATCTGCATTTGCTAGGGTGACACAATCCTCCTGTAGCTTCCTTGCCGGAAGTAAATCCCATGGATACCGTGAATCCCTGTCTCCGTTGGCCACGCCTTCATTGGCCAACCTATCTGCAAGCATATTAGCCTTCCTCTTAACATGGACAAATCTTATTGTTTTAAGGATTCGTAAGTGATATTGGATAAGGTGAAACACCTGCAACAGGTTCCAGTGATTTGACACTTTGTCTAGCAAGGCTCCATTTTGAATCTTCTTGGCAGCTTTGATGGCAAATTTCGAATTTGCTTCAATTATAACATTCTGTAAATTTGTTTCCACCAGGTAGTGCCAAAATCTTAGCCATGTTATTGGTACCCTTTTCCAGGTGGCCATGGAAAATGTATTTTGTCAGCCCCTCAGAATCCCTTATGGCACCCCCGAAGCCAACTTCCCTAGGATTTCCCTTGGAAGCTCCATCAATATTAACTTTGAAGAAGCCCTGTGGAGGGGGCTGCCAACCCCAATCCCTAGTGTTAATATTTCTCACATTCTTCTTTATTTCTTGAGGATTGAGGGATTGAAGATTCAGATTGGTAAGAATGTGCACTTCATGAGGTAGAGGAGGGTTTGAAGGGTTTGTTCTCAGAATGCTCCTAACTGTTTCCTTGAGCTATTTCAAAATCTAATTGATGATAAGCAGGGGTTCTCTGGCTTTATCTTTGAAGATCTGCATGTTCCGTTCTTTCCAAATATTCCAAATGACAAAGCCTGGTACAAGCATCCAGGCCTTATTGATGATTTCAATGTTTGAGAAGTTCTTTCTCCAATTCGTTAAAGTATTGGAAATGCTGAGCCTATCCCTGTCAGTCTGTTTGAAGCTAAAGGCTACCCAATCCAAAATTTTAGCAGAAAAAGAAAACATATTTAGAAGGTGTTCAATCGTTTCCTCATGCGAGCTACAAAGGTGAAATTTAGAGAGTTCAATGAAACCTTTCTTGAGAAGGTTATCCCATGTGAGAATTTTCCTTTGATGAACTAGCTAGATAAATATTTTGACTTTCATCCACTGAGGAGTTTGCCACAATTCCTGCCAAAATTTCTCAGCATTTACAGAGTTCAATCTAGTGATTTTCTGTTTGGCCTCTTTGAGATTATAGTTGCCTTCATTATTCTTTCCCCATCTTAATTGGTCAGGTAAGGAGGAGACCAGAATTCTTCTTTGCTCTAAATCCTTGGCTAGAACCTCTGCCATGGCCTTCAAATGGCTCTCCTCAATATAACTTAGGTTCTTCCATTTCCTCCATTTATCCTTATCCCTCCCCTAATCCCAGAAATATTTTACTAGTGAAAGCCCTTTGTTGTCTGTGTCTCTCTTGAGTGCTGCCAGTTCATTCCTGATCATGATGGGTTCCTGTTGCCAGCTGTCCTCCCAGAAGCGAGCCCAGTCCCCTACTCTAATTTCCCAAAAATAGTGTTGCTAAACAATACTTTTGTTCTCCCACGCAAGGTTCCAGATGTGTGAGCCTCTGATTTGTCCTATCATTCTAATATGATCTTGTTCCTGCCAGTGCCTGGCATACTTTTGTGTCCAAAGCTTGGCCCAGGGTGCTCTCGGCTCCTTGATCCAATGCCACCAGAGTTTGGCACCCAAAGCTTGACTTAGAGTTTCCGGATCCTCTAGCCCTAAACCATCATGGCTTTTGGGCTTGCAGAGCTTGTCCTAGGCAACTAGAGCACACTTTTTTTCTTTTCCCCTCTACCCCACATGAAGTTTCTTTGAATGCTTCTTATTTGTTGCTTAATGCCTTATGGAGCAGGGATAGCTGCAAACATAAAGATGGGAATGGCTTGCAAAACTACATGAGTGAGCATGAGTCACCCTGCGAAGTTTAAAGCCCAGCAAGTCCAATTGCTGATCTTGTCCTGAAGTTTGTTTAAAATTGGTTCCCATATTTGATTACATAGAGGTTTTTCAGTAAGAGGTATGCCCAGATATTTGGAGGGCAACTGTTCCCTTTGAAAACTAAGAATCCTAGAGATGTTTCTCTGTATAGCAATATTAGTGTTAAAGAAGAAAACTTTGGACTTGTTTTGGCTTACCTCAGTGCCTGCCGCCATAGTGAAGTCGTTTAAGATCTCTTTGATTTCCCTTGCCTCCTTAACTGTGGGTACACCTTGCAGCATAGTATCATCCACAAATTGTTGATGAGTGTTTGCCTCCCCATCCAGGGTGAGCTTGATCCCCTGAATTCTACCTTTAACATTTGCCATTTTGATTGCCCTGCCCAACCCTTCCATCATGAGGACAAAGAGGAAGGGAGAAAGTGGATCACCTTTTATGAGCCCTCTAGAAGGTATAAAAGTATTAGAGGGAGCTCCATTAAGCAGAATGGAGAAACTGGTTGAGGTGACTAGTGCCATGACCCACCTTATCCAATTTTGGTTAAAGCCATAGGCTTTTAAAATAGCTCTTATGTAAGACTAGTTGACTTTGTCATAGGGCTTCGCCCGATCCAATTAAATGATCATACCTATTTGCTTACTTCTTTTGAGAGAGTGAACCACCTTGTGTGCTTGGATGACGTTGTTAAGAATCTATCTTCCTTCCACATAGCCTGTTTTCTCTCCTGAGATGAGCGAAGGTAGCAGTGGCTTGAGTTTGTTGGCTATAACTTTGATGATAATTTTATACACCACATTACATAAGGCGATGGGCCTAAATCCCTTCGGAGTAATAGCATTCTCCTTTTTGGGGATCAAAGCTATAAAGGTCACATTCAGAGCTTTTAGAACCTTTTTGTGTTGTCTTGAGTCTTCCACCACCTCAAGGATGTCCTGTTTGACTGTATCCCAGTAGGCTTTGAACAAGTCAACATTGAAACCATCTGAGCCTGGTGCTTTTCCATTCTGCATCTCCCTGATCACCTCACTAACCTCCTCTTCCGAGACTGGCCTATTGCGATTATGGTTGTCCTCCCTTGTGACAAACTTGGGAATGTGTTGAGTGATCTTATCAATGAACCTAGTTCTATCTTCCATTGGCTCCTTTGCAATGTCAGAGAAGTTTTGTACTAGGATCTATTCCATGTCCTTGTGAGCAACAAGCTCAATGCCTTGAGAATCCTTTAGCTTTGTGATTCTGTAGTGTGCCCTGCGGGCCATAGTGGATTTGTGGAAGAACTTGGTGTTCCTTTCTCCCTCTTTGATCCATTGAATTCTGGATTTTTGTCTCCAAAATGTTTCCTCTTGTAGGCAATGTTCTTCCCATTCTTTCTACAGAGAATCAGTTAGGTTATGACTTTCCTCATTGAAGCCCTCTATGATGTTGATCTGATTTATTTCTTGTAGTTTTTGTTTTCTACTCTCTCTGGCCTTGATGATATCCCCAAATTCTTTTTTGTTCCAATCCTTAAGTTTGGATTTTATATGTTTTAGTCTCTGCTAGAGCATGTACATCTTGGTACCCTGAATATTCAAATCCTCCTTCCACCAAGTGGCGATGTTACTGGTGAAATTGGGGTGAGACAGCTAGGCATTTTTGAATCTAAACGACCTATTTCTCAGAGTGCCCATAAAGGACGCCTCTCACTGTACAGGCCAATGATCCGAGCCTCCAAAGGGCAGAATGGATTCTGTGATTACTGATCCTGTGAGTATGAGATCCTTAGAAAAAATAAACCTATCTAGTTTTTATGCCACTTGGGAAACCCCTCCTCTTTTGTTGTTCCAAGTGAAGGTTCCATTTCTAGTCTCTGTGTCCACCAGTCCCATGTTCATGAGGAAATATCGGAAGGCTTCAAAGTCCCTACCCAGCTGTCTCATGCCTCCTTTTTTTTCTGAAAGAGATCTTATCATATTGAAATCCCCTGCTAGTATCCAGGGTATGTTGGGGTAACAAGCTCTGAGCCCTTCTAAGGAGGTGAGAAGCTTTAGTTTATCTACTTGCTGTTGAGGGCCATATACATTAGTTAACTTGTAAGACTCCTTGTCACCTAGAGGACTACACAGCAAAGAAATATAGTTATTGGATGCTTCAGCATCCAGGATTCCCAATTTTCGTGGATCCCACAACGTGAGAATCCCTCCTGCAGAGTTATTATCATTAACCTTCAAATAATCATACTTGATTAACCATTTATTGTGAATTTCTCTTATTTTCTCCATTGAACATTTTGTCTCCTAAATAATACCATATCTGGTTTTACTTCTTTTATTCTATTACATAGATTTCTCTGTTTCCTTCTACTACCTAACCCTCTAATATTCCAGGTTGTAAGCTTCATTAGGAAAGGTTGGTAAAAGAATAGCTAGTAAGATCTTTCATCTTACCTGAGTTAATCAGTAGTTTCCCACATTCAATTAGCAATTCATTTTGTCTTTTACTTCCTCTTTTCCTTCCTGAGTTTTTTGGAGATAGTGTCTACTAGTTCTCCATCATTTTGATCCCACTCTCCTCTTGGCTTTCGTGGTTTCTTTTGACCCCATTTCCCTTCGGTTGTGCCCTCCATAGATAGAGTTGTTGGACTCTATCATAGTCTTCTTTTGGCAATGAGTCTACCCCTTTGATCTTTCCTTGCTCCAGAAATTGTTCTAGGTCCAGATTTTCCCTATCTAGAATCTCCTACAGTTCATGATCCTCGATACCTACCTCACTTGGGGTCATCTCATGGTCCTTGCTGATCTCCATGCAGTCTTTTGTATCCTCTATCTGCTGGTTGTTTACTAGGATGTCCTCCATTTCAGATTCCATATCCTGCTCCTTGGGGACGTGTTTGGTCAATTTAGTGAGGTCTAAATTGCTACTTTAAAATGTCAACCCGGGGTTCGTAAACTGATGAAGTGAAGTGTACTATATGTACTAGATAACCATTTCCTTAGTCTTTTGTTGTTTTTAGTTTTTTAAGTTTGTTTTTGGATTTATCTTTCCCTAATGTGAGATGATGAAAAGGTGATAAAGCAAGTGAAATATGGATGATTATGGTGATCTCTAAGTGGTTTTTTAAAACCTAAAAGAAAGAAAGCTTTAAAATAACTGCAATGAAATCAATTCTTAAAAAGAAATAAAGACATCAAACAATGAACTAATGACATCGGCCCAGTATCTTTATTGTTGAATGAAAATGAAAGTGAAATCTACACTAAATTCAATTAAAAGTAAGAACAACTAATCCACACTATTTCAACTCTTCAACTCAATCTTCCTTGTGAAAAGATATCATGAAATGTTAAGCAATGTGAAATCTAAAAGAATTTAAACTGCATAAAAGAAACTAATCACACTACTTTAACTCTCTTGACCTTTTGCCTTTCAGCTTAATTTACCCTGTGAGAAACAATCATGAACAAGTCAAGCAATGTGAGATCTAAAGCAAACTAAATCAAGCTATAATGAGTGATATTCTGGTTCCTAATAAAGTTATTTGATTATAGAAAGAAACCGTTAACAGATGAATAACATGATATCTAAGAGCAGAAAATAAATGTACAACTTAAGGAAATGACAGTACTGGAAATCAAACTTCAAAAAACAAGAGTCAGCGACAAAGACAAGATGATCTCGTATGCCAATAGTTATAAAAAGAAAAGGTGAAAAATTGCCCCGGGCTGCCTAAGAAAACCTGCAGAAAACACTGATCAGTTGTAACCATAAAAGAGCAGCAATGAAAATGTAAATCAACAGAAATCAAAAAGCTTTGTTATGTACAGCTAATATACATGATGAAATAAAACGCAGCATTTAAATGACAACTGTACAACTAATATACATGAACAGGAAAAAAAGTAATGCAAGAGTTAAAGGACAACTATACAAGGCTTTAGTGAGGAGGGGCCCTCTGCCACTTCAGCTGATTCAACGAACAGCTACAAGCTTAAGTTTAAACCAGTCTTCTCACATATTAAACAGCAACGTAAAAGTGCAGTGGGGAAATACAACAACTTCGAATTACATTACAAGAGATTAACTTTTACAGCATTCATGGACGTGTTATTTATAAGGAAAGAAAGCTAAACAAATTAACTAAATCTACGCTATTAACCACGCTGCCAGAGACACGTAAATCCTCTTCAGCCCGGATCTAGGTAACTGTCATCATGTTTATTAAATCTGAGAGGTATGGCTGTTGGATTCACGCTACCAAGATGTCTTCGTGGCTAAGGACTGTGCCACGTAGCTTCACGTGCTTCAAAAACAAAGCTACGCAAAACCGTTCCACCGCTGAACACTTCCGTTGACTATCCTTTGCCCCTTGTTTGACCGCAGGATTTTATGGGCATGCTGGATGATCTGGAGGGACACGTTCCATGTCCTTGACTCCTGTAACTTGCCCATGTGGCTCGTTTCTTCAGAGGACACCTGTAGCATGGTGTTTGACAAAACGGCTGCGGAATCTTGTGCTGGCTGCAGAAACCTGGGTCGGCTGCGGAAACCTGTGTCAACTGTGGAAACTGAGAAGCTTCCGCAGCTGTCTGAACAAAATTCTAAACCAAACATCAGTCATCAGCGTAGTTAGAAAACCATGTCAAAAGCTCTTTTTTAAACTAAAATACAATGATTTAATCAACTTGGTGGATGAAATAAGTGGAAAAGGAAGGCTGAGAGGGTGTATATGAAGGTGCAGGTTTGAGGCTCAACAGGATGTTCTCCTTAACCTGGGTTGTCTCCATGCTCTCCTCCATATCCTCTAGGATTTTGAAACTATTGTGTTTTGTCTGTCTGTCTTCACTAGTTTTCTTATGTGATCTTTTACCCCCTTTCCCTTTACTCCCAACCTTGGTAAAACCCTCTTGATCTTTATCCACATAGGTTTTCCCATTGCTTTCTACCTTGTTTGTGGGACAGTCTTTGAATAGATGTCCATGTTCATGACATTTGCGGCATCTGAATGGTAAGTGCTCATAGTATATCGTTTGCACCCATTCCTCATCATATACTTCTAAGATTATTGTTTCCAGAAGGTCTTCAGATAGATCCATTTCCACACATATTCGAGCGAAGGGGGTATGTTTACCTTTGAGATTTGCCCCTGATATTTTCAGAAAATGCACGAGCTTGTTTCCAATAATTTTCAAGGACTCTAGTTGCCAGTAGTCCAGAGGTAATGAGTATAGTTTGATCCAATTTGGTACAGATGTGAATGTTTCACATTCCAGAATGAAGTTCATTGTCCACGGGCGCATGTAGAGTCCTGCCGCCTAATTTTTAATATATTTATTATAATTAGATTATGAAATAAAAATTGTGTCAAAAAATGTTTTAAATTTTAATATAAAAAAAGAAAATGTGATGAATTTAAAATTATATATATATAATTAACAGAATTGTAGAATTAGGAAATCTATGTGTCCTCAGGAAGGAAGGTTCATCTAATACATAAAAAATATTTTCAATTAGATCAAACTAGTCCGAAGGAAAAAGGAAGTTCAAATAATTAAATTGATAGAAGTAAAATTAACATGAATAGAGAATTCAACTTTCCATGATGACTTGAACAATTTTCATTTTATTGAAAAGGCCAACTGATTTCAAAATTAACTTTTTCAAAAAAATTATAAAACATAAACTACTTCGTTGGAAAATTAGAAAGGAAGTAAATATTTTCTTGATATTGATCATTACTTGCGATGTTTCTTATTATTACTATTTCTTATATCTTCTTTCTTTAGTTCATCAAGAAATTACCAAAAGAAACAACACATAAAACAATGAACACAAGATGTAAGAACATGTCAGGGAAAAACCCCCCTTGAGAGGAAAACCCAATCAAAGTAATTCTTCCTTTCAATAGTATTCTTTGAGACTCTTCACCCTATACCAATAATAGACCTTCCCTCCACACCAAGTCAGCCTCCAGAAGATTGACCTCTTCCCAATAACTTCGACTATGCAGCAACTTGTAGTAGCCAGTAGCTTTCAGCAGCAGTCCAACTTGGAAGACTTCGATCTCCCAATCCTGAGCATGAAACAGAGTGAGACCACCACCAAAATTTATATTTTTCTCTTCTCCTTAGACTCACCCAAAGTCGCATTCACTTTTTCTTCCCAGCAACAGACCTTCCCAACTTCCTATTTTGCACTCCTTCCCAACAAACAGATTTTCACACTTCTGCCTAGTAGAGAGAGAATGAGAAGTAATGCTCCAAGCGAATTTGATGTCCTTCCTTTCATAGGATTCTTGTGGGTTTGAATGGGTCATTAGGCCAACTTGATCTTCTCTTAGGATGACATGGTGTGGAGGTTACATAATTCATATTTAACTCAATACTTAACCTTTTTACATCATTCAAAAGCCCAAGAAGGGTCTCTTTAAATGTACAATAATTCTATAGACCCAGAATAAATCCTAGAAGTAATTAATGGGGACTTTGATCTAAAACATGGTGACCCAAGCATTAAACCCATGCTTTAATAAGTCACAATAATAATAATAATAACTCTTTTCTTTATTCTTTTAACAAGTGCATTCCATAATGACTCAAGTACATTATTGAAGACCAAACATAATTACTTTTTCCTACACTCCCTCTTAACTAGGAAGGTATTCATAATGTACATATTCAATGGAAGATCTCAAACTATATGAACCATGAAGAACTTTAGGCACCGTAATGCCATGGACTAGATCCCTAACCATGGTAATCTATCCAACTAGTCACTCAACAATTTAGGCATCACAATGCCATGGACTAGATTCCTCACTAGGGCAATCTATCCAAGTAGGACTAAGGTGAACTCAAGCTTGCAGCCCCTCAAGGTACCACTAGGCTTAATTGCTAACCACCAACCCAAAATCCAGGTGTGTGTTAGAACTCAATGACCAACGCCACTTCACCAACTTCGAGACACAGAAATCAACACAAAGTGTTAGCCAGATCTGTGCCCATGTACTGCTTCACTTGCAAAGCCTCAAAACTCCTTGATATAATAGATCAAGAATGTCCAATCTCTCCAAATCAAACTAATTGGTAACCAGCATGCTATCAAATCATTTGAGAGATTTTCCTATACAAACACAACCCCAATCAATAATATACTTTCATATGTACATAAATAAATACAAACCTCTGAGGTCTTTCACACAAAAAATGTTCCTTCTCAACTTTCCATAGTATGATTTTCATTTGAATCTTTGACAAAATATTCCTCAATCATACATTTTTCTACCTACTTCATATGCAACAACATATTCTTCAATTAGATCCTTCTTTCCTTCTTTCAGTAGCACTTCAAAATGCATTCTCCAGTTTCCTTTTCCTACTCATGGCCTTCACTCAGACTTACAACTATTAGTCTTGGTCTAGTGCATGACACATGAAGCAGAGAATCATACATGTCACTCCCTCTTAAACATAGATTATATACTCATTCCTATATAATGAATATTCTCAATCATCTGCTTATCCTAGGGAGATTCCTTCCATTCGAGTTCCCTCTTAACCTAGGGAGTTCTACTTATTCTTTTCATCATCGAAGAATATTTCATGGCTTCCAACCATTTCATCAGAGTTACTATCATTACTCATCATGCTTATCACATTGGGCATCTTCACAAGGTTGTATATTCTCTACAAGCACAACTTGCTTGTCACATCGAGCAGCTTCACCAAGTTGAAGATTGTGTACTAGCACAACTTGCTTGTCAAATCGAGCAGCTTCATAAATTTGAAGATTGTGTACCTGCATATATTAGATAGCAAGTATGACCAAATATATAGAAGCATGATGTTAGCCATATCAAAAACACGAAAGCATTTCAACTTTATACATAGTATATACCTAGACTTAATTATAAACAAGAGACATATACTCTTCAACATCTTTCTACGAACTTTGTTATACACCCTAGACTACTTCATAACAACACTCATTCCATCTAGGGTTTCAATATGTCTTCCAAAGGTATTACATACCTTACTACAACATATAGTAAACCCTAGAAACTATTCACACAAATATGGATATACAAATAATCTAACAACTTCCAAAATACATATGTTATACTTCTCGCTAGGGATTCATACAAATCCTAGATTTGATACAAAAGAATCAATCAAAGTCAATCACATCTTAGTCATTATCATGACCATCTTTGAAACCCCTATATTTTCAATCAACCATCAATCAGTAACTAACATAACCAACTACTGTTAGGGTTAGTTGCAAACCCTAGATATTTCATCAATATTTCTTAAATCTCAAATTATCATATAGTCATCATATCTTAGATAGTTTTACTTCAACTAAGGTTCAACTCCAAAACCCTATAATTCCAATTTCACAAATTCAATAATCTTACATAGATCATATTTCAGATATTTTACTTTAACTAAGGTTTAACTCCAAAACCCTAGAATTCCACAATCACAACAATCAACAAATACATAGATCTTAGATTGTTACATTACACACATTAGACAGTGTCACTACTAGGATTTAACTATAAAACCCTAGATTTTCATATTCAACAATTACTTAATAGATTTTATATTGTTATCTCACACATACTAGACAATTTAAACTTCACTAGGGTTTAGCTCTAACACCCTATATTTTCAAACATCAACATCCTAGAATCTCAGACAAGGACTTCCATTGAATCCTATATGACCATCAATGACTAGGTCAACACATATATAGGAAATCATAACCATATATAAGCATATCATATGTCCAATAACATAAATACATTTAACGTAAACCAACCTAGAACTTCAACCAAAAGGACATATCCATATATATGCCTAGATTTTATCATCGTGCAAATATATATCATGTCATGTGTTATTCAAACTCAACTTCTCAACAATATCAAATAAGAGTTAGACACGTGCAATCATTTTGATTATACTAGGGTTTGATCAGACAACATAGACATACCAAGTGAATCAATTCTAAGACAATATAAGGGTCTTCCTCACACATTCAACCAAACACTAATGAGCTAGGGTTCAAATATACTCCCCCAAACCCCAATGAGCTAGGGTTCCAATGTGGAAACATATCAAACCCTATATTACCAAAACTTCAAAGGTTATGATATGTTAGACCTTATCACTAAATCCTAACAAGTTAGGATTTCCTGATCACACCAAAATCCCAAGCATGACATCATCAATAAAACTTTAACTAGAATTTCACAATCACCCTAAGTAGCTTAGGATTTCAAATATTCACATTAGCATACCCTTCTGTTAGGGTTTTCTAAAACATGTCTAGGGTTCTACATAGTTAATCTCTTATATGAGTGGGGTAGGTAGATTTATCAAGAGATGAATCACCCAAACAAGAATCACAAATATTCAATACAGCTAATCATAACAAGCTTAGTAATAGATCTTCAAATGAATAATCCTTTCAATCAATGTATTCAAAGCATACCTTTGTTTCTTGACTAACCTTGCCCTGAGAGATCCTCCTTCTTACAGATGTTTTCACTAACCAATACAATAGAAGGAGAAAGGTGATTAGTATTTAATATAATAGAAACTAAATGAGTACATGAACCCAAAACTCAAAAGACATGAGATACTTATCTTCGAGAGTTTTTTGGATCTCCCTCAAAAGTTTGAAGGAAACCTACACAATTAAAGAAATACAAAAATGTCTTTTCCAAAGATATGTTAAAAACCTATAAATTCTAAAGCACATAAAAGAACTTATGTAAAGAAAATGACTTAATAGTGTAAGTCCCTAATGTCATATTCTTGAGGCTTGAATTTCTTTCAATCTCCTTCTTCAATAAAGTTGGCTTGATCTCTTGCTCTCTTCTTATTCCTTGGATTCTTGAGACAGTTACTCTTGTAGTGACCTTTATTATGACATTGATGGCACTGTATCTTAGACATGTCAATTTTCTTTCTTGGTCCCTTCGATCTCTTTCCTTTATGATGAGCAACATAATCATTTGATACTTCTTCAAGATTTGCAACCATTGAGATCCCCAATTCTTCTTGACTACATGTGGTCCATAATTCTTCAAACATGGGAGCTACTTCAAACTCTTGAGACCTGAAGAAAATGCACCCGAAGGGGGTGGCAGTCCTAATATAGCAGTGATTACCAATTATTTTTCCGGAAAAATTTCATTGATGGCCAAAAGATCATCCCTGAGACTAGCTATCTTCACAAAGAAGGTTGCCACAGTATCTTCTTTATATTTCATTTTACCAAATCTAGCATCTTTCTCTTCTCAAGGATTAGGTCAATCCTCTTCTTCCATGATATGAATTTAGATGCTCCTTCAATCTTGTTTTCACCCTTGATAGAGTTAGACATCTTCCCTTAATATGGTAGACTCCTTTCCTGAGATACTGCCTATGAATGGATCTTCCTTTTTCTTCTCTCTTCACCAAACATCTGATACCATGTTGGAAAATCAAAAAGGAAGTAAATATTTTCTTGATCTTGATAATTACTTGTGATGTTCCTTATTATTACGACTCATTATATCTTCTTTCTTTAGTTCATAAAGCAATTACCAAAAGAAGCAACACATAAAACAATGAACACAAGATGTAGGCACGTGCCAAGGAAAAACCTCCATTGAGAGGAAAATCCAGTCAAATTAATTCTTCCTTTCAATAGTATTCTTTGAGACTCTTCACCCTAGACTATTACCATACCTTCCCTCAACACCAAGTCAACCTCTAGAAGATTGACCTCTTCCCAGTAACTTTGACTATGCAACAACTTGCAGCAGCTAGCAACTTCCAATAGCAGTCCAACTTGGAAGACTTCGATCTCCCAATCCCAATCATGAAATAGACTAAGACCACCACCAAAATTTCAATTTTCCTCTTCAACTTAGACTCACCCAAACTCACATTCACTACAGCTTCCTGGGAACAAACTTTCCTAGCTTCCCAATTCACATGTCTATCTCGCAAAAATATTTTCACACCTCTGCCATGTTGAGAGAGAACGAGAAGTGACACTCCAAATGAATTTGATGTCCTTCCTTTATAGGATTCTTGTGGGTCGAATGAGTCCTTAGACCGACTTGATCTTCTCTTTGGCTGACATGATGTGGAAGTTGCATAATTCATAATTGACTCAATACTTAAAATTTTTACATCATGTTGATGGTGTTGGACCCACCAACATGTCAAGGGATCTCCCTAGTAAGAAGTCCCAACTAGACCTTAGATCGTTTGGAGTAGGATTCCTAGCAGTGGGTAGTATGATATTGCCTTGACTGTAGTTGCATGCAGAGGTAAGTAAGATGTCCTTGTTGTAAGCAAGGGTTTGACCTTGCAGTAAGTCATGGAAGGTGCATGAAAGGATCTAACACACGGAAGGGGGGATGAGTGTGCCCCTTAGAAGCCTATGATGACACGCAACTTGGAAGGGAAAGTACTAGCAGAAAGACATCACGAGATGGAAAGAAAGATAGCCATTGATCCAAAGTGATGGGTTATGTCAAAAAAACACTTTGATAAGATTCATACAAACACATACGGAATAGTCTATACATACATGCGTAAATTACAGCTACATAGATAATTAGAGTAACCGGGATAGCTGAACTACAATAACAACATATGCATGAAACTTGTTGTTTCTGTCATATTAAAAGAGTGAAAGAACTAATCATACATACAACCATGAAAACCACTAGCCCCGATAGCAAAACATTACAATCACTACCGCCTGCTCCTCCAATGAGATGTACTAGCTCTGCACTGTGGAGAAGCCAAGGCTCGTTACAATACACTCAAAGCTTTATCTAATTTATACCTATCGAAAGCTTGGCTCCCAAAATCCTGTACAATTAGTTATGAGGTTCTACAAATAGAAAAGGGTGGGGTGACCCTTGATATTCCCCCTTTGTGACTCTTCACCTACCCTCATGACTCTTCAAATTACACATGATTGTTACATTCTACTATTGACACTTAGTCTTTCACTTTTCAACAAGTTTACAATAAAATTTGCCCATGTACCCATGTGAGACAAAATAGGCTTGAGTAAGCCACGCAAGGCATCACTAAGACTCAGATAGTTGTGGGAAGACTAACTCTTCGACATCCTCTCGATGATCGATGGTTGCAAACTGAAGCCAACCTTGGTAGTCTATTATGGTGTTCGCGTACTTTATGGTGACATCCTTCTCAAAGTGAACTCTTGCCTCCATTGCATTTGGGTACACTGATTTTGAACCTTTGTCCAACTCATCAGATAACATCCACATCATGGTCTTGAGTGTAGCCCGACCAACGACATGTTGATGCATAGTGTCTGTGCTCATTTGCAACTCTGTGATGGTGGCTATGCGCATCAACTAATCAAAGTACATGTCCAACTCCAGTCGGACTAGGTTCTTTGTCTTCACCTCGGTGAGTGTGCCAATGGATGGGATCACATAAGTTTGCATAATGATCCATGCTCCTGAACACGCATGCATGTGACGCCTATAAGTTGGTGATGAGTTGCGGGAGTTCCTCATAGTTCTAGATCTAACTCCTAATGTGTGCCTTCAACTCCACTTCCTTTGGCTTCACCATATTTGGAAAGTGCAATGGGGCTCCTTTGTACCTCATTGTCCATATTTTCATGTGATTGATAGTAGTGTGTATTTTTGACATGATGTGTTCTCTCCTAGCACAACGTCGTTGCCAACCGTTTAGATGGATAACTGACTTATGCACGGTGACTTAAGTAAAACTTCCACATGACTGTCTCGAGAGATGATACTTCATCAAGTATCACTTCCCTCAATTATGCTCTGGCAGATGTTGTAACTTGCTCTTCTCCCTACTTGGTCGATTGTAACTCCTTAGCCATGCACTCTTTCTCAGCTATCAAGAATATAACACTTGAGTTGGTGGATTCTACATATTCTTTGGTAGCATCAACCAGTGTAGTTGGATGTCTATGCACATTGGACACGATCACTCATTCTTCAAACTCTGTAGGAGATACATGAACATTCAAAGTGGGAACTCTGTATGACTACACAACTTTGTGTTATGATTCATTGAAAGATATGTTGTGAACATCTGGTTTTGGATTTCCCTCAAGGATTTTAGTGTCTCCTTGATCTCTTGGGACTTGCTTTACTTTTGAATATCGTGACATCGGTGAAGTGACCTATTGGTTCTGAGGCATGAGGTCAATGTCCTGATCTAAATTTGGTTGAACCACATCTGTGTCCATCTGTCTAACATCTTTTCAATCTCCTGAGAAAATTCTTGCTCCTGCGATTTCTCACCCTGTCTGTTATGTGTCAGTTTCTCAGACGAATTAATAACCTGTATGGGTGTGGTTTCATCAATGGGTGCATGTTGTGCCTCATGTTGTTATTTTTCATACTGTGGTTCCTTCTCTCTTTTGTGCAACTCTTATTCTTCCCTGAGCTGCTGCTTCAACTCTTGCAACTCCTTTTCTGCTTCCTCTAGCTTCTGCTTCTCCCTTTGCCTTTGTGCTATCCTTCTATCACATTGTCACCACTTAGACTCAATCTCCAAAGTTGTTATTAACACAAGTGGATCTTCTTTTAACTTGCAGCTTTGCTTTGCCTCTATATTGTTAGAAACCTTCCTCTTGGCCTTGTCAAGCACAGGTCTACTTCCCTCTGCTACTGCTGTTGGTGCTGCTCTCTAAGATGTTGTTGCCTTCTGCACTACTAACTACTCTACAACCATTCTGACTGGTTCATTAAGCCTTATGGGTCTTCCTTAGGCCAATCACATGCCCCGTGGATCCAAGGGTGATACGCTCTCGCAAAATGTTCCTTCACTAAGCAATGCAGGTCATATGGATTGAAAATTTTGGTGCCAAAGGTGAATCTCTTGAATTCCTTTGTCTCGAAATCAGCATGCTTGAGATTCTAAATCTCATACAACCCGAACCACAAAGGAAGAGTGGGCCAAGGTGCCTTCTTCTTCCTATGGAGTCTTGCTGACAACCTTGTCGAGATGTGGTATGAAACCTCTTACATGACCAATTTATCCATGGAAAACTTCAGAAAACATGCGGAGCTTTCTTCGTATTGTACGTCCGGATGAAGGTGCCAAGGGGTGAGGCATACCAAACTGTTATGTCAATCAATGCCTCCATCGTTTCCTGCGATATCCAAGGTGTATCCTGCTTAAAGATCATTTTGTACACCGGGGTGATGAAGTAGTCTGATAGTTGTATAATAAATCCACCGAAGCCACATTCGAAGAAGAAAATTGCAATAAGTGTGAATAGAAGCTTCTGAATGTGTCCATGCCCAACCCAAGCCTGGGAAATGCTGATGGCACAGATCACATCAAGTATGAAGTGGACATGAAAATATTATCTTGTTGAACCTTGGGTAGATGATGGGCTTCTGTTACTTGTTCCTTCAACCAGAGAACCAACATGTCAGACCAATTGAAAGGTCTTTCTTCATTCTCCAGTTGATCCAACACAATCACCCAACTCTGAGGGAATGTTTTCGTGCTCTCTTGGCCGTATAAGTGGTATGCGAATATGACCAAGATTTGATAAGCCTTACGTAGTATTATTGTCTTGTACACTTGGTTTCTCGTTGTCCTAAACATAGACGACTATGTCACCCAACTCTTCAAGATGTCTCTTGAGCTTTCACTACTACTAGGTCTGGTGAAAGGTGCATCCATTGTAACTACTGGCTATGAAAAGTGATCCATCTGCTGAAAGTCCTTTTCCCTGAAGGTATCAAGTTATGTTCCATTGACACCTCTCATCACCATTGTCTCTGGATTAGTATGCGAGACAATCTAATGGATCATGTTTGTGCATGGAAACATGTGATACTTGTATGCAATCCAATACAAGACAGACTTGTGTATGTTGACATAGACTCTGCGGTCCTCCAAAATCTCCTCAACTGTGCCTAAAATGATATCATTGATGTCCTGCAATTTCATCTTGATTTCTTTTTCTATGAACAACTTAGTTTCATCATAGACGGGCAAGCTCATAGACACTTGCTCAACTGCATCTCCAGTTGCACTCTCAATAGTGTCCTTTGACACTTCTCTCTTAGAATCCATTATACTTTTACTTCTAATAGACAAATGAACACCTGTGATACATGGAGACAGAGAAACAGTCATGGCAAGCAAACTATCAATTGAAAATCAAAAGAAACTTAAGGACTGACATGCAACACACCTGGGTGACTGACTGGAATATTTCCACAATTTTTACTGGGATGCTGGGAGACTGACTGCCAGAACTATGCAAAACACAGTCCGGATTGTTAGTGAGTACTAACTACTGAAACTATGCAGAGCACACCCATCTTGGCCTACTAAGGACTTGCATAGTTTCAGTTAGCATGACTGCAACCCGGTCAAACAACATCTGCGCAATTCCAGGGGCCAACAGGGCACTCCCTCTCAGAATTGCATAGAGCAAGCCTCAAATGGGAGTGTGAGGAAAGCTCTGTGCAATTCCTGGGAGGAAGGCATGGTGTTCACTCTAAAAAATGCATAGTGCAAGCCAGGAAAGGTAAGGTCTGGGCCAAAGTAGCTAGACCCACCGACGGGCAACTGAAAACATGTAAAGGTTGAATGCATGTGTGAAGTTGGGTGAAAACATGAGTGAATGAACATGCATGCACACAGTGAGTGCAGGATTTAGTATGGGAAAACCAATAAGTGTGTGAAGCGAGTCGCCGCAATGAAAACCGTTAGTGCAGAAATAGTGTCATGCCTGCGACAGCAAGGAGGTGCAATGAAGAACATGAAACGATGCTTCTAGAAACTAAAATGCATTAAAAAAATAGTAAGCGTTCAAAGAAACAAAGAAAGAAACACTCACACAAACCGAAATACAAAAAGCGACAGAAAAGCAGCAAAAGACATGAAAAGAGGACTTACAAGATAAGTGTGTTGAATGCTCTTAGATGTAATGGGGGATGTTAGAGCTCTAAGATCAAAGTGAAGAATGAGCTCTGAAGTCTCGAATAAATAGTTTTTATAAGATCGAGGGTTATGACACACATGCAACAAATATAGGAAAAACGGACACTTGGCAGGAGGTTTCTAAAATGACTTTTTCATGTAAACTCCAGGTGCTAAAAATGGATCCCTAAAATCTAGGGATTCTTTTTTATTTTTTCCTTTTTCCTTTTTTGGAAAAGCAACCCATGCATGCAAAGCAAGATTGCTCAGTCCTGGAGGGAACTAGTCAACTTGGGAGAACATGTAACAAACTGCAAGCCTTGGAGTGACTTCTACGTAACTTCTGGGCTGAGTAGCTCTGGCTACCACCTAGTCTCTGCACAATTTCTGGACTGAAGCCAAGACTGTCAGCCAGATCTATCCAAATTTTGAGAGTAAGCCGAGTGATGGGTTGTTGTAAGCAGTTTTCATAGGGAAGGTTGCTTGTTTTCTTTGCGCATTTTTGTAGAGAAGCAGGGTTCCTTTATGCTCTGCGTAATTATGGAGAGCAAGGCTAGTTTCCCTCTAGTTCTACGCAATTATTCAAGTGAGCACACCAGCCAGATAATGACCAAGTCTTGAGTTGTCATCTTGTGGGTGGAAGGAAAACAAGCTAGTAAACACAAGCTGATGAGCCACAAAAACTCAACTGAAGCATAAGTACTTGTGAGTGCAAGACATGGTGCTAAGGATGGTTGGTAGGGGGGCTCCAAAACGAAGCTAAGGAAAAATTTGGAGGGTTGTTGTAGCCACTACAACACTTGGCGACACAACGGTAGAACTCTAGCTCTCCGAATGGACCTTGCTTCGTGAAAAGCATCTCTAATGCCTCCAGAAGTATTGTTCGATTCTTAGATCATCATGGTTTTCACCCTAGCTTGAGTGAAATATGTAGCACCTGCCATGCCCTTGATCAGTCAATGCACATTCCAAGCCAAGTCAACTCAGTTATTTCGATTGGGGATGAGGGATATATTGTTGCACAAGTAATATAACTATCAAAGTTTAAGTTTCATCTCTGGTGTTTCTCTACTACCAGTAGGCCTGGACAGTACCCCGACAAAGTCACACAAGAACACAAGCATCGCTCTGCTACCAGCGAGCCTAGTCAGTACCCCAATTGAGTTCCTTGCATCACCTCTCTGCACAGGAATCCTTTCTCTTCTTTTACCTTATTGATTTTTTTCAAAACTTTTCACATTTTCATTTTTTTTTCATTTTTTCATTTTCCAAGAACTGTGCATAGACACTTATTTATTTTAGGGGTGGAAGAGGGATCCTGACTTATTGAGAGCAGAAGAGGTTTTTCCTTCAGAGAAGTATGTTATTTATATACCTCTGACATACTTGTTAAGTTTTCTCCCCTCACCTTACTCTATTTGACTAAGCTAGCAAGGGTTAACCCAAAAATAATCGACTAGAGTAGGTGTTATTAGTAAGAGTGCAAGTGTTGTGTTTCACCAAGATTCACTTCGAATAGAACATATTTTTCATTGGTGTATCGTTGTCTGAAGACAACAAGTTCTGCATAAAGAGAGAGGGAAAATATAAAAAAAATTGATAGTTTTACAAGTCCTATTGTACTTTACCTTGCTTATCTTAAGAGTATGTCATGGTTTCATGCGAAACTAACCTACGAACGTAAACAAGCAAACAAAAAAATAAAGAGAAGAGCAGAAGAAAATGTGAAAGCAAAGCAATTAAGAAAAGAAAGCAGGCAAGCAAACAAAGCAAGAAATCAAAAGTGCATGCAAGCAAACAAAACAAAAGCAAACACTACTCCTACTCCTAAGCTAATGGTGCATGGGTCTGATCACGTGAAGTGATATTTCCAATGCAGCCACCAGCGCATTGGTTGACCCATGTTGGTGAAGGCATGGTTCACAAACAGCATAGTCAAGCGAACCAGCAAACATGAAAGATATAACAATGAAGACAAACACACTCTGAGTTTAAATGCATCCACAAAAAAGAAAAAAGTGAAATTATAAGACAAGCACTCTATGGAACTACCATGGTGTTGTGATACACTGCTTGTAGATGACTAGAATTTTCACTCTCTTCACTATGAAAGACAAGCAAACATGAGAAAAAGAGATAAATTACATCTTGCATGTGTGCTTGTTTTTATGATTCCTCCAATTCATGAGTAATGGGTTCATGTGATTCAGGTCGAGGAAGCGAAATATGTGTGTTGGATTGTTCTTCAATGCATACAAATGAGTGGTGAGGTGTCTTGCGTGGTTCAAAAATTTTCTAATCGTCCGAAGTGAAACCAACCTCAGGACAATGAGGTCCTGACATAACCATCAAATCACACTAAAGTGCCCTGGCAGCCTGTGGGGTTTCAACTTCATCAACAAATAGATCATCATAAACATGTGGCTTTGAAAGATCAACAATGATAGAATCAACATCGTGATCGAATATAGGAATAAATGGATCACGACAGCTACGATCAGAAAAATCAATGAATTCATCAGCATCGTCATGTTCTAATAAATCAAACTGAGGGATAGATGAGAAGCAAGAATGTTCACCCTTTGCATTCCCAGAAAAAGTAGATGAAAAATTAAGTGGATTTTCAATCAAGTATTTGTCCTCTATGTTGTCAAATGATGGATTGACATCGGGTGTGTTTTTTGAATGACTGGAATTAGATGCATCTATGGATGGATTTACACAAGGAAAATAAGAGGTAACATAATCACCAAAGATGTCAAGAAAAAGTGGAGGAGGCATGAAAAAAAGGAGGTCATCCTTCACCATGAGTTGATGCTCACATCCCTAGTCATATTCATCATAAATGACAATGCAGGTTGGTTGTGCAACATCAACTCCATCAATAGCTTGATCCTTGTACACAGTAGGTGTAGAGTTGGGAACGGGAGAACACAAGGCAATGCAATCTAGAGGATCAGCAAAATGCAAAGATGGAGGTTGAGGTAACAAGTACATATGACAACCCATGGGCTTCCCAACCAAATCTATGTAGAAATTAAGAGCAGTGAGGGTGGAAGAATCTACTAGTTGAATAATTGTGTGTGCACGCTCTCCCACATCACTCTGCAAGGATGGAGTTGTTTGATGAGGGGAAGGCATACAATCACTTGTGAAAACAACTATGTCCTATTGTGATTGTGCAGCTCCATCACCAAAGTATGTTGAGTGGGGTTTGAACTTTTTCTTCACTTTGGGATAGATTGACTTGTGACAACAATATTCAAATCTGTCCAGAAGATATTGGAATTTCATATGACTTTTCGGAGCTTGAAACATGAGTAGAAGGAAGTGCTTCCAAAAATCCATAGGTGATTCATCTGGGGCCTTCTTTTGTTTTAACATTTTTTTGTAAAGAGCTTCAGGATCAAAATGATGGAAAACAGATTCGATTAGATCACTGAACTGCTTAAATGAGTGCATGCAAATGGGAGGCAGGTTGCGGCACCATTGTTCTGGGGATTCACGAAGTGTGTATGCAAGTAGCATGCTAACCACTACTTCATCAAATCTTCCTCATTCCTGAAAAATGAAAGGAAGTCATGCAATTTCTCAGGCCAGGCCACTTCACCTTCACCATCATACATGAGTTCCGACAAGTGATCAAAGAACACCTTCATGACTTCAAAGGAATGAGCATTTGACAAAAATCCCAGAGGGTTAACTACAACAATATCCATCATAGATGTGCGAAGATTCAAAACAGGATGTGAGGACTCAACTTGTCATCTGGCCCTCCTTCTAAAGCCAAAAATGTTGACGGTGCTAGACCCGCCAACATGTCAAGGGATCTCCTCAGTAAGAAGCCCCAACTAGACCTTAAACCATTTGGAGTAGGAGTCCTTGCAATGGGTAGTATGGTATCAACTTGACTGCAATTTCATGCAAAGGTAAGTAATATGCCCTTGTTGGAATGAAGGGTATGACCTTGCAGCAAGTCAAGGAAGGTGCATGAAAGGCTCTAACACACAGAAGGGGCGATGAGTGCACCCCTTAGAAACCTATGATAGCACGCATCTTGGAGGAGAACACACGAGTAGAAAGACATCAAGTGATGGAAAGAAGGATAGCCGATGATCCAAAGTGATGGGTTATATCACCAACATGATTTGATAAGTTACATATAGAATGGTCCATACATACATGCGTAAATTATAACTACATACATCATTAAAGTAACTAGGATAGATGAACTATAATAAAAACATATGCATGAAATGTGTTGGCTTCGTTACATTAAAGAAGTGGAAGATCCAATCATACATACAACCATGACAACCACTATCCCCGATAGCAGAACATTACAGTCACTACCGCCTACTCCTCCAAAGAGATGCATTATCTCTGCACTATGGAGAAGCCAAAGTTCGTTAAAATACACTCCAAGCTTTCTCTAAGTTATACCTATTGGAAGCTTGGCTCCCAAAAGCCTGTACAATGAGTTATGAGGTTCTATAAATAGCAAAGAGTGGGCTGACCCTTGACATTCCCCCTTTGTGACTCTTCACCTACCCTCATGACTCTTGAACTTATACATGACTGTTACATTTTACTATTGACACTTGGTCTTTCACTTTTCAAAAAGTTTATAATACAATATCCACATGTACCCATGTGAAACAAAATAGGCTTGAGTAATCCATGCAATACATCACTAAGACTTGGACAATTGTGGGAAGACTAACTCTTCGACATCCTCTCGATGATCGACGATGGGAAACTGATGCAGCTTTGGTAGTTTGTTATGGTGTCCTCGTACTCTGTGGTGACATCCTTTTGAAATCAAACTCTTACCTCTGTTGCAAGCGAGTACACTAATTTGGCACCTCTGTCCAACTCATTAGATAGCATGTGCATCATGGTCTTGACTGCAATCGAACTAGTTACATGCCGATGCATAGTGTCTGCGCTCATCTACAAGTCTACGCAGGTGGTTATGCGCATCAACTGATCAAAGTACATGTCCAACTCCAGTAAGACTTGGTTCTTTGCCTTTGGCTCGATGAGTGTGCTAATGGATGGGATCTCATGTGTGCATTCAATGAAATACGTTCTCCTTAACAATCGTGCATGTGAAGCCTATAAGCTGGTGATGAGATGAGGGAGTTCCTCATAGTTCTGGATATGACTCTGGATGCATTCCTTCAACTCCATTGCCTTTGCCTTCATCATCTTTGGCAAGTGCAATGGGAATCCTTTGTACCTAATTGTCCATATCTACATGTGATTGATAATAGTGTTCATGTGTAACAAGATGCATGCTCTCCTAGCACACCGTTGGTGCCAACTATTTAGATGGACAATTGACTTATGCACAGTAACTGAAGTACAGCTTCCGCCTGACTGTCTCGAGAGATGATACTTCATGAAGTATCACTTTCCTCAATTCTTCTCTGGCAAATGTTGTAATTTGCTCTTCTCCCTACTTGGCCGCTTATAACTCCTTAGCCATGCACTTGTTTTCATATATCAAGAATCTAACACTCAAGACGGTGGCTTTGACATATGCTTTGGTAGCATCTGCCAATGCAGTTAGATGATTGTGCAAATTGGACATGATCACTCATTCTTCAAACCACATCGGAGATACATGAACATCTGGAGTGGGCACTCTTCACGACTTCACAATTCTTTGTTGTAATTCATCGAAGGATATGTTGTGCACATCCACTTACGGATTGTCCTCAAGGATTTTAGTGTCTCCTTGATCGCTTGGGACTTTCTTTGCTTCCAGATCTGGTGAATCTGGTAGAGTGACCTCTTGGTTCTGACACATGAGGTCAATGCCCTGATCTAACTTTGGTTGAACCACATCCGTATTCATCTTCTTTAGCATATTTTCAATCTCGTGAGCAAATTCCTGCTCTTGTGACTGCTCACCCTGTCTGCTATGTGTCAGCTACTTAGATGAATCAATAATCTGTATGGGCATGGTTCATCAATAGGTGCATGTTTCACCTCTTGTTGTTCTTGTTCCTGATGCACTTCCTTCTCCCTTCTACGTAACTCTTGTTCTTCCCTGAGCTGTTGCTTCATCTCCTGCAACTTTTTTCTACTTCCTCCAGCTTCTGCTTCTCCCTTTACCTTTGCATGATCCTTTTGTCACATTGCCACCTCTTAGCCTCAATCTCCAAAGCTTCTCTTAACACAAGTGGATCTTATTTGAAGTTGCAACTTTGCTCCACCTCTGCACTGATCATGGAAATTCAACTCAAACATCCCCAAATATTCAATGTCTCTAACTCCAATATTCTTCCTCTCTTTTTCCTTTTATTTCTAGTGCTATATTTCTCAATTCCTTCACCATTTGTCTCTCTCATTTTATTCTTTTCTTTAAAAAATTTGTTCTTTCACTCTCTACATAACGTTAGTGCCTTAATATGAGGTGTAGCGAAGTGAAATTTTCAATAAACACATAATCAAGTATTACTAGAAAGCTATATACTTTATTAAATTATGAAAAATCAAGAAATTAGCAGAAATGGTAAGGATAACAAAGCAATAATTAAAAACATTATGGTTTCAGCCATTCAAACAAATTTATTACTACATTCAACTTAAAGAGTCAATTAATTATTTAATCTACTACAACATTACCTTAGCTAAATGATTTAGTACTTTCTCAGAAGAGGGCCCTCCATCCCTGGAACAAAGTGCCATGAATTGACATCAAAAGCTACAAATTAACTCATTCACTACACATCAACTATAAATTGTAAATAATATTATTTATTTATCTGAAATGTCATCATACAACTTAATTATCTTGAATATCATTCTCCTTCCCTTCAAGAGGAACTCTATTTTATACAATTTATCTATAGTCCATCCTTAGAAAAATATGTTAGGAATAGCCTTGAGAATCCTACCTATTCTAAAGGTATTATAATTGATAGTTTAACAAAGGATAGGTCACTAATAATGAAGACAATACATCAATTCTTTTCTCAAATTACATCTTTGTCCACATTATTGATTACAACTGAATGACTTATAATGAACATTATTACAATGACTCTAACTTATTTCTCAAATGATATCTCAAGTCCATTATGTTAATTGATGTGGGCTCAAAATTGAAATCACTATTATGGCCAATGGAATTTGTTGTAAATAATAGAATTTTGTTTTTAAGATTCATATGAGACAAGGACTCATAGCCACATCATAACTTCACTACAACACTAGCATCATGAAAGTGGTAGCATTGCAATGTAGTTATAGTAGCAACATTATGGTATAACTAAATTAGTATCATTTTGATATAACTTGAGTAGCAGCATACCTATGTCATAACAATCTGGAGTAGAACTTTGGTGCACACCATTCTCGTGAATAAATAAATAAAAAGCACATATCTCCTGAAAGCACTATCATAATTCAACAAAAGGACATTAAACGAGGGAAAATAATACCTTAGACAAAATACATCAATATGAACATTAATGAGGTCAAATGGTTATAAAGGGTAACAAGGGGCAAAGAGATGGAAAGAAAGTTGTGCTAGAAGTAACCATGATAAAGCATGACAATGGTTAGTTTGTACACTTCATGCAAGTTTGTGTTGTTGTATAGGGTGCTTACATGTGGTTGAGATTGTCGAAATAACCTTACAGCTAAAAAATGCATCGGCAATGGTTCTACACAATCAATTAGAAGGTAATGAAAATAACTCATGATTTAATGTGGGGTTCAATCGGGTTAGAAGTTTTTTTTCTTTGAAATTATTTTCCTCTAGAAATAAGCATGTATATGAAGAACTATAGAAATGAAGCAATTACATAATTAAAATTAATACAAATACAAAAGAACAGTGATAATAAAAACATATTAAAAACATATTAAAAAAAGAAAGAAATAAATAAAGAATTAACCATAATAAATAATTAGGATAAATAGAATTAATTAATAAATTAATTAAAACAGATAGGATTAGAATAATTAAAATTAAAAGAAATTTAATTAAAATAAATAATTAATAAAATTATATAATTAAAAATAATCAATATAATTAATTAATTAAAATAATCAAAATTAAATAATTAATTTAAAATAATTACAAATTTAATCAAAATAATATAACCATAACCCTAATAATAATAACATTTTATAAAAAAAGAGAATAATCAAATTAATTTGCATAATTTTAAAACCATATATTTCACAAATACAATCACAATTAACAAAATATAATAAAACAAGTAAAATTATAACTGTCGGCTAAACATCTCACACATCTCTATATATTTAAAAAAATGGGATTAGTCTTTCAACAATTTTTCACATCTTGATGATGAACCATCATTGCTGGTTCGAAACATCGACTATAAACAAACCTAATGCGATGTATCCAGAAGATATGCTACAGAATCATGAAACTCGCAGAAGCCTCAAAAACAAAAGAACATAAATTATATGAAATTGTGTTCTCATGATATTTTTTATGTCATTAGTGTGTCAAATTTGAATTCAAAAGGTTAATTTCCAAGCAAAATAATAGAGAAGTTAATAAATGATTTTTTCTTCGACACTTATTTCAATCTCTAATGTAAAATTCTCATTTTTTTTTTTAAGTGAGCATAACCTCCATATATATAATATTATTTTCTCTTCTTGAATTTTCTCTTAAAGAATATTATTTTATTTTTAATTAAGCTCAAATTAGCATATGAACTACATTTAATGCACATTTATGTTCCCAACTAATATCTTTTCTTGTCTTTATGTAAAATTAAAAATTATAAACACCCTCTTAAAAATGAAAACTACCTAAAGAACACACAATTTGTCTATTTTTTATTATATAAATTTTAAGATACATATTTTTCTCTTGTAAAAAATAAAGTTTATATATATATAAATATAAAATATAATATAAAATGAAACAAAAAAATTACATACTAAGGGATAAATAATTTATTGATGTATTTACGTGCATCAAGCCCACGACATTCACCCTCTGTGGAAGAAATAAATGAATTTCACCTATTGAAATTGTATCTCCATGAAAGCATACAAAAATGCGGTTGAATTTTTGAATTGAAAACCCTTGATGAAGGGTTTTCAAATACCTTTCTTGCACGATTTAAATGCCCTTGATTAGCGTCTATTAACACCCTCAATTAATGCCAGTGCTCCAATTCTTCATATGAATCTAATGTGTAGGAACCTCCACGGTCCCATGAAATACATCCATCTACTATCAGATTCACCCAATCTTAATCTCGTGCCATTATATTATAAATCTGGTCTAAATCACCATCACTTTCATAATTAAGATATATTTAAGACTCGTATAGTTAATTTTGATTTAATTTAGGACGTATTTGCATGCAAAACTTATCACAAAGTGAGATGGAGATGATGATGATGATGATGGTGGTGGTGGTGGTTAACATCTGCTGAGACCAAACAATGGCCTATTGGACCTAAATAAACAAATTATTTATTTTGATTTAAGATTTTATTCCTATGCTCAAAAAGCTTGGGGAGAAGCCTCCCGAGCTCACTGTAATTTTGACATTGTAAAAGGCTAGGAAGGTCAGTATTGTAACAAAGATTGTGAAATTGAGATCTAATGTGGTTGTATGCAGGGCACTCTAAGAGGAAGTGGTTTTCATCCTCGATGCTCCTATTCTCACAAATATGGCAGATCCTTTCCATCCATGGCGTTTTAGGAACCGCCCAACGACATGTTTCACTATGGAGCTCATGAGAATTCGTTCTAATCTTTGCTATATTAATTTTCTTCTTTGAGCTGGTTAAAATAGAGAGATACTTTTGATCTTCAAGGGTGGGGTTGATGACCTTCTTATAATAACTTAATTTTCTTTTAGACGCTAAATCTTTCTCACACCACAATTTTTCTTTGAACTTAGAAGTAGTTGAATTGAGGCTTTTGTGATCCATATCAGGTTTATGAGAAATTCTTTGGCGTAAATCACAGGATAAATCATTTGTTGACGCGTTTCGAACCAACAAGTGTGGTTCATCATCAGGACAAGTTGAAGAAACAGATCGAGCTTAGCATGTTAAATAGTCTGAGCAGAGACTCCAACGGCTATCTTGACTAACAACTAATTTTGACTTTAGGACCAGAGTCAAGATTTAATTGAAATTAGTTAAATTATGTGAATAAATAAAAACATAAAATAATTTAAAATTGTTAAAGGTTAGTTAGAAAAAAAAATTAAAATATGAATAAAATTTTAATTACGAAAGTAATAAAAGGTAAAAAGATTTTATTTCATTTTAAATAAATAAATAAATTCAAAAAAATAAAAAATAAAAAATAAAATAAAATAATAAAAATAATAATAATAATAATAATAATAATAATAAATCAATAAATAAATAATAATAAATAAATAAATAATAATAATAATAATAATGGAAAATAAATTAATTAATAAATTAATTAAAGTAAATAAATCAAGCCAGTGAAAAATAACATAAAATAAAATAAATAAAACAAGTGAGCGAAAGAAAAAAAAAAAAAAAAAAAAAATAATAATAATAATAATAAAAATAAATAAATAAATAAATAATAATAATAATAATAATAATTGAATAAAACAAGCGAGCGAGGAGGAAGGAAAAAACAAGGCGCCCAGGAAAAATGGCGAAAAAAAGGGGAACCAACAAAAGCAAGAAAGGGCAAGACTAGGAAGAAAGGGTCGGGATCCAGCAGCTACTGATCTTCCAGCCGTCATCTCTGTTGAGATTGCTTGGCCTTCTTTCAATTTCAATAGCTTCTCTGAATTTACGGTGATGGAACTGAGCAACCTTGGCAATAACCTTGGCCTCCTCAATACACACTTGATGCTTGGTCTTTTCTGCATGCTCTGCTAACGCTGAAGACTTGGTTCTTCCATGTCTTAGGTCCGCTGCATGTTCGCTAATCCTTTGATGGATGGAGCACATGAAATAAAATCTTTTTACCTTTTATTACCTTCGTAATTAAAATTTTATTCATATTTCAATTTTTTTTCTAACTAACCTTTGTGTATATTTCTTTTATATATATATACTTATTATTTAAGTCCCATTAAAAAACAAATTATAATTTTTTAATAACTTTCTAACTAACCTTTAACAATTTTAAATTATTTTATATTTTTATTTATTCACATAATTTAACTAATTTCAATTAAATCTTGACTCTGGTCCTAAAGTCAAAATTAGCCATTAGTCAAGATAGCCGTTGGAGTCTCTGCTCAGACTATTTAACATGCTAAGCTGGATCTATTTCTTCAACTTGTCCTGACAATGAACCACACTTGTTGGTTCGAAACGCGTCGACAAATGATTTATCCTGTGATTTACGCCGAAGAATTTCTCATAAACCTAGAAGTAACAGTATCTTTAATGTTATTTATGTTTTGCAATGCATCATTCTCGTTGATCTCCCAATAGTTTAACCAGGCCCTTGTGTCTTTATGCCATCCTCGATTGAGCCTTAGCTGGTTTTGGCTGGAATTTAAAGCTAGCTTAGGAAGTCTATGATCGTCTATGTTGTTGAGCTTGTGCTTGTACAACAGAAACCTAAGCATAGCTAGGCTCTCAATAGGGGAAAGACCTGCTTCTATAAGGAGAATAGGATACGGTCTATTACTTTTAATTTTCAGGTTATAAGTTATAAAACGCTTCTGGATTTGCTCAATCTTTCTCCATGATTCTCTGGATACGCTGCAACCCCAAACCTCACAACCATATAAGATAACAGGAGTGACTAAAGTTTCAAAGAAGAACTTCCTTTTATCCCACATTACGAGGTTTTCTGTTTTACAATTATTTTCAAGACCAAAATAAGCTTTCCACCCCCCATTAATCCTTTTCTCAATGCTATGGTTCCAGTTGAGCTTGTGATGGATATCAATTCCTAGGTACTTGTAAGAATACACTTCCTCCAAGTTATTATTGTCATACATAAAATTAGTGTAAATGTCCTTCTTAGATTTTATAATCATAACTTTTGTTTTGTCAGTGTTAACAGTCATACCCATGGTAGAGCAGAAATACTTAAGAAGCTTGAGTTGCATATCAAGATCAGAAGGGCACCTTGCCAAAAGAACAATATCGTCAGCATAGAGAAGAAGGATAACGACTATCCCAGCTAAGATCGTGCCATCACATCTTGCTTCCTCTAAATAGCCTTCGAGCTTATCGATGTAAATGCCAAATAGGGTAGGGGAGAGGGGACAACCTTGTTTAACTCCGATGTTACACTTAATATCTTTCGACCACCCCTCATTTCTCTTTAGCTTGGCAATTACATTCTCGTATAACCTTATAGCAGTGGCTCTCAACTCAAGAGGAACCTTTAGCTCTTCTAACCTATTCCAAAGGTTGTATCTAGGAACTGTATCGAAAGCCTTTCTAAAGTCCACAAAGTAACAAAATAAATTGGATTTATCATTACGACATTCCTCCGCAATGATCCTAAGCGTAACAAGGTGGTCTGTTGTTGAGTGATGCCTTCTGAAACCTGCTTGGCCTTTAGCCCGCTTACCTTCACTCTCAAGCCATATGCCTAACTTCTTTCCAGAATACTACCATACAACTTAGCTAAGAGAGGGCTGATCATAATTGTCCGATAATTGGAGGAGTTATTTGTATCCCCACTTTTTAAAATAGGGATAATGAGGCTCTCAGTCCAAGGTTTAGGGAACCCTTTCTTGACTGCTTGATTGAAAAGCTTGTGGATGTGGTGGATGAGGACAGGACCTCCAATTTTTATGATTTCCTCCTAGTAACCTTCGATGTCCTTAGCTTTCCCATTAGCGAGGCGATTAACCCCAAACTTAATGTCTTCTAAAGAGAAAACTTCTTTCGTTGTGAGCAGGGTTTCCAAATTATCCATGACATTTGGAGATTCATAAAGCTTATTAAGATAAGAATTCCAATCGTGAAGAGCAATTTTATTATTATCCTTAGTCTTCCTAGTCAGATTCTGCCTCCAAAATTTCTTAGGAGCTACCTTAGAGAGGTGTAAGAGGTTCTCCTGTCTTTGACGAATGTACTGCCTCTTTTTCCTTTTAGTTAGGGCTTTGTATATTTTTATCTTGTCCATTTTAAGAGAACCATCAACAGCTTCCTTAATTTCTCTCCTCGCACTTTTACAATCTTTGTCATACCATGGATTGGTTTTGCTATTTCTTTTATTATTTGAGACTTCAATTGAGAACTTGTTAATAGAATATGAGAGGGTTGTAGTAAAATTATAATAGAGGTCTTCTATGTTTTCTATACTAGATAAAGGAAGCAAATTAGTTTTTAATTCATTTAGAAAGAGATCCTTTTTATTTCTATCAAATATTAAGTTCTTTTGGCTGTAAGTATTATTTTCTATGGGAACTCTGTGCATGACAAAATTGAGAGTTATAAGTAAAGGCCTATGATCAAAGTCAGGTTCGTGGTCGTTTAAGATGTCAAAATTTATCATTTCATTGTATAATGGGAGATCAGAAATAACGTAGTCTACCACCCTGCTACCAAGTCCATGGATGCAGGTCATCTTGCTGGAATTGGGCCACTTCTTTAGACTGTTACAAATTATGAGATCTTGAGCACTACAGAGCTTGACTAGCTCTGACCCAAACAAATTTTCCCCGAGGTCTTCAGAGTTCCTTTTGTACCTACTAGCGAGGGTAGGGTCTTTGTCTAACCAAAGAGGATTAGGGTTGGAATGATTGCTTAGAATAATAGCTTGGTTGTTTGAAGTTCAAGCATTAAAGTCACCTATTAAAAGGATATTACCGTCATTCCTTAGGCTAGAAATATCATTCTCTAAACCATTGTAAGGGTTAGTTTTATCTAGTCTTCAGAGTTCCTTTTGTACCTACTAGCGAGGGTAGGGTCTTCGTCTAACCAAAGAGGATTAGGGTTGGAATGATTGCTTAGAATAATAGCTTGGTTGTTTGAAGTTCGAGCATTAAAGTCACCTATTAAAAGGATATTACCGCCATTCCTTAGGCTAGAAATATCATTCTCTAAACCATTGTAAGGGTTAGTTTTATCTAGATTCTACTTCTTATAGAAGTTAGAATTAATGGGGGGGGAATAACATATTGCTATGTAGGAATTTTTATTATTAATGTCTCTGACCTCTATCCAACTATATTGGTTGTAAGGGTCATTTTTATAAATCCTAACATGGGGGGAGATGTTCTTCTTAATGTAACAAGCTATTCCCCCAATGCCTCTACGGGAGGATCGCTTGTTCCACGTAGATCATAGCATAAAGCCATCTATGTTAGGGACCTTAGATTCTTCGTGCTCCCAGGTTTCAACAAGCAAAATAATATCAACATCATTTGAAATCCAACTTAGCTTGGGGCCTTTATTCCATGGGAAGCCCCGACAGTTCCAAGAAAGGATCCGAAGCATGTTTAATTGCTATTGATTACTATCTTTTTGGTTTCTATCTCGAATAAAGGCTTTTCTATTTCTGATTATTGCCCATTTTCCTTCCTTTCTAGCTTCTTTTACCTTTTGAATATCCTTTCTTAATTCTGCTTGATCTTTTGGAATGAAATCTTCATTTATGAATATTCCCGTTCCTTTTAGACTTGAGGTTTTACTAAGTATGTCGTGCTTATGATCAGTAGAGCTCACCTTTATGCAGATTAGTCTTCCTTTATTCTCGGTTAATTTCCCCAACCTGGTTGCTTCTGTGAGACACACTGTTTCAATTTGTAATCTATTATGTAATTATGTCTGGACTAAGGCTAAAGTATCCTCATCTTCTTCCTCTTTTAAACTGAAGATTATAAGGTTCAAGGCCCTTTTGTTATGTTCGTGGTCTAATTCTTTTAATTTTTTCATTTCATCTTTAATTGATTTAATATCTAACTTATCTACCACATTATTTAGGGTGAGGCGGCTATTAACTTTTTCTTCTAATTCTTTAATCATGTCTTTCATTTTAAGACCCTCTAAAGTATCAGCGTCTCCTTGCTGGGGTGGTTGGTTAGTATCTTGGTTTTGTTTTTCTATAACCTGCAATCTAGCCTCCATTGCCTCCATTTTATTCTCCAGTAGTTCTATTTTATTTTTTATTTGTTTTTGGATACTGTCTTCAAGAGATGCAAATTTATTTTCCAGCATGGCTTCTAACTCTTTTTGTAACTTGGCTTCTCTTTCTTCTCTACGTTTCTCTAAAGACTCTATATACTCATAAAGGCCTTGTAGAGTAACTGTGCTAGGTCTGCCCTTGGTAATCTTTGGTAACTGTGGTGAAATATTCATACTTAAAATTATATGAGCAAATATGTATTAGAAAAAGAAAAAGATAAGGAATGTGTGCACCTGATATCAGTGAACCTGATTGCAGATCGCCCGTGCGAGCCAAGATCACCAAGATTTGGATTTATATATGCGAGCTTCAAAACCAGGATCACCGGAGCATTTATATATGCGAAGATTGATATGCGAGGATCCTTATATAGAGCACCGTGTGTATATGCGAGTCTTAGAAACCGGTTTATATAGATCACCGTGTGTATATGCGAGCCTCAAAAATCGGTTTATATAGATCACCGTGTGTATATGCAATCCTCAGAAATCGGAGCATTTATATATGCGAAGATTTATATGCGAGGATCCTTATATAGAGCACCATGTGTATATGCGAGCCTCAGAAACCGGTTTATATAGATCACCGTGTGTATATGTGAGCCTTAGAAACTGGAGCGTTTATATATGCGAAGATTTATATGCGAGGATCCTTATATAGAGCACTGTGTATATGGGAGCCTCAAAAATCGGTTTATGTAGATCACCGTGTGTATATGCGAACCTCAGAAACCGGAGCATTTATATATGCGAAGATTTATATGCGAGGATCCTTATATAGAGCACCGTGGGTATATGCGAGCCTTAGAAACCGGTTTTTATAGGATACATGTATTCGCTTATTACTCTATTCAGGTTTTTTTTAATAATTCTTAACTTAGTGTGGTGTTTTACTTTTATATATTTTTACAAGATACAAAATCAAAAAGCCAAAACCATATATATATATATATAAAATTAGTTTCCTAGGATTAGACGTCCCCCAAATATTCAACATCTCTAACTCCAATATTCTTCCTTTCCTTTTACTTTTATTTCTAGTTCTATTGTTCTCATTTCCTTTGCCATTTGGCTCTCTCATTTTATTCTTTTCTTAAAACTTTTTGTTATTTCACTCTCTACATAACACTTGGAGATCTGTGCTAGGAGATTGGATAAGCATGGGATCTTTGCATCTTAATTTTTATTTTAATTTTTGTTTTTTCATGAACTTTATAGTCTTGAGAAAACTTTCTGATCTTTTCAATTCTTAAAACTTTTTGTCATTTCACTCTCTACATAACACTTGGAGATCTGTGCTAGGAGATTGGATAAGCATGGGATCTTTGCATTTTAATTTTTATTTTTTCATGAACTTTATAGTCTTGAAAAAACTTTCTGAATTTTTCAATTCTTAAAACTTTTTGTTATTTCACTCTCTACATAACACTTGGAGATCTGTGCTAGGAGATTGGATAAGCATGGGATCTTTGCATTTTAATTTTTATTTTAATTTTTGTTTTTTCATGAACTTTATAGTTTTGAGAAAACTTTCTGATTTTTTCAATTTTTTGTATTGAGTTAAATTATTAATCTTATTAGATATATATTTAATTTTAATTTCAAATTAATTAAGGTTTTCAAATATTATATTAATATTTTATATAATTATTTTAGTATTTTTTTAATTTTATTGATTTAAAAGGGAAGATCTACTTAATGGGATCACATCTTTCTAACTCAATTATAGAGCTTGACCTTGAGAACTTGACCTCGAGAGTGTTAAAAAAATTAAACCCATAACATTTCAATAGCAAAAATATTTTAACAATAAAAACTAAACCAACTAAACTAACCCTCAAAACTATACTAATTCTACTTATTATTTAAATAGTAAAAATATTTAAATATTAATTTTATCATTCAAAATTTAAATATATTTCTTATATTTTATAAAAAAATAATATAAAATAATTGCAATTAGAAAAACTCAACATTAACATAATGATGCAAAATCTCATTATATGAAAGTTATGTATTTAGTAAGGTAAGTAAATACGTTAAGATTTCATGTTTTTACATCATAAAAAATTCATTAAATAGGTATTGCAAAATATTTCTTGAAATATATATATATTTAATAAAAAAATTCTATATTACCTTACCCTCTGATCCTAAAATAAAATAATGTTATTTTCTCACATAATTATGTGCCTAGTAAAATATTCATAAATATTCCATTTTTAAAAGAAGGTCACAAATGAAAAGCGCCATCCTTATATTGCTACCTCCATTATTAAGTTTTCTTCCCTTTAATATGAATGGCTGCAATATGATAATCAATTTAAGAATTCCACCATTGTAGATGATAATTCATGCCATCTGGGTTAGACATGTGGATCGCTTTGGGATCTGATGGTCACCCGGCAGATGCAAATTGCACAGTTGGCTGGCACGGATGATTTCAATTCACTGCCATGGGCATATACTTTCATTCCAAATTTTTGTACGATCTCTCCCTGGTAACTTACAGGGTAATCATGGTGATTCATTATTATTCGGATGGGTATTTATCGAGGTTATGCATGGGCACCCTGCATACTTTCTTTGTTCCATTTACAAGCCAAGAATGCTATAAAGGAGGGTCATCTCTCCTTTCTACAATGTATGAACTTTCTACAATGTAGGCTGGCATTCTTGATCATTTCCCTTACTTTTCTGGTTGGTCCTTTCATAAGTCTGTACTAACCCTCACAACTTTGGAGTATCAACATCATCCCTTGATGTGTGGTGTGGGATTGTTGGGTTTGTTGGGTGAAATTTTTGACGTCAAGGTTCAAATTACATTGAGTATATTTTTTTGTTATGGTATTTGGTTGGAGGAATAGACTCTCTTTAGAGTGAGTCTAGGCTCTTGCCAAAATCATAAGAAATTAGTACCAAATTGTTGGATGTAGTCTTGGTATTCTATTGAAAAAAGTTATTGAATATACTCTAGGTATTATAGTAACAGCTACAAAAATAATTATCACCTCTTGCACCTTTCCTCCCCATTAAAAATATAAAGATCATTCGATATCGTCCTGGCATTTTAACTTCATGGTAACGGTGTGTCTCTCACAATGGATGCTTGGCTTACTCTCTATGAGGAGGCGACTTTGAGTGTCCTCCATCTCTTGGGTAGCTCTCTGATTGTTCACCGATGGCTCCCGCATTGCAGGCCCAGTGTGGACTCAGTGTTGCACACTCGAGTTCGTCGATGGTGGAATTTGGTTCTCTATATGGTAAGGTCGGCTCTATTAATTATAATGGTGGTAATTAGATGTTTCCCCCCTGAAACTTATGGTTGTCAAAGGAGGATGTGCTAATTTTGGAATTGGGATTTCAATATGGTCATCTCGACACAATTAATTGTGATGATTAAAAGCTTCCTTCGTGTGTCTCTTGAAACTCGTCGTTCATGGAGGGAGTTCTCCTTGATATGTGCATGGTTCACCTGGCTCATGCTTCTCTGCTTTGAAGGTGGTGGCTCATGCTTCGCTGCTTTGAAGGTGGTGTCGATGGGGTGGAAGAGCGCACTATGGTAACTCTATGGTGGATTCTAATTGACGACTGCGCTTTACATCAACTCTATGGTGAATTGTATGCTTTTGTACGGTTCCATAGTGGTTTTTCTTGGCATGCTCAATGGATGGTACGCTCTCAGCATGACAACACTACATGTCTTTTGGATGCTTATCGTCATGGATGCACCTCTTGGTTAACGGGTAGCTCGTGGGTGGTGCATTTGAGGAAGGGGTTCTTCGATTGGCCCTCATTGCGCCCGAGCCAGCCCAGTGGTGGCTCTCCTCACCAGTGGCTCTCTGCACAACACTTCTAGGTTTTTGCAAAGCTTCATTTTAATGGGTAGCTCCTTTTTGTCTTAGATTAGAAGTGATTTGTGGAGGAGAGTTCCCATTATTCTGCTATCATGTCTATGTTTTCTTTTTGTGGTCCAAACTATCTAAAAAAGACACTTGCAATCTTAAAACCTTTTATTTGTACCATTGATCTAGTTTCCCAATAAGGAAAACCAATAATACAATGAAATATCTCATATAAAACTAAATCGCAGTAACAAGCTTTAAACCAAAAAAAAAAACAACTCAAGAATCATTATATGGATATTCTGTGACATTTACATATTACCTTCAAAACATGCCTAGTATTGGCACGTTCGTCATTCCATCCATGTATAAAGGGCACAATTTTTTATATATTCATTAATGTTTCTTCTTCAAAGATGATGCAACCTATATACGGAACTTATGTTTATCAAAATCACATTGGGTTAGCTTTGTGTAATGTTGGTGTTCTATTAATTTTTATGGTTTCTCATGTTCTTTTCCAAATTTTAATCATAAAAGTTTTTCCATATAGAGTAATTTTTAAACGGTTATTTTTTTCTTATTAATATGGGTATTTTTATACACCAATTTATTGTTAGTTTGATTATAAATTTAAAATTATATTGAAAATTTAAGTTGGTAATATTTTAATGGAGTGAGGAATCCTTAATGAGGAAGAATGGCGAGTGCTAGAGTTTAGCGTAGATTCTATAATGTGAAATATGTCACTGTCAAGTTTAAGCTCGACCATGGTACTCATAGTGATTCAAACCAAAGGGAGGTTGAGCTCTGTTATGTGTTTGGAGTAGGTCAAGGGAATTTTTGGTATTTTCATGTTAGGATTTAGTCAATTCTTAAATGTTGTGTGTTAAAGGGTCATGTAGAAAATGTGGATTCAATCTTGGTGACATTTCCTCCATCAATGCCTTATCGATATGAAAGTTTCCTGTCTCCAAATCATTGAAAAGCGTCTAATCAACAATTGAGATACCTTCTCCTCATATATGGTGTGGACATGGCTAGAATGGTCACCAAGTTCAACATTTGTACCCTTTTCCCATATTTTTTTGGCTATATATGAGTACTTTATTTAGTGTATATGGTAGACCATGGTGGAGAATGGTCTTATACTTTTGGATTTTCCTCCCATTCTTCTTCCATTCTCTGTCATGGCCGCAAAAAAAAACTACTGACGAAAAGAATCTTTTCAAATATACCTAAAAAATATAAATGGAAAGACCTCCCTCTTTTGGATTATAGATTTGGATTTGGTTGAATGTTAAAAAAAATATACAAAACATTTTGGGAATCCCTACATCTTCCCAATGCATGGTACTTGAAGGGAAATTGCTACAAGTCTCCTTCCAAATGAAGGATTATTGCATCCAAAGGAATTCCACCATTATATTGAATCTAAGCCTTAGGGGTGGAGCTACCAGTTCTAGAAACTTCGGCAAATCAATCTCTTTCAAGAATGCAATGAAAGGGAAGGCCTTCATCCTAGCTAAATAGATTGAAAATATTCTAGGACTGTGTATTGTAGAGAAAATGGTACATGCTCCTTCGAGAAGTAAATTCTCTCCTTTATTCTCTTCAATCAAAGAAAATTATTTGCAGATTTAATGGCTTTTGACCTAAATCTGATGCAATATACCCATGGGTTTTTTTCCTCATGGAAACCTTCCTACGACATATATTTGTGTTCAAAAGGATCTTTCATTATATAGTTTGATACATAAAAATACCTCGAGTATGTCTTGAATGAAGGATCTTAGTTTTGGCGTAGAGAAGGGCTCTTCATTTCTCCATCATTCCCTAAATTTGATGCTACAAATACAATGGTTACAACTATGCTGGTATGGGTGAGAATTCCAAATATCCCTCTCCCTCTCTAGCACCATAATATCCTAGAGAATATTGGGAATACTCTATGAAAATTCAAAAAAATGGATTTAGAAAGAATAGAAAAAGGTATTTTTTGATTTGCTAGAATACTTGTTAAGATAGACCTCAATAAATATATCCTTGATCACATTCAACTAAATCACAAAAAAATTCAATGGACCCAAGTTTTAGATTATGAGAAGACAAATTCCAGATGCTACACATGCTTTCAAATAAGACACTTACAGAACTCATGTCTCAAAGCTAAAAAGAATCCAAAAAAGAAAAATATGTTGGCCCATAACCAAAATGTTGGTAGGTTTCATATCCTCTTCTCTCAGAAGAAGATGAAGAAGAGGAATAAACCATGGAAATCCAACCAATCCAAGCTAAAGTGAATGTTTAGGTACAAAATGGTAACAACATAGAAGGGGGCATTGAGGAAAAGTATGAAATTGTTACCCATCATCATAATGGTTGTGTTTCAGTTGAGATACTAGAACTTGAGGGAATGGTGGGAATTAAATGAGCTCATGTATTTGAGAGTTTGGACTCACACAAAGAAACCTCTCCATCATCAATAGGTTTGGTTCTTATAGAACCAAACTCATAGGGATGTAAAAAGTGCAAAAAAAGAAAGGAAATGAATATAATTTAAATGGTTTTTCTCGCATTTAACTTGCAATGTTTTCTTGTTTACTATATTTTTCAGCTTTTTTTTTTTTTATTTCTCTATAGGTCAGTTACATGATTTGTATCTCCCAAATGCATTTAGCATATACAAAAAAATAATTTTGTTCTTTACTTTTGATGAATAAAATTACAATTGTCTTTTTCCATGGAAGAAACTTAAAAAATATATTATTATTATTATTATTAAATGCCAACATAAAAAATAAAATAAAAATGAGTATGTTATAAGACACATATGTATATTAAGTAGGTCTTTGTTTATTTCTCTCCACACATAAACAACATAGTTATTAACTTGACAAAAACTCTTAAGGGTTATCATTTTTTAGAGATTGTGCTTAGTTAATTTTAACTTAAATTGAAAAATGATGTTCTTGAAATTGTAACTTTTTATTTAAAAAATACCACCTTTTCCAACCATAACATTAAAAATTTCATTATTTTATTAACAAAAATTTTTAAATCAACCTACAAACCCAAAATTTTTGTTATTAGTAATAATTTGCTTTTCCTTCTATGGAATTAAAATTACAACTTGATTGAATCATGAACTTAACCACCAATGATATTGCTGTTAAATATTAAAATCAAATACTAAAACAGAAAATGATACTCCTAACATCATGCTTTTAAAAATTTTTAAATTACAATTTGTTTGCAAACATTGTTATGATAACCAACACAGCTACAACTAAAATTATAAAATCAACCCTCGAATAAAAAATTGGTGCAAGAAGTCCTTCTTTTCAGGGTTAAAGTTAAAAATTACTTCAAACGAAGGCCTTGAAAATTAATATGTCTCAACCAAACTCTTAAATTCCACCCTATGCTTCATAATAATTGATACTAATAACATTTGCTTCTTGACTTATAATTAAATAAAGAAAACAAAAATACCTAAATGGGCTACTATAGAGGAGACAAGTGGCTGTTTCATAGCTTCCACACCAACGAGGCTAATCAATGGTGGATGTGACACAACGATTCCAACATCATAAATAATAGTCCTCACCACATGAAGTTCACTACGAAGGCACATTAAACAATGAACCTAGATGTTCATGGCAAGGGAAGGAGTTTAACGCTGTAGAGATAGGTTATCAATTTAAAGCTAAATGGTGATCATGAAGATTTCAGGGTGCAACATTCTCAATCCTTTCGATTTTATTTATTTATGCAACAACCTCACCACATGGGTTGGAGAATGCAATGCCCGAGCACTAAAGCTTCATTACATTAGCTGAGTGGAAATTTGAGGGGAAAAGTCTCAAAATAATCGGAAAATATGGTCATTCATGGACTATGGACTATGGCTCCTACTCATAGGTTTCATAGCTAGAAGGGGTTGTTTTTTTTTATTAAGTCCATTGCTTCAATACTTTATCCAAACCCAGGGAATAACATTAGCTTTAGTGGGTCAATACAGAGACAATATATCACACCACATAAATAGGAGGAAATTTCCTAAGTTGAATAGGAGATCACGGGAGAAAGTGGATGCCTTTTGGACTCGAAAGATAGGAATTTACATAATGGGTCTTGAATGTTAGAAACACTAAAGGGTGATTTAACCATTACATCTGCATGATTGACATGTATAATGGCACCTCAGAATGTTAATGGGACGGTTTTTAGTTGATAGGAACACAACAAGAGAGGAGATCCTACATATTTTAGATGAAATTCAACTGAAAACATGAGGGTTGCATCGAAAATTGCGGTGTATATAGGCTTCCCTGGGTCTTCCATTATATCCAAGTTGAACATTAATGAGCAACAAAGAACGGATAGCAGTTGAAGAATCAAACCCCCCAAATATTGGATGATAGTCTCAATACACTGTTCTTTTGCTTGTTTTCTTTATGGTAATTAAATTTAAGGTTATTAGTTACTTTGGTAGGGCATAGACCCTATGACAATAGTCTTTTAGTGTTGAAATTTTATAATATTAGTAATTTTTGGATTGAAAAAAATTTGACATTGCCATTAATCTAGTTTCCCTAATAAAATATTTAAGTAAACTATCATGTATATTTGATCTAAATATAAGAAATGCAAAACTTTTACTCCCAAAAATAAAAATTATAATTTTTTAAAACTATAATATTAATATTTTTATAAAACAAAATTATAGCTGAAAAAAATAATAATAAATAAAACAGTATTTATAGAAGGAGAAAACATTATTTTAACACCTTAAAAAAATACAATTTAATAAAGAATCCATACTTCTGCATCTTCCCTTATAAAAAAATGTGGAAAGAGTTCTTAGAGAAAATATTATTTTCTTTAAAATAGAAATCAAATCATTTTAAATTTATGAAGAAAATTTTAAAATATAAAAACAAATTTTCATCCACATCAAAAATAAACATTTTTTTAAATAAATAAATTAGAAAACAAATCATTTCTATTATTTTCTATCAAATTTAAATAAATAAATAATATTTTATTCTATTTTATATTTGGGTATATTAATTTTTTAAATATTTTTTAATTATATTTAATTACTTTTAAAAATACCCCCGATGGGGTGGACAAATGGTTAATATTCAGATATTGGGGTTGCCCCCCTCCCCCACATGGAAAGCATGTGAACTTTAAAGTATGGTTAATGGTGATGGTACTTTTTCCGTGAGAATTCTCTAAAAGCTACATATGGGGTGTTAAAAGCTGTTGTGGAAATCATTACATTGTTGGTATCCTAGGCGATGAATTGTGGGTGGAGGGGGAATAGCAGGGCACCTGACAGAGACCATGGGTGCTCGCCTGGGTTTTGGCTCAGTTGGCGCAGCGTAGTGGTCAATCACCTTGCAATGGAATGGATCAACTTTGATTTTCAAATTAGTATATGGGACATGGCCACGACTTTGAGAGGCAGATGTTTTCTTTTCAAAGAGCCTAGCGAGGCACTCAGGTACTTTATCTCCAATATGGATTGTGGGTTCAAGGTGGATTGCTCTCTCTCTGTTGAGAAGGTAAGCCCGCCACATTATTTATGCTTTTACGATTGGTTTGCCATTAGTTCTGTGGGTAGTAAACTCTAGGAATATTTTGGAGGGGATTTCGTGGAGTGGAAAAAGGATGAAACGGGTGTCCCTGAAGACCTTCTACAAGGGAAGCTCTAGGTTCTAATACTTGGAGTGTTTATTTCTCACGCTCTGGTTATTGCCATAGATTCTAGACTATGTTTTTGCAAGCTCAATTTTAGACTTTGCCATTGTTTTGGTTTAACATTTGTGACCACCCTTTTTTGTAGCCTAGATCAGTGGTTGCTAATTTCTACCTTTCACCCCTTGTGCTCTCTGGGTTGTTGTTGTTTTGGGGGTTGTGCTTTGTGGGTAGGCTCTCTCACTAATTAGTTGTATGTAGTTAGTATTTCGGAGGTTGCAGGCTTCAATGGTGCAGTAGTCCTTAGAAAATTCCCTGTTTGGGGGAAGTATCTCTCTATCTGTTTCAGAACCTCTCCCCGCTGGGTGGTTAACGTTTTAACGAATGGAAAATTTCCTTTTGCTTTTGGTTGGTGTTCCTAATTCTATCTAGTGAGTAAATTTGGGGTCATTTCGAAAACCTTGTTTGATATACTTCTATATCCAAGGGTAATATCACGACATAGAGGGAGGCCACGTCATGGGGGTGGCCATCATTTCAATGCAAGTCATTCATCCAACAGTCAAATATCTTCTTCAGGATATTCTATAGGTGTGGAACGTAAAGGTTAGGTGGCTCACACTCCGGACCACTCTCTAGGTCATGTGTAACACCCTCCTCCCACATCTACCTAGGTAACTGACTAACCGGGGTAAACATCTGACAAGAAGTTACTATGATATGATTTGACTCCCTACACATTAGTTAAGGGAGTGGAACCAACAAAACACATCACACAAACCTTCCGCATCATCAATATAACTCCTAGGAGCCATCCCAACCACTCACGTAACTAACCCCTGAGTCCCACTGAAGTTTTAGTGCATCAAACCCCTATACCCTCCCTTGGTATGGATCATCATGCATCCAAGAGGGTTAAGACAGCTCCCACGGTAAGGACAAGAGAGAGTCTGAGGACTTTTTTCCCTAGTGTTGTGCTTGAGACTCCATGATTTGTGCCACATTTTCAGGCTGAGAGCCCAGGTCACTGCTAAGAATTCAATGACACCTTCAGAAATGAAATTTCACAATGTAACAAAGATACATCTCCAAAAAAAATGACAAGGAATAGACTAGACCCCTACTAGCCATGATAGGCATTTCTTCAAACATGTCACAAACATGAAAGCTACAGGTCTTAACAATAGAATTGAGTATAGGGGTCTCATACTTATCTGAGAATTAGTGGGAAGCATTGAAGCCTCAACACATTAGTTGTAATTTCATCGATTCGGCCATATATACATTGTTCATTCATTTACAATTAAAAACATGATGTAAGCCATACATAGCCATTGCCATAATACATGTTCATAACCAACATAATAACAACAAAAATACCAAGGAAACAACAACCATATAATCCACATATGAACCAATATAATACTCATGAAATAAAAAGGAGAAATAGCCCCATATTAATGATGCAAAGGCCAACCAAGTTCAGGACTTCCGTAATCCACCCGACCATAGACATGGTTTAGCCAAATATCTCTTCAGCCAGTCACCCTTGTGCCATACTCTAAGCATGAATGTGGGATATGATAAAACACGTCAATCAAAACCATCCAAGGATTCCACAGGCCAAACGACCTCAACCCATCAAACAATGATTCCACCTCATGGTCAGAAATCACAAGCCATCGCCAGATTTGTCTCTACCCATGCCTTCCAGGGCTCCAAAGTGTTTTTTCCAACCAAGGCTCCAAGACTAGTACCTCAACCCACAGTTTCCATTAAGCTCCAGAGAATTTGTCCAACCAAGGCTCCCGAACTAGTATCTCAACCCACCAAGGGATCTAGAGTGTTTTTCCAACCAAGGATCCAGGACTAGTAACTCAACCCAACTTATTACAAGGCTCCAAATCATTTGTCCACCCAAGGCTCTAAGAACTAGTAACTCAACCCAAGCTAAAGGAAACATGAGAACCAACCAGAAAAACAAAGAAATGAACCCATAACATCATGGCTATCCAAGAAATGGCAAGGCTAGGAAAATCCATTTCTAGTCCAAGCAATCCTCATTCCAATGACATATCATAACCAAGAAACTACATGCATATGTCATGCATGCCAAAACTAGTCAGGAAAACATACATGCAACTCGCTACCTGTAAGAAAAAATTGTTGCAGTTGCTGATCTCTATGTCCTCATACACTTTCCTGCTCTTTCTTTGCCTTCTTTGTCCAAAACTCCAATTATGTCACACTCCTCCAAGCGTGCTCCAAGAAAAATCAAGTGTCCAAGAGTATGAGAGAGAGAGACTACAGAGATAGCTCCAAAACCGAACTGACAGAAGTCTGTGAACTAATCCTCATAAGCCTTTTTATTAATGAGGCCTATATTTTCTTCATTTTCCTTTGCACATACAACATGTGACCTTTCACCTTCCTTTTCTCCTAATTTCCATTATTTTCATAAATAAATGTGCCAAAATGCCATTTTTCCTTTCCAAAGACTTTTCCATTTCCTTATCCATTAATCAATAAATGAACACCAACACTAGGATTTTTTTCCCAACATTCAGCTTGGAATACATGTCCCATCAACATTGGTTATTCTTTTTCCTTTATTAACTTTTATTACATGGAATTTTTTACGAGGGTTATTACTGAACCCTCCCCCTTTGGGGAACACTATCTTCAATGTTGAACATTGCCTACAACCAAAAAACCTACCGCAAGCAAAACATAATGCCAATGGAGATTTATAACTTAGCTCATTGCAGTATTTATAACAATCATCTTAGTGAGAAACAAACCAACATGAAAACCTAAAAAGTATAACATCATAATGACATGACACCCATACCACTTATTGGAGCTTAGTAACATAGCTCATGGCGGTATTTAAACCATATACATATGCATGTATACCAGACATCACAAAAACATGTACCAAAAACATATAACAAAGACATATACCAAATCATCTACTCAACCCGCAAATAAGAAAGTATACGTAGCCTGCATCTAATCCACCATCTTCGATGTAGATTTATTGGGCCCAAAGTGCTTCCATTGCAATTTAACATGCTTGATTGCTCGGTTTTGGAGCATGAACATATTTCTCTGCAAAATGCACTATGGTTCTGACTGGAATTCTCCTTCTATCTCCACCTGCAATACATACCATTCAATCACATGATCAAGATATTTAACATAATTCTTAAGCAATGACACATGGAAAACATCATGGAATTTCACTATCGTAGGAAATGCAATTCGATAGGTTATTGGCCCAATACTCTCAATAATCCTGAAAATTCCACAAAATTGGGGTGTCCTCTTGGCACACGATCTAATCTGCAAAGAGCTCTTCTTCGGTTTGATGCACAAGTACAAGTGTTCACCAACGTGGATCTCCTTGAACAAACTATTTTGATCTACATAACTCTTTTGCCTATCTTGTGTTGCTTCCAAATTCTTGTTGATTACCTACATTTCCCACTCCATGTATGCTAACATGTATGGTCCAATCAACACATTGTTAACTAGATCACTCTAGCTGACGGAAGTATTACAACTCCTCCCATACAATGCCTCAAATGGACTCATCCTCAATGAACACTGGTACCCATTTTTCTAAGCAAAATCTACTAGTGGAAGGTACTCTTCCCACTTCCATTGTTGATGCATAAGTGTTGGTTTAGGAGGTCCTGACCCAGGTTCAGAGTTAGTTGCGCCAAACAAATCCCTACACTACTGGCCCTTTCGACATCAATACGTGGAGCGCAAATAGAAGTCTCACCTGAAGCAGTATGGGGGGATGTTAGAACCAAGTTTCCGCACCTAGAGATCAGTGTGATGTCATTTTGTGCCATAAATCTGCCTTTGCACAGATTGATAAGCCCTTATGGCTTATCGATGTAACTTCCTTTTGTTGAAAATGCAACAAGATGATGGAGCTTAGTGGAAAGGAGTCGCCTTCACTAAGTGGGCCTGCAGGCTATTTTTGGTGCAAAGTCTATTTTTAGATTATGTCTATTTTTAGACTATGTCTATTTTTAGACATATGGATCATGGTCTATGAATTGCAGGATGTTGTTTATGCATGATTGATCATGTTGGGAAAAATATATGGACTTCTATTTTTGGTTCACAGTGGAGTGATCAAAGTCTATTTTTAGACTGCCAAGCTAAAAATAGAAACAGTCAAATATTAGTAGCCCTTAGTAATATTTGGACTCTAAACATTATCTTATTCTCTTGGAGCACTTCATTTCAAGCTACGAATGTGGCACATGCAGCTGACAAAAGGAATCATGTGGTTTCTTATGTGTTAGTTGAGCTATTGCATGGAGGACTTCAGTTAGAACTCATGCATGTGAGTTCTGTGGAGTTGGATGTGGAGTTGATGGAGTTGTGTTCAGTTTGACTTAGTTGAACTAGTTGTATTTAGTCTAACTAAAGAATACACTAGTGATGAGTTGTGTGAATTGATTGTTAATTAATTCACTAATTATTAACTCATAAAGCAACTAAAGAATACATCAGTTAACTCAGTGCATGGACAGTTCAACAGAGATAGGTGTTAGAGGTAAGTGAAAGGGTGAGTTGTGACTATCAGTTGTGCATGAGATTTTGCACATGCATGGATTGAGTAATGCCAATTAGGATTGGGCAGTGTGGGCCAATACCAAGGCAATTGTAGCTTGTGCTCATGTGATTTCTCTTACAGGACTGTGCAGTGGAGGTAGGCAAAGCAGCGGAGGAGATTTGAACCTGTGACTTGTTCGGATCTGAGCTAGTTTTGTGTGTAACAGGTGGAGATAGTACTGAGTACTTGTGAGGAGTATTCTACTATGTATTGTTACATGTTCTCAATCATTATAATATATAGATAGTGTGGGGTTTTGAGCTGTATGCTTTCCCCGGTTACATATTGTGTTAATGTGCGCATGCGATTGATGTTTCATTGTTTTTAATGCTGCTAAATTGATGATCAACGTAGATGAGATTATGTATTGTGCATGTATTCCGCATAGTGTATAATCAGGATAATCTCTATGAATAAGTGTTTATTATTCAAAATTTCTACATGATATCAGAGCTGTTGATCATCAGATCTATTATTCAGAAAGTGTTTACATTTTATTTCTTCAGGCAGAGTCTGTAATCGGGCTAGGTAGCCTCTAGATTCATCCTTCTTTTGGAAGGTGAGATATCCGGTAAAATCCCATACAGTCAATCTCTATATGAGAAATACTTTGTTCTAACGAATTTTAGAATCAGAAGCGGTTGAGATTTGAGCTGGTGGAATTCGAATTTGCAACAGTGTTTTCTTGGTGTCAAATTTGAAATGTCTTTCAATGGATTGTGATTGGAGTATGCTCTTGAGGGAAGCTCAAATTATATTGCATGGAAATATAGGATGGAGGCGGTGTTAGATGACAATGGGCTGAAGGAGTTCATAGAGGCTGAGGTCCCAAAGCCTACTGATGCTGCTGAAGCTGTGGTTTGGCAAAAGAAGACAGCAAAGTGTCGAAGGATTCTATTGGAGGGCATGAAGGATCACATTGTGTCCAGCCAGAATGGAAAGGCTTCTCCATACTTGATGTGGAAAGCGTTGACATATCTATTCCAAAGAAAGAGCGATCAGAGGAAGCTGGCGCTCAAGGATAAACTCAAAAACATCAAATGTGAGAATGGAGACAGTATGCCCAAGTATCTCACAAAGTTCACCCAGTGTCGGGATGAGCTGGGAAGTGTGGGGGTGACTGTTGATGATGAGGACTTGGTGAGCTTCGCTCTCCTTGGTCTTTCGAAGAGTTGGCATTCCTATCAGAACTCTGTCAATGGTTGAGAGAAATTTCCAGGATGGGAGAGACTTTGGTTGGATCTTGTGCAAGAGGAGATCAGACGAAGCACCAGAGACAGTTCTTCATGCATGCATGATGAGGAGAACTATGCCTTAGCGAGTAAGGTGAAGAAGGGAAAGGTGAAGGGTTCTCTTTCCGAATCCAGTTCTTCCAATGATGGGAAGAAGGTTGACAAGTCGAAGGTGAGATGCTTTTGTTGTCATGAGTTGGGCCATTATGCTACTAATTGCCTAAGGAAGAAATCCAAGAAGGGATCCGGGGAAGGATCTGAAGGTGAGGCACTTGCTTCATAGTTTGAGTTGGATTTCACACTCTTCGCATGCATGGTTTCATCTATGGTGGGAAGTGGTTGGTTTCGTGATAGTGGAGCTTCTTTCCACATGACCGGTGATAAAAGTTTGTTTAGTACTTTGGAGGAGAAAGATCTACACATACTCAGAGCGATGGGTAATGATGAGAAGTATAGTGTCTCAGGTGTAGGCACGGTTATTTTTCAGAGGGAGCATGGAGCTTGCCTTACCTTGACCAATTTCAAGTATATACCAGGACTGAAGAGAAACTTGGTGTCGATCGTGATGCTGGAAGACAGAGGCTATGATGTAGTCTTCAGTAAGGGAAATGTTTTCCTTAGACACATCATCACTAGACAGGTGAAGCAGATTGGTTCATGGGTCAAGAACCTGTATGCTCTTGAGGTTCAAGATGCATGAAAAACCTTGAGTAGTGAGGCAACTGATGGAGACTTGGTGGTTGAGAGGGAGCGTATATTACCTCTCAAGATGCAGAGCCAGAAGAAGTCTCAGACGATTGTGGAGGAGCCACGATTGGTGCAGCAGCTTCAGGAGGTTGTGGAGCAGCCACAACAAGGGAAGCTGAGAGGAGATCGAGTAGAGACATCTACTCATGCCGAGGCCTCCAGTAGGGGGAAACTTCAAGCCAGGTGGGCAGAGGAATCGCATGCAGCCATACCTCTAGGTAGGAGGTGGGGTGACGTGGATTGATCATCCCAAGGAGGAGGGGCAGATCCTTGAGGTACCCAACCTCTTGGATGAGACCTTGCTACGGGAGCCGCAATGTGGAGTAGCAGGAACTGATTGATTGGGTAGAGACAGATGTGGATGGAGCAGCAGAGAGAGCAACAGTGCAAGGAATCCCCAGACAACGCATAGCTAGCAGGCTGCAATAATGCGAGAGGCACAAGTGTTTTGCACAGTGCTAGGTAGCACAGATAGGTGTGCAATGGTGCGAGATGCATGAAGATGTTGTAGTAGCGCAGATGTCAGATAGAGAGCACTTGTCAGCAGCAAGTAGAGCTTTAGCATCAGAGTATGTTCCTAGCCCAACAGTGTGGTCAGTTGGGAGTGTTTTTGTTCCAAGTGTTGTTGGAGCAAGTGGATCGGGCAAATGTGTTGCATGCAGAACATTCCAGAGTTGGAGGATAGGGGTTGTAGATAATCCATATCTTGTTGAGAGGGAGTGTTGAAAATGCAACAAGATGATGGAGCTTAGTGGAAAAGAGTCGCCTTCACTAAGTAGGCCCACAGGCTATCTTTGGCGCAAAGTCTATTTTTAGACATATGGATCATGGTCTATGAGTTGCAGGATGCTATTTATGGATGATTGGTCATGTTGGGAAAAATAGATGGACTTTTATTTTTGGTTCACAGCGGAGTGATCAGAGTCTATTTTTAGACTGCTAGGCTAAAAATATAAATAGTCAAATATTATTAGCCCTTAGTAATATTTTGACTCTAAACATTATCTTATTCTCTTGGAGGACTTAATTTCGAGCTATGGATGTGGCACATGCAGCTGAAAATAGGAATCACATGGTTTCTTATGTGTTAGTTGAGCTATTGCATGGAGGGCTTCAGTTAGAACTCATGCATGTGAGTTCTGTGGAGTTGGATGTGGAGTTGATGGAGTTGTGTTCAGTTTGACTTAGTTGAACTAGTTGTATTTATTCTAACTAAAGAATACACTAGTGATGAGTTGTGTGAATTGATTGTTAATTAATTCACTAATTATTAACTCATAAAGCAACTAAAGAATACATCAGTTAACTCAGTGCATGGACAGTTCAACAGAGACAGGCGTTAGAGGTAAGTGAAAGGGTGAGTTGTGACTATCATTTGTGCATGAGAATTTGCACATGCATGGATTGAGTAATGCCAATGAGTATTGCGCAGTGTGGGCCAATACCAAGGCAATTGTAGCTTGTGCTCACATGATTTCTCTTGCAGGATTGTGTAGTGGAGGCAGGCAAAGCAGTGGAGGAGATTTGAACCTGTGACTTGTTTGGATCTGAGCTAGTTTTGTGTGTAACAGGTGGAGATAGTACTGAGTATTTGTGAGGAGTATTGTACTATGTATTTTTACATGTTCTCAATCATTATAATATACAGATAGTGTGGGGTTTTCAGTTGTATTCTTTCCCCGGGTTACATACTGTGTTAATGTGCGCATGCAATTGACATTTCATTGTTTTTAATGCTGCGAAATTAATGATCAACGTAGAGGAGATTATGTATTGTGCATTTATTCCGCAATAGTGTATAATTAGGATAATCTCTGTGAATAAGTGTTTATTATTCAAAATTTCTACACCTTTAATCAACCTCTAGACCTCTGCAAAGTTCTACAACTGGCTTTTATGGACCATGAATAGGTAAATTAACTACTTATGTGCATCAAAGATTACTCTTAACCCAGTGTTTACTTAGATATACTTAAGTGTTTGATAACTTTAACGTACAATGATATAATCTTTGCGTAAATCCTTAATGTCAATTGCATTCACATAACAATATAGATCTAGTAAAGTCATGCATCAATACAACACTATTTCATAAACCCATCATTCATCACAGCATAAAGCGCATTCATACATAACAGAAGTAAATAGGTAAAGCATAGGTATTTCTCTAATAATATTCTTTCTTAATATTTAGTTCAGCTTACAGACTCAAGGCTTCCCTGCGCACTCAGCTATAGGGGTCCGCGCACTCAGCTGCGTATTCGATTCTAGGCCTCTGCGAACATAGATGCAGAGCCGTTTTCCTCCTCTAAGACCTCTACGATCTTCCTTCTAGTGAACCATTACATTCGTCTTAATCAATATCTTCCATTAGACTCTCTAAGACACACCTATTTATACAATCCCATGGTCCACGGACCATGGGTAGATCTTCAAAAAGCTGACCTAACTTACATAAAGAAGGGTTAAACCCTTTTTTACTCTTTAACTATCTATGCACTCTGCGACCACAATTTGCAGAGACTTTACATCTTTTTACATAAAACTAGGGCTTTTGCCCCAAAACTTGGGCTTTTTACCCCGAAATTGACCCTAGGGGACCCCATCCCAACAGGCCCCCAACACAAAGATTGTGAGTCACCCTCATGTCACTCAGCTAGCGCGGAGATCTTGCTACAAAGATCCCCCAGCTCCACTTTTGCAACCACTACTTCAGCCGCACTCTACGTGGCTGCCTACTTGATGTGTTCTACCAGTTGCTCTGTGGCTAGTCCTGCACTGTCTTACTTGATCTTCTATTGCATACTATGCAAGTTTACCAATTTTTCCTGAACATTGGAGGAGACTATGTAGGCCTCATCTTGCCAAGGCCCCAATCTAGCCTTAATGACTTGCTCTTTCTTCTGTGCTGCTTCCACCTATGTAAGAAGCTGCTTAGCCTCCTACATCTTAGCGAGGCATTGTGTTGTAGCAATGGTGTGTGTTTTCGCCCTCACTTCATCATATTGCTATTGTAGTTCGCAGACTTCTATATTCAATAATTGCAGGGTGGGATCTTCTAACGGGCTCGTCACTACTTCCATAGCGTACTCAAATAGTGTGGTGCAGTCCACCACCGCGGCATCCACCATAGCAACTCCATCCTTGACAATGGCTTCACATTGTTGCCTTACGTCTAGCAGGGTTGAAGGCTGTGACTTCAGCTCTAGTTCTGTTATCTTCATGTTTATCTCGAACTCAACTCTGGCCACCTCTGCCTTGGCATCCCACACACCCGCAGCAAGCTTTTTGATCTTTTCCTCCAACAGTGCCTCCTTAGGAATATGCAATTCTGACATCGTTTGGCATGCTTTTGCCATCGTGGTCACTATCTGGGCGCTCTGTGCCTGAATTGTCTTCTTTTCTTCCAAAGCCTCAATCTTTTCGGTGAACATCTGCTCACTGTTCATCTGATACTCGCTTATGAGGTTGAGCGCACGCTGCTCCCCTGCTCTTAGCTCAGTTGTCACACCTGACTGTAGTGTGTGAAGGTACTCATTTGGGAGTGCAGCCAGGTTAAGGCTGATTTTCTTCAGTGAACTTACAACGACCTTGTCATCGGCCACCTCCACGCTCAAGGATCCTTCTGGTAGTGCGACTGCTTGAAGATCTAATGATCTCACCCTCTCAACTACATGCCTAGTCTCAGGTGCCAAACTTGTCTTTGCAGTGCTTACTGCCTTGCACCCACCTGGATCCTACTCGTTTGAACTTGCAGCTCATGTAGATCCTTCTGAATGGTACTTAGCACCTACTATCTATGTTGTTTGAATGGTTGGAGCAGTTCCACTGTAGTATCACGTACCTTATCTCCAATCTCGTCAAGGTCTCCTTCCGTTAGAGTGATTTGATCCAGCAATGTCTTGGTCGCTTTGGACTTCTTCCGAGGCCCCTCCTTTTCCTATTCCCTGTACCGCTTCACCCGGAATGGCATGCTCTATCATTTGTCTCCACCATCACCCTACTCTGACTACTCCTCTTCCTCTGTCTTGGGAAAAGGGGACTTACCACTCTGCTCGGAGTCGCACTCTTCTTGTTCGGATTGTTGCTTCGCAGAGCACCTCTTTTCCACCCGGGCCTTCTCCTCTGCCTCTTTTTTGCGCTCTTGAACAAGTGCTGGACCTTCTGCTTTGCTGCTTCCTTCTTTTTCTTCTCTGCGGATTTACTGGAGCCCACGGCCAAATTGGATGGAGTATGCAAATCTCTAGCCAGTGCTTGCTGGTTTCATGGATGGCGTCGTCTGTGGCCAAGTAAAGCAAAACAAACCATTTTTGTTGCAAATTGTTCCATGCCCTGATATATATGTGGTGGAAATCTGCCTTAAACTCCACGTACTCTACTAGCTGCTCAAACACTGTTGGGGACAACCATGGCTTTTGGTTGATGGCCATGCGAATGCTCGCCTCCATCAACACCCATAAAACTTTGGTCTCTGTGACCTACGTAACATCCTTTGTGGCCCAAAGGGAGGAAAATTGGGTAGCCTCCGGTAATCCTTTGTCCACAGGAGGAAACTGACTATCCTCCAGTAGGTCCCAATCCACTAGCACGACGGAGAGCAACAACCACGTATAGTGGAAGGTTTTTCTCCCATCCTGCACCTCGCAAAAATTTGCAATGAACTCGCTACAGAGGTAGCGCGACTAATTGAACTGCATGTCCTCTGCACAGTTCGCAGCCAATGAAATTATGGGCACTGGAACCTCGTCCGTGCGGTATTTTCTCATGACCTTGTCGACTAAGATCTGTGTAGCAACTTGTACCATGGGGTCAGTGATAGATGTGATGGAGTACTTGCACAGCTTCTTGACCAGCTTGAACTTTTCCTTCATTTAATCTGCTAAGTCATGCTCACTCATCTTTCTGCCAAACTCCTTGGCCAGATTCAACCTTGAGTGTGGCAAGAGCATGATCCGATGGATCAGCATATCTATAATCGAGATCGACACATTGAGCCACAAACATCCCTCATGCACCAAGGTCAGCAATTGCTTGACAACAATGAGGTTAATGTTGGAGCGGTGGTAATGGGGTACCCACAGCAAGTTCAGCAACCCCGACTGATTCACTCTGCAAATCCACTCCACAGGCTTCAATGTGGTGACACTTGATTCCTTGTAATATACCCTCTTGATATAGTTCTCAGTTTCAAGGTGGACGAACTTCTCGTGGTCCGCTAAATCCCAGTCTTCTATCTTTAGATGGGGAATCTGCACCAAGCGCAAACCTTCAAAAGTGATGCCCTCCGGTAGTAGTGGAATATTTACTAGGCATTTTCCTACATCTGGGTCCTTAGGGACCTTCACTTTTCCCTTACATAGACGAATATACTCTAGCAACTTGGAGATAGGTTCAAAGACCCTCGGCATCTATATCCTTTGTGCTCCCTTCGGCCTCCAAATCCACTACTTTCCCCTTATCCTTCACTGGTTGTTTCTCTTTCTTTTGGGCCATGGTAGAAGCATGCTTCCTCGATGGCTTGCGCACCTGCATTGGCTTCTACTTCTTGTCTTTCTTAAGCTTGGGGACTTCCTGCACTGGTGTAGGTTTCGACTAAGTAACCTCAGTGCCATAGGCACAGTGGCCAAAGCCTCTATGCTCACAACCTCTGGAGTAGCTCCCTCAAAAGTGACATCCCCACCAGTACTCATAGTTTCCATGGGGCTTGGTCCTAGCATCTTTTCTAGGATGAATGTCTCATTTACCTCTAATAACTTGGCAAATTCAAGGCTCACAACTAAATCCTCCAAATACGAGCGATTCATAGGCAATCAACAGCGCAATGCAAAAATTATAAGGATACAAAGTGTTCTTTGTTGGATGGCCACACGTAATTTATAAGAAAATTCAAATTCAAATTCGACCATTCCCCCAAAAATCCATCCATAAATGTTGATTTGGCGATAGATATCCAAATCTTTCAGCCTTAAATTCCTTAAATGCCGCCCCCCCACTCCTCTTAATCGTCTCTTGGCAGTGAAATCATGAACAATGACTGTAACGGTCATTTTTTTGCTGCGTTGTGCGGTACCTCGCTTTGTAGCCCAACTCCCTTCATGCCTCTTCCAGTATTGTGACACCACCCTTTTTCGCGCAGCCCCTTGTCATGTAGTTCCACTGACATGGAAGTGTAGTTTATAGTCCCGCGCTTCCTTGCAGTTGCCTGGAGCGTTAAGACTGTGCTACCATCATGTAGTCATTGGGCCAAATCCCCCATGTATGGCTTCAATCAGCTTCCATTTATCCTTCCTAGAAATGGATCTCCATTCAACTTCGTGAGCTGAAATGCTCCACCATCCGTAATTTCTTTGATGACATATGGTCTGAGCCAGTGCATCTGAAACTTCCCTAGAAACTTAGAAAACTTACTATCATATAATAAAACCAAATCATTTACCTTGAAGGTGTGTAGTTTGATGTGCCGATAGTGCCAAGCTTTTTCACCTTCCTTTTGAACCTGTTGATGGAATCCAACCAGAAATCTATCTTCCTCGAGCTTCATTAGCTACGCGAGTCGTTATTTTAAGGCTCCGCAGTCTGCCATTCCTGTGAAAGAAGCTATGCGTAGACTAGGCACAATGTACTCCATATGCATCACAACTTCTACGCCATAGACCAACCTAAAAGGTGTCTGGTCAGTAAGGTTTTTACAAGTAGTTCTATAAGCCCATAACACTGTCAGTATGCGCACGTCCCAATCATTTCGCTATGTATTGCAAACCTTTGACAACACATTCTCCAATATCTTATTAAAACCCTCAACCATTCCATTGGCTTGAGGATGATATGGCGTACTCTTCTGGTGGTAAACCTGGAACTCTTCTGTCAGCACGTTGATCATTTCATTAAGAAAATGTGTACCGCGATAACTCATCAAAATCTTTGGGAAACCAATCCTGGTCAACACATATTCAAACAAAAAATTTGATGTTTTTTCCCCTATACAGTTTTTCACAGGCTATGCCTCCACCCATCTGGTCAAATACTCTATCACGGTGATGATATAACACGCACCAGTTTTCTTGCCTGGGGTTTGAATTGGTCCTACAAAATCAATTTCCCATTTCTCAAATGGCTACAATGACACTTGCAGATTCAGGGGCAGCTCATCCCTCTGCAATGGCATGCCCGTCATCTGACATGAATCACATGCCTTACAATATGCTTTAGAGTCTTTATGCAGCGTCAGCCACCACAACCCAGTGCACAAAATCTTCTACATTGTTGTTTTCCTTGCATAATGCCCTCCCGGAACTCCTCCATGAGCTTCAACGAGGATACTATTTCGCTCAAAATCAGGCACATAACGTCAAAGTATCTCATCTGATCCCATCTTATACAAATGGCCCGCAATGACCGAAAAGTTTGTCGCGTGCACCACCAATTCTTTCTTCTGTTGATTGGTATATCCCTCTAGAGTCGTTCTTATAGTAAGTGGATAGTATCTGTGAAGTAATTATCCGCAACATGCACCGTGAAGAGTTGAATGTCATGCAACCCTTCCTCCAAATTGGTAGGCTCCTCTCATGTTTCAATGCATGATAGATGGTTTGGTCGTGCGTTCAATCTTCTTGGCTTAATAATTACTTCAAAATAATATTCTTGAAACAACAATAGCCATCTAAATATTTTCGCCCCCAACACAGGCTTATTGACTAGACACTTCAATGCAGAATGGTCTATGTACATCATAAAATGTCCACCTAGCAGGAATGTCTGAATTTTTGGAGCGCATACACCATAGCCAACTCGTCGCACTCTGTCATTGAATAATTCTTTTCAGCCTTTGACAATTTTCTTCTCGCAAATGTTGTAGGATGATCCATCTCCCCTTCACTAGCATGTGTCAGCAGTGCTCCTAGCACAATACATGAGGCATCCACTTGCATGTGGAATTCCTTCTTCTAGTCCGGGAATACTAGGATCGGCACGGTAACAATTTTCTCCTTCAAAACATCTAGACTGCGCTAATATTCTTCATTCCAGCAGAATGTAGCATCCTCCTTTAGCAACTTTTCCATGGGTACGGTAATCTTAGCATATGCCTTAATGAACTTTCGATACTATCTAGTATGACCCAGCGTTGCGCACAGCTATTTGAAACTTCTTGGTGCTTCCAAATTAATTATGACCACAGTCGTAGCAGGGTCCACCATTAATCCTTGCTTACACAGCACATGACCAAGCAAGGTTCTAAAAGGGACGCAGAAAAAGAATTTCTTCAAGTTTAGCACAATCTGATAACTTCGACATATATCCAACATCAAGCATAAACTGGCTACATGGCGCTTTATTAGCCCAAACATTGTCCAATCATCAAAATATACCTCCAACAACTTGTGAATAAATTCTTTGAACACTGCGATGACTACGCGTGAAAAGATTGTCAACACATTCTTAAGTCCAAATGGCATCATTGTATATTGGAAACATCCCCATTTTATCGTGAAGGTGGTATTACTCCTGTCTTATGGCACGATCTTAATCTGATGGTATCCAGAGAACCCATCAGTGAATGAATATGCTTCCTGTTGTTGTTGGGAAAAGTATCCATTCAGAACGCCCCTATCCCACTCTAAGGTGTGATAGTGCCTTAGCAACAAACAAGGAAAACTATTTTCGTATTCTTCTTTATGAAATGTAAACGAAGAGGAAGGATGTAACTAACCTGTGTCTTTCGCTAGTTTGTTGATCCAATCACTCTCCTCTTTGTTCGCTTCCCACTGCCTGCTCCCTCACTGGTCCAGCTTCACCAAGTTCCTACAAGATCACAGAAGGGGAAACTACACAGAAGACATAGGTTTACATTCATAAAAAGCTTAGGATCAGATTAAGCTAAACATGCAAATATAACAAAACATCATTGATATACAAGCATATAGGAGAAACTCAAATAGTTTTATTGATATGATAAGAAAGTCCAAGAGGATATACAACCAAGTGAGTCCCGATCCAGCATCTACCTCCCAGCAAAGGAATCCCTTCCTCTCCTCCAACAAAGCATAAATCACCCAATGCACTAATCTCAATCTCAAACCAACAACAATTCTCTGCAAAGTACAAAATTCCAGCCTCTGGATCTCTGGGATGAGGGATCCATATATAGATGTAAGCAGAGAGGATGAGTCAGCTTATGTTTTGACTTGTGGCTTCTCTCTGTCAGTTCTTGCTTCCACTTGGAGACTGAGAGCCTCTTACTCATCATTAGTCGAATTCAGTGAGGCAAGTGTCATTGGAGAAGATTCTGGAAGCTTCCATTGTCTTTCCACCTCATTGAATGAGCTTGCCATTTGTCATTTCCAGCTCAACGCACCCTGGTAGTGCATTCACCTGCGTTGCAACGTACCTAGCCAGTGTATTTGGGTGCTTTGCAACGCAGGCAGCTAGTGGAGCCTCTGAATTGATCCTGATTTGACTAGTTTTGAGCAGTTTTTGGTGGAGAACTTCTAGGAGAAGCTGTCATTGGTTGACCTTGTTCCTTTAGGGGAAAGAACAACACTTTTAGGGACTTTGGATCCCTTGGATTATGGACATTTCATGCTCAATGTTGTAAGGCACAAAAATGTCTATAACAGTTGCCCCCTAAAGTATGAGGCCGTTTATCGGGTGAAATGCTTTATTAGGAGGATCCGAAGTTCTTTCAATGCTGGGAGGAGACCTGTAATAAGATACAATACAATACAATATTTTCATACTGTTTTCATGATCTAGCTGAGGCGGGCATTCCCATGCTCAGCTTTATAAATTCATTTTTATGTACATAGGACAGACAATCGTCTGATGGTAGACTGATGATTCTGATGAAATCATCATCCTTTTGGTAGGATGATTATCTGTGCTGCAATGTTGTACATGTCAATGTCTTTATTTTTCCTGAATACATATCGCAGCCCGGATGGATGCAACTAGATCCGGGGTCTTCAATCTCGTCCGATCTTCACTCTAAGTACAAGTCGATCCATGTGAGAAATGTTCTGAAGTCGAACATGGAAAGACATCGCTTGATTACCAGTCAATGATGTAAACTGTTAACAAGCGCGAGAGGAATCACCGATAATGATAATGACCCTCAAGGTACTGCAATACAATTCACGTGGTGTGAATAAAGGACTTGGCGTCGAACACCACGCAAAATATTTCGGTCGAAGGTCATTGATGTATACCTGTCGCTGGAAGTGAGAAACTTGCCATTGAGGCATGCAAGCTTCAAAGTACTGAAGGGGTGTTCCTAGATCAACTTCTTGGATAATGAGCTGATGTCGACAAGAAGCGATCCGTCAAAGGAGGGCCTTGATGTATCCCACATCAATGACACAGAACGGAGCAAATGATTTTAATGGAGGTGAAAACGATCTGATGATATATGGTTCAGGGTGGCGGTCATGAAAGAATGAAGTATAATGTATGGTAGTGGATGGGACACGGGTGACTTCTCTGGATGACTTCTCTTGAACATATCGGCGACACTTATGTGATGGATTGGTAGCATTTACCCCAAAGGTGGATGGTATGGCGAGACCATGGTGATGTGACCGGTGAATGAAACAATCCAACCCGACTCAGGCACGGAGCGGAAGTGTCATGTTCAAGAGCGACTTGCTACCAATAAAGGTTCTTTGAGTTTCTTCCCAATTTTTCCCCAGTCATTGCTGACCAGTACCTCTTTATTTTTGTCAAGCTTGAGGAGGATAACATATGCTTGTTCTATAATTTGCCCTTCGGGCAAACCCATCGCTATGTTTTAACGAGCCTAGCGATAGTGAAACTTGTTCTCGTCTAAAGACAAGTTTGTCGCTATTAATGTTTTTTAACGAGTTTAACGACAAAGATAACTCGGTCCTTTTCCTTTTTAGGGAGTCTGAAAAGGTACGTAAAGATAACTCCGGAAGTCCTTTTTCGTCATCTAATCCCTTAAGTCCGAAAAAGTATAAAACAATACAGAAGGGATGAATTTTCGATAGTTTTAACGAGCCGAACTAAACAAGCGCTCAATATTTTTGTGCAATAATCCCTCAGGTCCAAAAAGATTAAAATCTAGAGGAGGGATAGCACTTCCGGTCGCTTTAACGAGCTAGAAGGCCAAAACTTGGCAATCTTTTCATATTTTACGAGTCAGATGAAAAGAGCTTAAAGAAGACTCGTCTTTTGAGGAACGAGTGATAAAACGGGTAGCAGCTGATTCCAGGTAAGGGTTGGAATTTTCCAATCATGATAGTGTCACAAGGATGGCTAGTGAAATCACTCTTCGCACCTGTTCCTCAAAATGGGTAAACAATCAAATGGAGGTGAATGATCGGCCAATGGAAAAGTGGAGGTGACGGTGCAAACACGACCAAGGCTTTAATGGCTGATAATGTTACATTCACGGTGGCTATTTACCGGAGGATAGTTCATTTTTTAACGAGCTTAAACGCGGGTCGAAACACTTGCTCGATCTTATGTTTATTTTTTAACGAGCATGAACTATGTGCTAAAACTGCTCGATTAATCCAGTCATATGATAAGAATGTCTCATGTAAGATGCCATTTTTTATGGAGCTTGCGCCTTACAAAGCTTTTGCCCTGCATCCTTTCGTTATGCAAGTTCAGAAACGACTAATCCTATGAGTTTAAAGGGTTAGAGGTCCTAAAAATTTAAAAAATAAATAGCCGCCCCTTGCTTGCACTCCAAAAAGGTTTGCATGCCCCCAGGTATAAAGCAGAGTTTCAAAGTTACCCCTACTTTAGTCCGATAAAACATTTGTTTTAGCGAGAGAGGCCTACCTCTTACAGGTCACCCAAAGACTGTTCTATTCACACAGCAAATAAAACACTTCTTCGGCGATGTCTACCGAGATAAACAAAGGTGATTGACTCAGTTCTGTCAACTCACATAACTTTGACAAGAGAATCTTATTCTAGAATAACCCCTATCTCAATCACGGACGGGGTACAGACTAGTCATATTCTCCCGCGGAAACCTACCCTATACCCAAAGTTTTCCTGCCGAAGCAGACTAGGACGCATGCCCCCTGGGTTCCAGTCATATCCCTCCGAATTACTCGCGCTCATCGGAAGGACGGACTGTAGGTTGAGACATTTCTTGCGTGAAGAGACCATTTAGGGATGGTATATGACTATTTGCGATGCGTGATCCGGGAAATGAAAGCTGGTCCATGAGCTTGACCACTCTTCCTTCGTGCGGAAAACACATTACTCTAAAGAGTGAGGAGACGATGGCTCCCATGCAATATATATAGTCTCGTCCAAGGAGTAGGTTATAATCCAAGGGTCCTTGAACGACCATCACGTTCATTTGAACGGTCTTCCCTTTCAATGTTATGGGCACATTGGGGAGAATCCCTAAAGGTCGACTAGTTCCTTTATCGAAGCCTGTCAGATTTCTCATTTCAGGCAAAAGCGATGGCGAACCAAGCGCTTTCCAAGAAATAGAGGAAAGGATACTCACAGATGTCCCCTCATCAATGATGGTACCAGCCATGACCATTCTGTATATTTGGACGATAATTCTGAATGGTATGCTTGCTGGCAAACGGGGTCTGCCTAGTTGGTTCCAGTCGAAGGATACAACTAGGTTGCTTGGCGGTGGGACCGAGTAGATGGTCGGGTATCGCTCTGACGAACTTCCTTCCTGCGATAAAGGAATGGGTGGATTGCCCCCGTGTTCATCGGAGTCTGTGTTGATGAAGAGAATCTGGACAGTGTCATCCTTATCCTCTTCAGTGACTGTATCATTTGAAGATAAAACCTCTAAAGGCAAAACCGGGTCAACTGCCGCCTTGACCTTTTGACTTTCGTCTAGTATGGATTCAGTTGGTTTATCTTCAATGATAGACACTTCAGCTGACCACTTGAGTGGGCCGGCTGGATTCTCAACTAACAAAGGACTTGGCAAGAGTTTTTTATATCCAAGAGGAAGTCGCAACGGTGAAACCGGACGATCATCCAAAACTCTTTTAGCTTCATCTAAGAAGGGACAACGGTGGAGGGCATGGTTGCCTTCGCACAGTCTACAGGGAGGTCTAGCCCTCCCTTTTTGTCCTGGAACTTCACTTTCGCTAGTTGACGGTGTACTTTCAACATGGCCATCAGAGGTTGACGACACCGGATTGTGCAAACGGGGAGACCAGTCCCTTAGTATCTGAGGGATGCAAGGACAATCTCTGTGAAAGTGGTCTCCCTTGCAAATGACACATGGCGATTTAGGCCTGGTTAGTGCTGTGTGTGGATTTTCATTAGACGACACTTGTTTTCCCTTATTTGCCTTTGGCTCCTTCTTCTTTTTCTCTTTCTTCTTCTTTTCCTTTTTCTCCTTAGGAACTTGGTTTTTAGCTTTACCAGTCTCGTCAGACGAAGAGGAAGGAAGAGAGGAAGAATTAGAGGAAGTAGAAGGTTGGTGGGAAATTCTGGACTCGTCTAACTGCTGATTCGACTGTTCAGGAATAGTGGTGTTCTGAACGACATTGGTTGAGAAGAGCCAGACCGGCAAGCCAATTGTCAGTCCTGGAAGCGACAATGTGGCCATATGGGGCGCACCAACATCTTCCCAAGAGGAGAAGGGACTAGGATTTCCACCAAGGGGAATTCCTTGGTTGGTAGGCTCCATTTTCTCAACCTAAAGATCAACGCAGGAAAAAGGGTATGATTATTCCGTTTAAAATAAATTTTAACGACGCTTGGACACAACTTGCTTTTTCAATTTTAAAGAGTCGAGAAAAAGCAAAAGATGACTCTAGTCTCCTTCGATTTTTAATGAGCCTGAAGTGACAAGTGCTCAGATGGACCTTTTCCGTTAAGGAGTCTGAAAAGTAACGAAAGGGACTGCTCTGGAGTTCTAGGTAGAGGGTGTGCCAAACCAATTGCAAAACCGCAGAATACTTTTTAGGGTACGGGCGGTCAATCTTCCCGAATGTTGTGTTCAGTGCATTGCGATCAGTAGGGCGGCCGACACGGTTTCCTATGGATAAAGGTTTTATGCCTATAGGGGTCTCCCAATATATACTTGACGGTACGTGGGTGTTATGAAACCAGCTCACAAAAAGATAGAAAAGAGAGATCCATGCCTTAGAATTCAGCCTCTTCGAGGGGGCAACCTCCTTTACATTACATAAATGAACAATTCTTGGATGATACAAATGAAAATACCTCCTTTCTATATATAGGAGTCTAAGTGGTCCCAATACAATCAAAGCCTACATAACAATAATATTGTAGGGCACAATAGTAACAATGGTGGGCTTCTATGTGGCATAATAGTAACAATATGGGCACTACATGGGTACATCAATATAATAAGTCGGTTATACTAATAACAATAAGGGGTTACACTAGTAGTATAGGGGCCTAACATGCCCCTCTCCTTCAAAAAGCGTTGTCCTCAACGCTTGAGTAGTTCTTGATGCTTCTATATAAAATTCTTGTCCTCCCATGTGGAATATTCAGCGGGTAAGTTCTTCCACTTGATGAGATACTCTGAAATTGATCGATTTCGTAGCTGTCGGGTTCTTGTTTCTATGACTGCTCCAGGTTCCAATATGATTTTTCCTTCCTCTTCAATTTCTGGCAATATTACTTGAATTGGGATCTTTTGCAACTTTTGAATAAGTCGCCATACTTCTTCGTTCTTCTTCCATTCATCCGTTGCTTCGTTTATCCAATTTGGTTGGATAATATAAATAGCACAAAATAATGCTTCCACATCCTCATCCTTGAAGCGTCTTCCCATTCGGTAAGGTCGCCATTTTTTAAGTGCATGTAGTATTGCCAACATTTCCTTCTCATAAATAGCTTGCTTGAGATGTAGCAGTAAAAATACCCAATCACTCACATCAAAACATTTTTCACTACGATGTTGATCTACCTGTTGTTTCATTTGATTTTGCACCAAAGTGGCGTTATCCTTTAAAAGTTGGAGAACTTGCTGTTGATGCTCGATATGATCTTTCTCTACTTGAACCTTTTTCTTCTTGATATGTCCTTCTATCTTTTGAGGAGTGGTAATTTCTTCCAGTCCTTTACAAGATATGGTCGGATTCATTTCTTGATGCTCGATGTGATCTTTCACTTCTTGAACATTTTTCTTCTTGATGTGTCCTTCTATCTTGATAGTTTGAGGAGTGGTAATTTCATCCATTGAATTACAAGATATGGTTGGATTCATTTCTTCTTTCTCGATGTGATCTTTCACTTCTTGCACCTTTTTCTTCTTGATATGTCCTTCTATCTTGAGAGTTTGAGGAGTGGTAATTCTTGCCAAGGCTTTACAAGATATGGTCTGATTCATTTCTTCTTTCTCTGGGGTGGTGTCCTGACGTATATCCTCTTCTTTTGATGTTTCTTGATCCTTTTCTTCCTCCTCTTCATATTCTATGTAAAATAATTTCTTCTCAGCACCTATGACCTTTAGTGCACTTGCTATCACAATTGTAACAAAGCCCTTTTTCTCTTTTTTCTTCCAATTGTTGTGGTGTAACCCTTGTAGGTTGTGGAAGGCTGGGAGAAACAACACTTCCATCTTTATAGTTGTGAGGGGTATGCTTCCTGGTTTCCATAATTTTGCTTTCCATTATGTCACAAAGCCCTTTTACTCTTTCCAATTGTTGTGTTGTTGCTCTAAAGAAGGTGTTGCTCTTTATATCCTCATAATGTGCTATCATTTCCTCCGTGAAAATTGACCACGTAACAAGTTTTTTACAAGAACAAAGCCCTTTGTACCATAAAAATTGATCTGGTTCTAAATATGAAGATGCAATACATACCTTTTGTAACAGTTGTACACCATGTATACCAAAATATTGCTCCATCTGAAGTATCCAATTTACCGGATCCTTGCCATCAAACTTCCTCATCTTGCTTTTTCTTGATTTTAGGAGCTCTACCTTGAAACGACTGTAACTCTGTAATTTCAGATCTTTAAGTTCTAAACTTGTGACCTGTAGTAGCCCTCTGTGTCCTCTTTCCAATGCCACAAGTCTGATCCAAATTGGATTCTCCAAGAAAAAGTTATGCACAATCTCCCGCAGTGACCTGATTATAGACTTCTTACGAAATTTCAATCCGATGCTCAGAAAGAAAGTTATGACGATTTTCCTCAGGTCACCTGTTTTGAGTGTAATTCAGGAGTCTGCAAAAAGACCAACTTCCGCAGATCATATCTCCGAAAATATCGTGCGAAAAGATCTGAAATTCGGACCCAAGGTTCAGCGCCAATTCTTCTCAAATGGGTTTTTTTTGCGACTTCTGAAACGTCACAGAAAAAAAGCTATAGCGAAAATTCCACGATGACCTGTTTGGAGCAGCGAAACCCTAGAATCCAAAGCTCTGATACCAAATGTTATGAAACCAGCTCACAAAAAGATAGAAAAGAGAGATCCACGCCTTAGAATTCAGCCTCTTTGAGGGGGCAACCTCCTTTACATTATATAAATGAACAATTCTTGGATGATACAAATGAAAATACCTCCTTTCTATATATAGGAGTCTAAGTGGTCCCAATACAATCAAAGCCTACATAACAATAATATTGTAGGGCACAATAGTAACAATGGTGGGCTTCTATGTGGCATAATAGTAACGATATGGGCACTACATTGGTACATCAATATAATAAGTCGGTTATACTAATAACAATAAGGGGTTACACTAGTAGTATAGGGGCCTAACAGTGGGAGCACAATCCGTACTGGCACTTATTGTCTCTCAGGAGGAATCACCCAACCATCAGTGAGGCCAATAGTTACCAGGTTTTACGACGCCGGAACACGTCTCTAGCCTAGACCTCTATGTTGTGCGTTAAGTTACAAAGCGTTGTTAAGTTCATTCAATTTATTTTAGGTTGATCTTTCTTAGAAGTTTTCCTTTTTGGATCACTACGAGATGTAGATACAATTCCTAAATGCAGTCTAAAGATGATAAGCAAGCTTTTATCTCTTTTCAACAATGAAAATCCTAGCTACAAGGGGAAAAGAAAGACACAATCTTTTCTCAAAGAGCATAGAGCACACTGTAAATGCACTTTTCCTAAATCAATCCATACAAACTGTCAAAATGAAAATGCACTTGTGCATGTATTTGTTTTCACTTTCTTAATATTGATGCCTAAAAAGAAAGTTGTTGTACAAATTTGAATTCGATTTCAAGTGAAAACACAAACAAGCTTCTTTTCGAAATCAACAAATACGAGACGATTACGACACTTTATGATTTTGAAATAAACACTTGTTTCGACACTAGAAATTCACAAATTCAAACCAAAAGACAAAAGTAAAAGCGTAATCAACTGTCAACAGCAAACAAACTTACTCCTAAGATCAAAATGACACCTACGACAGGTTTAGATCTAAGGGCGACAGTATGACTAGTTTACTTTTGTAATGGGAAACTGCAAATGATGTAACAAATACACAAAAACAAATACAGTTTCTTTAATACAACTGAGGCGGAATTAAGGCAAAGAAAAGGGGTTTTCAGATAGGTACACACACTGATAACAGGCTGCAAAAATCAGAGATAAAACTGAGCAAAATGAAGCAGAGAACCACAGCTGCACAGGGCAAAGGCTGATCAACGCACCTGTTGCACAGAGAAACTGAATTGCAGCGCAGGTAGCCCTCTCGGGACCTGCGTTGAAATGCAAAGTCTCTTCACAGAGCCTGCGCTGAAGCAGAAACGAGAATTGTCTCTGGGTTCTGGGTCACGGTTTGCAGTTTGATCTAAGGTTTTTGGCCGGATAAAAGCTATCAACAAGGTACAATTAGAGGGATGATTTTAGGGAGGACTAAGAGCTATCACAAAGGGCAATTAGCACATTTGTGGATCAGCTGTTCAGATCATAAACAGGCCCAGTAAATGGACTAGAGTAGCAGATCTCTACTTTGCATTTGTAAATGGCAAATGCAGTTCGATTCGCCACTCCTAAGTTTATGAGAAGAACAACAATAGAAACACAAATAAACTAACTAGATACGTTCCCCAGCGGAGTCGCCAATTTGTTGTTGGGAAAAGTATCCATTCAGAACGCCCCTATCCCACTCTAAGGTGTGATAGTGCCTTAGCAACAAACAAGGAAAACTATTTTCGTATTCTTCTTTATGAAATGTAAATGAAGAGGAAGGATGTAACTAACCTGTGTCTTTCGCTAGTTTGTTGATCCAATCACTCTCCTCTTTGTTCGCTTCCCGCTGCCTGCTCCCTCACTGGTCCAGCTTCACCAAGTTCCTACAAGATCACAGAAGGGGAAACTACACAAAAGACATAGATTTACATTCATAAAAAGCTTAGGATCAGATTAAGCTAAACATGCAAATATAACAAAACATCATTGATATACAAGCATATAGGAGAAACTCAAATAGTTTTATTGATATGATAAGAAAGTCCAAGAGGAGATACAACCAAGTGAGTCCCGATCCAGCATCTACCTCCCAGCAAAGGAATCCCTTCCTCTCCTCCAACAAAGCATAAATCACCCAATGCACTAATCTCAATCTCAAACCAACATCAATTCTCTGCAAAGTACAAAATTCCAGCCTCTGGATCTCTGGGATGAGGGATCCATATATAGATGTAAGTAGAGAGGATGAGTCAGCTTATGTTTTGACTTGTGGCTTCTCTCTGTCAGTTCTTGCTTCCACTTGGAGACTGAGAGCTTCTTACTCATCATTAGTCGAATTCAGTGAGGCAAGTGTCATTGGAGAAGATTCTGGAAGCTTCCATTGTCTTTCCACCTCGTTGAATGAGCTTTCCATTTGTCATTTCCCGCTCAACGCACCCTGGTAGTGCATTCACCTGCGTTGCAACGCACCTAGCCAGTGTATTTGGGTGCTTTGCAACGCAGGCAGCTAGTGGAGCCTCTGAATTGATCCTGATTTGACTAGTTTTGAGCAGTTTTTGGTGGAGAACTTCTGGGAGAAGCTGTCATTGGTTGACCTTGTTCCTTTAGGGGCAGGAACAACACTTTTAGGGACTTTGGATCCCTTGGATTATGGACATTTCATGCTCAATGCTGTAAGGCACAAAAATGTCTATAACACCTGTCCTCCCACATTGTCCAGTACTTCATCAGTAAACAATGTTGAAAAGGGATCATGGACACAGGCATCATTAAGTTTTCTGAGATCTACGCAAATCCTTATTTTATCCTTCTCCTTCTTTTCTGGAACTGCCATTGGACTCACCCAATCAGACTCCTCCATGGGTTCAATAATACCTGCTTCAAGCATCTTGTCCAACTCCAAGTGGATCTTTTCCTTGTATTTGGGATTAAGGCGATATGGCCTCTACTTAACAGGCTTCGCGTCTAGTTTCATAGTTATTCTCATCACTCCCAAATTGCTTATGATGCCTTTCAAGTCCGAAACTTTCATAGGGAACAAATCCTGATATTCATAGAGAAACTCAGCAACTTTATCTACTGTAGCATCATCCCAATAATCCCTAATCTTCGCAAACTTCGGCTCCGCCTCTGTGCTAATGTTTACTTGCCTAGTTTTCAATGGCACGATCATGTTTGGATTCTCTATCTACAGTCCCTCTACCTCACGATGGTCTTCTGTTTCTAGAATGTTAATATTCCTTGGATCCTCATCGTCTCCTCCAGCAGTCACATTATAGCATTCCAGTACATGGTGCAGCTAGGTGCTCCAATCTGGTTGAATCAATTCCAAGGGATCCTGCGAGATTCGAAAGATCGTTGCCTTAACCTCCTGCAGCACCTCATCAATGCTTTCAAACCCATCTTCAAAACTGAAGGTCCTCACGAATCCTTCTCTCAAAACATCCCACTCCGTGGCGCCGTGGCAGAGCTCCGTTTCCAAATACTAGTTCATAGGGATTACCTCTAGAGTGTGATAGAATAAATGCACCCATTCTGGCTGCGGCTCCGTTCCATAAACCTTAGTCCATTTGGACAAGTCATTGCATGGATCATTCCTCATGGCATAATTCTTTGTTACCAGTACCTTAGGCTAACCAAACTACGTTCTCATCATCCTTTTGTAGTCGCACCACTCATCAAAGCTATCTTTGTGTGTAACCCACCACCGAGTGGACATAGCGCGCATTACCCAGTCCAATGCCTGAAAGTGGTAATACTCCAGAACTTCTGTTTCAAAAGCATCCAAAAATGTATCCACATCAGTTAAACCATCATAATAAAGAAAAAAAATTACCTCCAACAACACACAGCGCAACAATTTGGTCATCATGTTGCAGCGTAGTGTAGATACTTCATGCAACCTATTCTGCCAATGCTCCAACTCTTCATTTGAATCTGATGTACATGAACTTTCGCGGTCCCATGAAATTCATCCATCAACTATTGGATTAACCCAATCTTGGTCTCGCGTTGTTATTTTATAGATTTGATCCAAATCATCGTCACTTTCATAGTCGTGGAGTGGTTCAGTATAGCGCGATCATTCTACAGGGTCTAATGGAACTACAATGCGGAGAGATTTCCTTTCAAATGACATTGCCCGCTTTTCCAAATTGATTACCCCATTCATGTCAATATCCCAATCAATTCCCAGGAGCACGGGGTAAGGATTTCTCTCATCCACAATCTCTATCACTTCAAAATCAGCCAGCCCACTCGCATCTTCTATATCTATGGTTACCCCATGAAATCGCCCCATAGGGATAATCTTTTGCTATTTTTCCATCCTCAATTGAATCAAATACCATTGCAGCATAGGTCTCCCCATCCATTCCCATGTTTTTTTAGGCAAAACGTTTGCATCTGACCCCAAATCTAAAATAAGTTGGTCCATCTCATAGTCTCCTATTTGCGCTGTAAGCCTCATCTTGTGCCCTGTTCTTGTCTTGTGTTTGCCTATTTTTTTTATTGTGTGGTCTCCTTCAAGAGCACCTCCCTTACCAGCACACTTATTTATCAGTTCTTGTAGCCCTTTCATGGCCTTACTATTGCGCAACAACTTCATACATGTCTCCAAGAAAGTTGTAAGCATGGAGGGGTCAACCTCTTTAGGTATCTTGTCCTGACTTCCTAAGGTAGGGGCCTCAGTGAAGATTTTCTTAGCTTCCATGAATGTCTCCTTTGCACGCTCCAGGTAAAAACCAAATTATTTTTATAGAGCCTTGCGGACCCATTCACATTCTTCAAGTTGTTTCCATTTATCATCACCAGTCACCATTCTGCTTCGTAGCACAATATTCACATTGGGATCCTCTTCGCGGGGCTCAACCCTCATCATTTGTAAATTCTGGGTTGGTTTTTGAGGTTGCATCTTCTTCTTCTACATCTTAGCTATCAATATAAGGAATTATTCTATTGAGTGGTCAAACTGAGTACAATATCAGCAAGATGGGCATGTCTGACTCATACAGTCCCATGAGCAGTTTCCTAGAACTCTACAATTATATCAAATAACTTGTCCCCGACCTCTACTAGGTCCTCCTCCTCCTCGACCTCGTCCACGACCCTGATATCCTCCATTCGCTCCCCCAATGCCTTGATCTGGAGGCTGAGTTTATGCTTGCATTTGATACATGGGTGTTCTTTCCATCATCAATTCATAGCTACCGCAGTTACGCTCATCGTGGCCCGTCGATTTATAGAAATTATAGAATAATTTTTGTGTCATCTGTACAAACCTCTTTAGAAAATGAAAATTATTTGTAACATGTTTTCCAGCCACCTGACAAATAATGCACCATAGTGCGGGCCCTGTACTTGGTCCCTTTGAAGCTTCCTGCCTCAGAGGCATTGGCCCTCCTCCTGTAATATAATTTGCAAAGACAGGGTAGTTATCTTTATCATGCCTCTGAATTTTACATTTGAGGCACCAAACTTCTTAGTGCACCTCTGGCCGAGCTACTTTTTCCTTTCTCAAGCTCTGTAATTCCAAGCAGAGATTCTTCAATTCTGCATGAATCTATTGAACTCCCAAAACAACATCCTAAATAGGTGTTTCATGCAATCTCATCACAATTTCTAGGGCTTCCGCCTAGGTCCCTATCTTTTGTTGCGATAAAAAAACCCTTAGGTGGGGCATGAGTGAGGCTACAAACCATTTGCAGTGCTGACTATCCGTGAGATTCATATTAGCTTTGCAGATGTGGCACTTCAATATTTGATCTAGTTCCCAAATCGTTTCGTCGGGCCTCATCATGATTTCCTTGAGTCCAATGACTGATTGTGATTCATACTTGGGATTACCAAATTCTTTGTTCAGAGCAATCTGAGTGTCTGCTAATGATTCCAATGGATTATCGGTGAAGTACTTAATGTACCATGTTAGTGCGCGATCCTATAGAGTAGTAACCAACTGCGCCTTCTTTATATGATCATCTATAATATTTTGTGTCATCCATACAACCTTCACAACAAACCAAAACTGATCTAGGTCCTCACTTCCCAAGCCCTTAAAAATGGGCAACTTCATGGTATTCGACATGTTGAATGGTGGTGGAGGTGGTGGTGACGTGGGTGAAGGTGGAGGTGGTGTGGACGGATGAGGTATTAGTGGAAACCATTGCCTTATCAACTATACAGCGCTTTGCGGTGAGGTTTGTACCACTCCCTCGTTGTCACTCGAAGTAGGTTCTATTAATGAGCTATATTCAGGCCCTGCTCTCTCCCGATTTCTAAAGAATCATCCACTTTGCATAGATATAAACATCAAGGTAGTGACATAACTCACTTTTCACACAAGAGCATCATAATCCAAGTATTCAAAGATCTCAAGTACTTACCTCATGGTCCTTTGAAGAAGCATCGCTCTGCTTAACTGTAACTGAGTGAGGTGTCGAATGCAAACTCTATAACAAATCCTCCAATGACTTGATCAAGCCAGTGATCAACGGCACATGCCATCTTATCTTCAGAAGCTCCCAACATTCGCACGAGCTCCGGAGTCCACACTATCGGACCGTCAAGCCTCCACCTTCCTTGGTCATCGGTCAATTTGCCAATCCACTCGTATAGTTTGATTGGAAGGTGCAGAAGAAAATTAAGTGTATCTTTGTGTAAAGTTATTTGTCCAACTACTTTTCTTTTGTCAGGCACGGATTTATGTTCTCTTGCACCACGAATTCGTGGATCTTTCTATCCAACCATTTCTCAATTTCATTCTTTGTTGGATTCCAGTGATGCGACATCACGCATCTCTTTATGCAGATCCCGGTCCCGGAAACAAAACCATTGTTGGCTTAGTGGGTCCTGACCTAGGTTTAGAGTTAGTTGCACCAAACAAATCCCTACACTATTGGCCCTTTCAGCATCAATCTATGGAGTGCAGACTGAAGTCTCACCTGAAGCAGTATGGGGGGATTCTAGAACCAAGTTTCTGCACCCAAAGATCAAAGTGATGTCGTTTTGTGCCCTAAATCCTCCTTCGTGCAGATCAATAAGCCCTTATTGATTATCGATGTAACTTCCTTTAATCAGCCTCTAGACCTCTGCGAAGGTCTAGGACTATATTTTATGGAACCTGAATAGGTAAATTAACTACTTATGCACATCAAAGATTACTCTTAACCCAATAAATATTAGATATGCTTAAGTTTTTGATAACTTTAACGTACAACGATATAATCTTCGTGTAAACCCTTAATGTCAATTGCATTCACATAAAAACATAGATCTAGTAAAGTCACGCATCAATACAACATTTCATAAACTCATCATTCACCACAACATAAAGCACGTTCATACATAACATAAGTAAATTGGTAAAGCACATGTATTTATGTAATAATCCTTTTTATTAATATTTAGTTCATCTTACGGACTCAAGGCTTCCCTTTGCACTTAGCTGCAAGGGTCTGCGCACTCAGTTACAGACTCAACTCTAGGCCTCTGCGCACACAGCTGCATAGCCGTTTTCCTCCTCTAAGACCTCTACGATCTTCCTTCTATTGACCCATTACATTCATCTTCATCAGTATCCTCCATTAGACTCTCTAAGACACACCTATCTATACAATCCCATGGTCTGCGGACCATGGGTAGATCTTCAAAAAGCTGACCTAACTTACATAAAGAAGGGTAAAACCCTTCTTGACTCTTTAACCATATACGTGCTCCACGACCACAATGTGTGGAGACTTTACATCTTTTTACATAAAACTTGGGATTTTTCCCAAAACTGACTCTAGGATACCCCATCCCAACAATAAGTTATATTGTGTTGACCCTCTCTATCTATCCATCTATCTATGGATGATAAACTATCATGAAGGCCAAAGTTATGCCTAAATCTTCAAATAACTCCTTCCAAAACTTTTAATTGAACTTCACATCCCTGTCTACCACAATCTTCTTTGAAAATCCATGTAATCTTACCACGTCCCTGATGAAGACCTATGCTACATCACTCGATGAGAATGTAGACTTCACTGGAATGAATTTTGCTACCTTTGTTAACTTGTCCACCATTACCATGATGGAATCATGTTGTCTCACTGTCCTCGTCAAACCTATGATAAATTCCATAGAAATGACCTCCCACTTCTACTCTAGAATTAAAATCAGCTATAGCAATCCACCTAGATGCTTACAATCTACCTTCACCTGCTGACAATCCAAGCACCTAGCCAAAAACTCTGCTACATCTCTCTTCAAATTCGGCCAGTAATAGAATTTATTCATTGTTTTCAGTGTCTTATGATAATGAAGGTGACGTGAATATGGTTTTGCATGAAACTTCCTCAAGGTCACCTTCTTAGTATCATTTTTATCCGACACATATATCCTGTCCCTAAATCTAACCAATCCATCTACCATGAGATGATAGTCCACATCCTGTGCACCTGCCTCTGTACCTTTACATGTACCAATATTTGTACCTGTACCACTACCTATACCTATACATGTACCACTACCTGTACTTGTACCTGTATCACTACATATACCTATACTTGTACTCTGCTACAACATATGCACAATCTCCATATACATGTCGTCCTGCTAATGTGCTTGCACGATCCTATCCAATAAATATTTATGATAAGAGCTCATAGATGCTATTTGATTTACCTATATCCACCTGCTAAGAGCATCTACCACCCTACTCTCTTTACCTTTGATATACCTGATCTCAAAGTCGAACTCATTGATCGTGGATAGACACCAAGCTTTCCTACCATTCAGATTCGATTGGTCAAATAGATACCGCAAACCACTGTGATCACTCATCAATAAAAACCTCCTTCAAAGAAGATAGTACCTCCACATCTTCAATGCATGTATGATAACTTCCAACTCAAGATCATGTGTCAAGTACTTCTACCCATTCTAATTCAGTTTCCATGATTCATAGCATACCAATTTTCCATCTTACACAAGGACTCCACCAAGTCCTCTCTTGCAATAATATGTACATACTACAAACTCTTTTTCTAGATCTACAATCTTTAACACTGGTGCATGTGTCAACAATTGCTTGAGCTTCTCAAAACTAGCCGAACACTCCTCTGTTTAGTCAAACTTCTTACCTCTCCTCTGCAATGATGTGGTAGGATAAGAAATTTGTGAGAATTTCCTGACGAACCTTTGGTAATAACCTACTCACCCCATGAAATATCTCACGTCATCCACATTCTTGGGAGTTGCCCACTCTATGATAGCTCTTATCTTTTCTGGGTCCACTAGCATGCCATCCTTGGAAACCACATGTCCCAAGTAGTGTACCTTAGTCTGAAAGAAACTGCACTTGTTGAGCTTAGCATACAACCGATGCTCTCTCAACAATCTCAACACTACTGCTAAATTTTTGACATGCTCGTCTTTATTTTTTGAATATACCAATCAATTAACACAATAACAAACTTTTCCAAATATGGATGCAACACACTATTCATCAAGCACATAAAGGTAGCTTGAGCATTAGTTAAACCAAAGGGAACTACAACAAAATCATAATGCCCATACCTGGCCCAGAAAATTGTCTTGTAGAACACCTCTTCTTTAATGTGCACCTGTTGCTCCCTTCAACTAATCGAACAAGTCATCAATCCTTGATAACAGATATATGTTCTTGATGGTCATATTGTTCAACTAGTAATCCATGCACAACCTGAGAGTATGTTGTGACCATCAAAACCCCCCTTTTATTAGTGTTAGCAATAACATTAATAAATGAGGACCCTTCCAAAAAATCAAATTCTAGCATTTAATGTTGCCTTTTGTTTTTACAATAAAACAAGATATCAAAGTGGAACTTCCTAAAACATGTAAATTTACTTTTTCATACTCCAAGTGCATGAAATATCACAAACTATGAGTTTCCTTATAAAAAGCGCTATATGACCGCAAGACCTAAGAAAAGCTTTATAAGCAGAAAGTCTTGAACATTAAGAGAAGCTTTAAAAAACCCGCTTTTAAACGATATTATCGCATTGCAAAAGATCACAACGGGCATCTCTTATAAAAGTAACTCCTTGAAAATGTGATCTGCGAGAATGCGAGATCACAAAGTCTTACAACCTCATCACATCACAAATTCCAAAATCCATGACATTATTTTATGTAAAATGCCCAAATATTGTGAAATGTGATAAGCCTCTCGCAAATTGCATATCGCAGCTACCCGACGAAACAATGGTTTTTAACTATAAAAGGTTTTGTGATATTGCGATCTACGATATTGCGAAGAAAATCGCAAAATCACTTTTATCGCAGATCTAAGGGCTCAGAGTTCTATGATAGTACTTTCCGTCGTTCGATGCAAATTTATGAACATTAAATTTTAACTTAATGGTCTGCTAGTGGTCATTTATTAAAAAACGATTCAGATCATGGTCAAGGACCATTTGACACAAGGTGATGTCTTTGATATGATTTTAGAATTAAAGCCTTCCCATCACCTTATTTTTGTCTTTCTATTTATATTTCCTGTATTAGTTATCATCCTTATCATATCCTTGCTCTCTGCTTACAATTTTCAGGAAGAGTAAGTAGAGTGTAATACACGATGAAATGGGGAAGAAAGGCAAAGTGCCTGCATCTGAGAAAACAAAAATGACTCCATTATTCACAGACACCACTTGTACTAGGGACACAAGGATATCTACTTGGGAAGCCATGTACAAATTTTTAGAAGAGGAAAACCCGAGAATTATGAAGGTTACAGTTACAATAGATGGACATGGCTCTTCTGAAGCATCCCTCACTAAGCTTGCATGCTCGTTCCTACACCGTATTGCTGCGAGGCCGAAGATACTCCCCTACATGGATATGGTGAAATGGATTATAGATCACGCAGACATATCTGATAGAGAGTTCAAGACGGCCAATCAGCAAGTCATGGGGTCATTTGCCCCACATAATCTGAGACGCATGTATCACTTGCTAGAACCCCACGCTAGCTACAACAAGCAATTTGTAGAGAAGTTTGCCAAGGAGAACAAAGACTTGGTAGAATGTACAAAGCATTGGTCAAACAATGAGGAAAGATTAAAGAAGGATAAAAATGGTATGTATGCCACTGGCTCTCTTTCTTCTCCTTACTGTTTTGCTGCTGGAATGTTGTGTAAACTATTTGGGAGACCAGACATCAATAAGTTTTCATCAAAGTGGTTACCTCTATTGGATGCAGATACCAATGCCACCATAATGGATTGGGCCCAAATTCTATCAGATAATTTAGCTTCTACTATTTTAGGATATCGAACTAAAAGAAGTTTTACTTCAAAGGTTTACCCTCCATTCTTTTTTAGCACCTATGTCATGGACGCCATTTGTTTTGTTTCTGATTTTCCTATCATGGGATGGAAGTGGACGGTACAGAATCCTCTTCCCATTTAGGTTTATCACAAAGTATTGTGGGAATCCAATTTAATCCCACATTTCTACAAAATCTATCATGGATTTATGCTCCCTATTCATAAAATGATCTACAATAAAGACGCCCCAAGATTTTCCCCAGAAGCTGAAGTCGACATTCTCTGGGTGGGAAGGTGGTTTGGAGAGGAGTTGTTCACATACATCAGGGTGTTTGGTAGCATTGCTTCACCCCATGTGCTTCCTTTTTACATCCCCAATAAACTAATGGCCAGGGAGATAGCCTACCAGACCTGTGGCATTGGGGGAATGAGAAAAGTACTGAAAGATTCTAAAAAGTCCATTTGGCCTCAATTTCTTGTAATATGTGGAGCTTTTGCATTACTTGACCTAGGTCATGCTTTTAAAGAGGTTGATAATATGCTATGTTTACAACTACCAAAGTTCTCGGGGAGGCAGTATGATCCCTTTGGTGTTGTAAGTAATTTTACTACAACAATTAAAATAAAAGTGTTTACAAATGAAGAAGATCCCTTTGACAATGTCTTTCTATAGAAGATCACTTTTAGAGAGGTTCTACATATGGCAAAAATTCAGTTTAACCAAGAAGAAATTCCAAAGTTTGACAATTACAAAAAACAGAGGTTAACAAAGGTCCCTTTGGACCAATTCCTTATTGAACTAGTAAGGGAGCGTACTCCCAGTGTTAGCATAAGTGGTAGTTCAAAAGAAGAGAAGTCTAAATCAAATTCTGAAAGAGAATAAGCTGAAAAGTCCGATGATCAGTCCAAGAGTAAACACAACAGAAGTGAAGGGTCAATTAAAGACATAGCTCAATCTAAAGAAAATCCTGACTAGCAGGTTTTGTCCCCGAAACAAGCTGAAGTCCCCACTCCCCTTACAAAGCCAACAAAGCCACTTGTAGTGGATCTAGAAGGGGAATGGGAGAATTTTACTAAGTTAATCAACACTAAGGAACAGAGCATAAATCCACTGACAAACCTAAGAGAGACAGTCACATAAATGGTGGTAGAAAGGGCTATCAATACCCATGAAACAAAGAATATTCCTGTTGCTTCGTCATCTGAAATTGTACTAAAGATAGAGGAGATTCCTCCTCTATACATATTTTATAGCCTGCAACATAAGGGTGTTGTCAGGAGAAAAAGAAAGAAAATAAAAATAGATGCCATGCTTGCTCTAGAGGATGAACCTCTGGATGTTCTTTGGAAGGACCCAACTACAGACCCATAGGAAAATCTAACTAGGCTCTCTCAGATCGCAGGAGCATATGCTTCGGCAACAATCGATAAAGCAACAGAAGTTAAAGTGCTACTAAAAGAGAAGGAGGATAGGATTTTGTTTTTGGAACAGCAACTACAGCATGTCAACATCAGTTAAGAAACAGAAACATAGCTAATAAAACTCCAGCAAGACTTCTAGCAGATGCAATTGAATCATCAAAACAATTTGGCTAATAAAGAAGAATAGTTACAAGCTATGATATAACTGCATAAGGAGGATCCCAAAATTGGGGAATTTATCACAGAAGCACTCACTCTTAATGCCCAGCTCTTGCAATAGGAAGAATTAATCTGCTAGAAGATCTCGCAATGGAATTCCCATTGTGAAACAAGCAATAATATTACAAATCAAGTTGTAGATTTAAGAATTGATTATGATTCAATTTTTAAGAATGTTTCAGACTTCTTGAACTAGCAAAGATCAGAAGAAGGTAAAAGAGTGGAATTGCCCAGAATCTACGAATCGCACAATGAAATGTTATTTGTGAAATGGGATTCCCAGCTTAAAGAAGCAGAACAGGTGATGGAAGAAGCAGCGACAACAACAAACAGTGTCATTGAGTGCATAAATGAAAATCTACACAAGGCCAATTTGATATCAGAGACTACCCCAGGCTTCCTCCCAAAGGCACAAAAGCTTTAAACAAAGTGGAAACAAATAGCAGAGGAAAAGGCAGAGGCAATTAAAAAAGTAAATAAGTTAAACTGGGACACATACTAGCAGTACCTGGTAAAGCCACATAGCCAATGAATGACCCTAAAATGCCTCATAACCTCTGCAGAGGAGATAGTGCCAGCGCTAGCTAATTCCGTATTTGCAGGACAATTAAGAGCTGAAGTCGGCCAACTGATGCTCTTGAAACCGATGCTAGACATTTGCAATTTAAAGGATCAGATACAGGATTTATCATAGATACAATTTAGTTTTGTTTTAGTTCGTTTTTTCTTAAAATGAGGCAGGTGGTTTAAACCTCCTCATCTATTTTTGTAATATTTATTTTTAGATTTCATTAGAGTAGTATTTAAACCCCTCTCATGCATTTAGAGAGGGGTCCAGAGTTTTATCAAAAACAATTCTTCAAAACATGCAATTTGGCCCCCCACTGAGGAGGTTTTGATAAAATGAATGGAACGAGATTTACTTTTATATGAGTTTGATGTCTGCTACTAAAATGCACTTTTGTACTCTTAGAGGATGTTGAGTGATTTGAAGATAAATCTATATTGTTGCAGCTCATGAGTAGAACTTAGTACCAATTGTATTTTTATCTCTTGATACTTTTTACTTATGTGCCAAGCGATAAATTATTTTCAGTTATTGATATATGAAAGTTTGAATGTTTGGTTGTCATTATTGCACTTCTGTATGGTGATAACTTACTTTTTTATGCTGAGGATATGAATAACTCTTATGCGATATGTTTCTTCATAATTGTTTCAGCTAACTTTTTATACGAACAATCATATTTAATGGATTCTTTTCTTGTAGTGATTGAATGATTTTCATTATCAATTGTTGTTAGAAATTATTTTAGATCACATAAGTGAAACATTACTCCAGAATAGTTTAAAGTTAGGTGTTCTCTTTCATTAGAATAGATTACATATGATAGTTAAAGGATATATTAGCTTTAGAACAAGCATTCACCCCATAAGACCCCAAAAAAAGAAAAGCATCATCCCATTAGTACACACATCATAAACAGATTGGGAAACTAGTCCCATCATCCCCAGTCAGAGCCACTATTCCAAACGGAAAAGGAGCTGCTTTAAGGTCTGGACTGGGTAGTTATCCCCCTTGTTGTAGACCCGATTTTTAGAGCCTTCAACATATTTGGTGCTAGAAGGAGGGCTTGACTATGAATGGCAAGTAAATCTACATCTTCATGCCATTCTAAGAGTAAAACATCCTCACCAACACCCTCAACTTCTCGTTCGTATTCCAATTCTTCCATCACTGAACTAGAAATTAAAAAGAAAAATACAGAGTACATTACTTAAATCCCAAGCAATCCAAATCATTCTTCTTCAGATCCTCCTGAGTTACAAACTTTAATTCATAAGTTACAGGGAATTTCTTTATCTCAAGAAGAATCTGAGTTTTCCCAAGGTAGTGTCACTTCTCATTTGACCCCGACTCAACGACTGACTAGAGCACAAAGTGAAAAATTAGGAATCCCACTAGTTGAGTTTCCTTTACCAAGTCGTAAGAAAGCTAGGAAAACACCAGTAGAATCTCAGAGTGAGGTTCTATCATCATCTTCATCTACCATCCCATCCATATCATCACAAGTTCATTCATCCATCCCTCAACTCCAAATCATGGTTCACACAAGTACAGGACCAACATCCTCCTCTACCAAACCACCTTCAACTACTGCCACTCCTCCTCCTACTCATACTCCAACAATGGCAAGAAATCCACCACCAAGGGCATGGGCTAATCCAGGAGTTGTGAACATGCCTGCACCCTTATCGCAGTTACCAATTCATCCTGAGAAATGGCTCCCCAAGTTCAATCCTGACGATGGTCTAACAGCCGAAGAGCACATAAATAATTTCATGCTATCCATAAATTTGAATGGAGTAACGGAAGAGGACACAGTTGTACGATTATTCCCTTATACTTAAAAAGGAGCAGCAGGGTCATGGTATTTTTCATTACCATCATACTCCATTAATAACTCGGATACATTTCAAGATCATTTTTTAACAAAATTTGGAGTTGACTGATCTACATCGACTTTAATCAATGACCTCTCCAATTTGAAAGCCGAACCAAGAGAACCAATTAAAGATTTCAATTCTCCCTTCAATAAATTATTAAACAAAATACCAGCAATAGATAGAGCTGCCAAGCCAACATTAGCTAAAAACATGAAAGAGGCAATAGCTGTAGAGAAACGTATCCTAGCCGTAGAAAAGAAAAACACTGTAGATGAAAGAAAGTCTAAAAAAGTGTCTTTTAGAGATGACCCTAAGAAAAAAAAATCTAAAGACACGTTCGACCTGGAAGGGTTACAGAAAGTCTTGAAAACCATGTCCAACTAAATGGTAGATATAAAGAAACAAGTAGCAGAAACCTCTTCCAAGAAACCTTATAAACCGTTTAAGAAGTTTCAAATGAGGAACAGATCGATGATGATGAAGTTGTAGAGCTACAAGGCATGTGGGACTTCATTCTTCCAAATGAAGAAGATCAAGATGCATTACCAGTTATTACCAGAAGTATAAATCAACTTGATCCTCCACAATCCAATGCTAAGCAAAAAACCCAAGCCCAACTCCTAAGGATAAAATTGCAGGTCAGAAGTGCTCACCAATGTCTACTTAGACAAACCTAGTCCAATCTGATTCAACAACTCCATCTAAAACGCTTATCATCTCTGATGGAATGGAGTATAACATTGTTGAAGTTATGAAGAAGACTAGGGCTAATATTACTTTTCATGAGCTCAGCAAATTAAAGCACCAATAGAAATTGCTCTTGAAAGAGCTAAATGCAGTACCAATTGCGCCTCTACCTCTCGCTGTAATTTCACAAGTTACTCATGAAATGGGAAGACCTCCTGTCAAATAAATTCGATCCAAATGACATTGCTTTGATTGGAGGAAAGTCAAAATCCCATACTTCACCATTTCTCCTTGCCTTTGAAGTTTTCAATAAAAATCCCATATTAGATTCTGGTGCTTCATCTAATATTTTGCCTAAGACAGTTTGCACAAAGTTAAATGTCCAACCTCAAAAATTTACAGTGTGCATAGTACAACTGGATTGGTCTCAAGTCAAGGTTATCGGTGAACTTAACCAAGTGACCATAAGGCTTTCATCAAATCCAAAGGTGTGTCAAGTTATTGACATACTTGTCATAGACATTCCTGAATTTTATGTACTAATATTTATCAGGGATTGATCAGAGAAGCTTCACGATTACTTTGCGACTGACTGGTCTCATATGTTGCTCCCTTACAACGGTAAGCCAAATCAGATAAAGGTTGAGCGAGAAAGACACCAAAAGTATATAGTAACGGAGTTGGAAGGAGAAAATGAGCCTATAGCGTATAGCAACAATATAATTGGAAATTATTCCGTTGATTCATTCTTAGGGAATTTCAACGCTCATACTTCACCTTTTTTAGAAAATTTTGTTTTATCTCAGATAGAAAATTTCTCTCAAACAGACACTTCTAGATGCATTAATTTTGTAGATAGACCTATAAATAAAACTTTGTTTTGGAAATTATTTTTTGATGGTTCTAAGTCTAATGATGGAGCAGGAGCAGGTTGTATATTAGTCAGCCCAAAAGGAGATAAAACCATGCTAACATGTAGACTCAAGTTCAATTGCATGAACAATACTGCTGAATATGAAGCGTTAGTTCAAGGGTTATACAAGGCAATCGGGCTTGATATCAAATATCTGCAAGTCTTTGGAGATTCTGAGATTGTTATCAAATAGGTAAGAAATACTATACATTGTCTGTTAGGACACCTAAAGCATTATCAATCATTAGTACAAGACCTGACTTCACACTTTATAGCATTTAATATATCATCTATTCCCAGAATCCAAAATGCTAGTGCTAATCTCCTTGCTAATGTGGCTTCCAAGCTCATTCCATCAGAGGACTATAGTCTAGAAAAATTATCGATTGAATTAATCTTTAGACCCTCCATTCCTGATAATATTACCAACTAGAGAGTTTTCAACGATGACCCTGATATTGTAAGTTTTATGACTTCAGAAGGCTCTTTCAATAATTAGATAATTGATGAAGACCAACATGACAAGCAGCTGGAACAAGGAAGCAGCAATAATGCTATACCTAAATCCGTAGTCAAGTTGGAGGACCTATATGACTTAAAGGATAGGTTCAAAAGGTCCACCAATTCAAAACTTCAAAGTTCAACTCTGAGATATGAATTAGTGAATCTAGGGACTGACATAAAACCACAGAACGTCAACCTAGGTCTTGGTCTAACACCCGAGGAAAAGGAAACTTTCATTCGACTGTTAAAACAATACAAAAATGTCTTTGCCTAGAATTACGATGATCTCAAAACTTATGACACTTCGATTATACAACATACAATTCCGATGATCGCTGATGAAAAGCCAGTCTAGCAGAAATTGAGGAAAATCCATCCTAATTTGGAAAATCAGATTAAGTCTAAGTTGAACAAATTACTGAAAGCCAAGATTATTTTTCCTGTTAGGCATTCTAGATGGGTTCCCAACTTGGTACCAGTCAGAAAGAAAAACGGAGATACCGGATTTGTATTGAATTTTAAAATCTCAATAAAGCTTGCCAAAAGGATAATTTTCCACTACCCCCTATGGAACAGATACTACAATTGGTTGCAAGGTCTGAATTGATGTCCTTTTTAGATGGCTTCTTGGGGTATAACCAAATCTTAGTCCACCCATATGATCAATTGAAGACAACATTTAGAACAAAATGGGGCACTTATGCATATCGAAAGATGTCGTTTGGGTTGATTAATGTCGATGCCATGTTTCAAAGGGCCATGGACATTGCATTTAAAGGATTAGTGAATAAATCAATGGTGATTTACTTATATGACATAACATTGTATTCTAAAAAACACAGTAGTCACCTCAGAGACTTAAAACAGATCTTCCAACGATGACAAAAATATGGGATCTCACTTAATCCAAAAAAGTCACATTTTGCATTAAGTGAAGGGAAGCTTCTCGGATTTATAGTGTCTAAAGCTGGAATCCATATTGATCCAGATAGAATTAAGGAAATTTTTGAGATATCCCTACCCCATAACAAAAAATCGATGCAATCTTTCCTTGGTCAGATCAATTTTGTTAAAATATTTGTTCCCGACTTTTCAAGAATCATGTCACCTCTCCAATCCATGATAAAAAAAACTCTCTTTTCAAATGGGGTTATGTAGAACATGAAGCTTTTGGTTTGATAAAACAAGCAATTGTAAATGCCTCATCTCTAGCAACTCCAAATTTTTCCAATCTTTCACTTTGTACACATTTTCCTCTAAGAAATCGTATGCTGCAATATTCACACAGGCCAACCAAGATAAAGCCGAAACCCCAATTTCCTTCTTCAGTTCAAACTTGCAAGGAGCTGAATTAAATTACTCCGAATTTGAGAAATAGGCTTATGCTATATTCAAAGCAATTAAACACTTTAGACCCTTCCTTCTCAGGACTCATACGAAAACAATAATACCATTTCCAGCGGTAAGAAATCTTTTGGTACAAAAAGATGTGGGTGAAAAAAGGGCAAATTGGGTCACAACCTTGCAAGAATATGGTGTTGAAAGAAAACCAGCAAATATTGTAAAAGGTCAAGGTTTTTGCAAGATGTTGGCTGGAGCATCATAAATGTGAGAAACGCAGTCTCCGGACAGTGAAGTACAAATGCATGAAGTAAGCCTAAACAACACTGAATCAAGATATGCGGATATCATATTTTACTTAATGAATGGATATGCTCCTTCACATTTGAATCAAATAAAGAAAAGATCCCTGATGCTGAAAGCTAAACAATATCAAATTGTAAATGATGTACTCTTTAGGATGAATTATGATTCGGTTCTCCTTAGATGCCTTGAGAAATCTAAAGCTGAAAAAGTATTGTAGGAACTTCATGGCAGACCAGCGGGCGGACACTATGCAGGTGATGTGAAAGCACACAAAATCTTGCGCACAGGCCACTACTGGCCAACATTATTTAAGGATGCACATAGCTATGTAAGAAGATGTCAAGTTTGTCAAACTACTGTTGAGAGACAGAGGAAACCATCGTTGCCATTACAGCCGGTCAACATCGATCAACCATTTGAACAATGAGGATTAGATATAATAGGTGAGATCGTTCCTCACTCTTCTAAGAAGAATAAATACATCCTTACTGCTACCGATTACTTTACTAAATGGGTAGAAGTAGTCCCACTCAAGTTAGCCAATTCTAAGAGTATCATCGAATTCATAGATCAATTCATAATTAACAGGTTTGGCTTACCTTCTTCTTTAATGTTTGATAATGCATCATATTTCTCAGGTAATGCTATGACTGAATTTGCACTCAAAAGAGGTTTTAAGCTTAAGTATTCTGCCAATTATTATCCGCAAGGAAATGGGTTGGCTGAATCAACAAAAAAAAACCTTATTAGAATCATTAAATGGATTATTGATCAAAATCATAGAAACTAGCATAAGTCTTTAATGTACGCTCTTTGGGCAGATTGAATAACTTAGAAAACTTCTATTGGCACTTCTCCTTTTAATTTAGTTTATGGGAAAGAAGTGGTCCTCCCAACTAATCTAGCTATTCCTTCTTTAGCCTTAGTTCAATTCATTGAAGAAAATCCTTCCTCATCCTTGCAATTAAGACAATTGTAGATCCTTAAGCTTGAAGAGGAACGAGAAAAGGCCAGAATTACCCATGCGCATCATCAAATAGTTAGTAAAAGCTTCTTTTGATTCAAACTTGGTATATAGAAAAGATTTTCATCTTAGAGACTTAGTATTGAAATGGGATAAAGCCCATGAAGAGAAAGGCAAGCATACTAAATTCCAACGGATGTGGCTTGGACCATTCCAGATTGTTGAAATCATAGGTCCATCAACTTTCATGCTACAAGATTTAGCGAGGAAAAGAGAGTCTTTACCTGTTAATGGATAGATCCTTAAAAAATATTTCCCATAGAAGATGATCTCTTCTATTTTTTGTAAATTATTGTTTTTAGTTTAGTTTTCTTTTTTATAATAAAATAGGTTGAAAATGTTTACTTTTGTTTTCCATGAAAAGAATAGTGTCTCTTGTCAATTTCGTTTTTTGCTTGTATAAGTGGAAGCGGTTAGGAAAATTAATCTTTATTTTTGAAACATAGGGTCAAGTGCTATCATTCTGAAAACTTTTACTTGTTCTTTTGTTTCAACTATACAAGTTTTGGTTAAAATCAAACCTTAGGAAGAAATTTTCCTCATATCAGTCATAAAAAGTATCAATACCAAGACAAATATTCTCTACAGAAAAGCTATTTTTAAACTCTATATTTGTTGTCCAGAAGAATTCTTAAGGAATCAATGAATTACTCCCCACTTTAGGAAATTGCGAGATTCAAAGAGTAATCTGACTATGCACTTTAAACTTAAAGAATAAGAGGTCTCATCAAGAGTCGACTTATCATGATCATAAATATTATAACTAACTGACATTGCCAAACTACATACCAAAACAGGGTAATGACTCGAGATTGTTTCAATCAAAAGACAAGGGGTCTCATCATGAGCTAGCTTGTTCAGTTAGGTTATAAATCAAGTGGATGGCACTGTCAATTTTGGCCACCAAACCAAGACATTATTCTTTAAGAATTAAAAGAGAAAAAATAAAAGAAAAAGCAATAATTGTATATGTGGATTTATCTTTGAAGATTGCATACTTCTTAACTGGGATACTGGATCATTGCTGGGTAACAGGTAACCCTATCGAGGCTATGGGCACCTGCTGGCAGTAGAGGCTCTACTTACGAAAAATGAGTATACCTAAACTAATCTAAGGAGATATCTTTGTTTTTATCTTTACAAACCAAGTAATGACTAAAGTGAGTACAATGACTACATCTGGGGAGAAGATAATCAGAATAAGGATAGTTGGAACAAGATGTTGTTGTCAACAAATAGCACTATTTACCTTATATTTCTACAATAAAGCTTCCTTTTCAAAACCATTTCTATTGTAGAAGTGTTAGAAAATTCAAAAAACCATCAGATATAATTGGTTCTTTCAAGTGAATCGCCAATTGTTGTGACCATCAACAACCCCCCTTTTATTAGTGTTAGCAATAACATTAATAAATGGGGACCCTTCTAAAAAAATCAAATCTTAGCATTTAATGTTGCCTTTTGTTTTTAGAATAAAACAAGATATCAAAGTGGAACTTGCTAAAACATGTAAATTTACCTTTTCATACTCCAAGCACATGAAACATCACAAACTATGAGTTTCCTTATAAAAAGCGCTATATGACCACAAGACCTAAGAAAATCTTTATAAGCGGAAAGTCTCAAACATTAAGAGAAGCTTTAAAAAACCCACTTTTAAACGATATTATCACATCGCAAAAGATCACAGCAGACATCTCTTATAAAAGTAACTCCTTGAAAATGCATTTCCTGGGAATGCGAGATCACAAAGTCTTACAACCTCATCGCATCGCAAATTCCAAAATCGGCGAAATTATTTTATGTAAAATGCCCAAATATTGTGAAATTTGATAAGCCTCTCACAAATCACATATCGTAGCTGCCCGACGAAACATTGGTTTTTCACTATAAAAGGTTTTACGATATTGCGAAGCAAATCGCAAAATCGCTTTTATCGCAGATCTAAGGGCTCAGATTTCTATAACAGTACTTTCCATCGTTCGATGCAAAGTTGTGAACATTAAATTTTAACTTAATGGTCCGCTAGTGGTCATTTATTAAAAAACGATTCGGATCAGGGTAAAGGACCATTTGACGCAAGGTGATATCTTTGATATGATTTTAGAATTAAAGCCTTTTCGTCACCTTATTTTTGTCTTCCTATTGATATTTCCTGTATTCATTATCATCCTTATCATATCCTTGCTCTCTGCTTGCAATTTTCAGGAAGAGTACACAAAGCATAATACACGACGAAATGGGGAAGAAAGGAAAAGCACCTGCATCTGAGAAAATAGAAATGACTCCATTATTCACAGACACCACTTGTACTAGGGACGCAGGGATATCTACCTGGGAAGCCATGTACAGATTGTTAGAAGAGGAAAACCCGAGAATTATGAAGGTTACAGTTACAGTAGATGGACGCGACTCTTCTGAAGCATCCCTAACTGAGCTTGCATGCTCGTTCCTACACCGTATTGCTGCGAGGCTGAAGATACTCCCCTACACGGATATGGTGAAATGGATTATAGATCATGCAGACATATCAGATAGAGAGTTCAAGACGACAAATTAGCTAGTCATGGGGTCATTTGCCCCACATAATTTGAGACACATGTATCACTTGCCAGAACCCCAGGCTGGCTACAACCAGCAGTTTGTAGAGAAGTTTTCCAAGGAGAACGAAGACTTGGAAGAATGTACAAAGCACTGGTCGAACAACAAGGAAATATTAAAGAAGGATAAAAATGGTATGTACGCCACTGGCTCTCTTTCTTCTCCTTACTTCTTTTCCACTGCAATGTTGTGTAGACTGTTTGGGAGACTAGACATCAATAAGTTTTCATCAAAGTGGTTACCTCTATTGGATGCGGCTACCAATTCCACCACAATGGATTGGGCCCAAATTCTATCAGATAATTTAGCTTCTGCTATTTTAGGATATCGAACTAAAAGAATTTTTACTTCAAGGGTTTACCCTCCATTCTTTTTTAGCGCCTATGTCATGGACGCCATTTTTTTTGTTTCTGATTTGTCTATCATGGGATGGAAGTGGACGGTACAGAATCCTCTTCCCATTTAGGTTTATCACAAAGTATTGTGGGAATCCAATGTCATCCCACATTTCTACAAATTCTGTCATGGAGTTATGCTCCCTATTCATAAAATGCTCTACAATAAAGACGCCCCAAGATTTTCCCCAGAAGCTGAAGTTGACATTCTCCTTGTGGGAAGGTGGTTTGGAGAGGAGTTGTTCACATACATCAAGGTGTTTGGTAGCATTTCTTCACCCCATGTGCTTCCTTTTTACGTCCCTGATAAACTAATGGCTAGGGAGATAGCCTACCAGACCTGTGGCATTGGGGGAATGAGCAAAGTACTAAAAGATTCTAAAAAGGCCATTTGGCCTCAATTTCCTGTAATATGCGGAGCTTTTTCATTATTTGACTTAGGTCATGCTTTTAAAGACATTGATAATATGGTATTTGTATAGCTACCAAAGTTCTCGAGGAGGCAGTATGATCCCTTTGGTGTTGTAAGTAATTTTACTACAGTGGTTAAGATAAAAGTGTTTACCAATGAAGAAGATCCCTTTGACGATGTCTTTTTGCAGAAGAACACTTTCAGATAGGTTCTACATATGGCACAAATTCAGTTTAACCAATAAGAAATTCAAAAGTTTGACAGTTACAGAAAACAGAGGTTAACAAAGGTTTGTTTGGACCAATTGCTCATTGAAATAGTAAGGGAGCCTACTCCTAGTGTTAGCATAAGTGGTAATTCAAAAGAAGAGAAGTCTAAATCAAATTCTGAAAGAGAATCAGCTGAAAAGTCTGATGATCAGTCCAAGAGTGAACACAACAGAAGTTAAAGACACAGCTCAATCTATAGAAAAGCTTTACCAGCAAGCTTTGTCCCCGAAACAAGCTGAAGTCCCCACTCCCCTTACAAAGCCAACAAAGCCACTTGTAGTGGATCTACAAGGGGAATGGGAGAATTTTAATAAGTTAATCAACACTGAGGAACAGAGAATAGAGCCACTAAAAAACCTAAGAGAGATAGCCACAGAAATGGTGGTAGAAAGGGCTATCAATACCCAAGAAATGGAGCATATTCCTGTTGCTCCGTTGTCTGAAATTGTACTAAAGATAGAGGAGATTCCTCCTCTACACGTATTTTATAGACCACAACATAAGGCTATTGTTAGGAGGCAAAGGAAGAAAAGAAAAATAAATTCCATGCTCGCTCCAAAGGATGAACCTCTGGATGTTCTCTAGAAGGACCCAACTACAGACCCATTAGAAAATCTAACTAGGCTCTCTCAAATCACAGGAGCATACGCTTCGGTAACAATCCATAAAGCAATAGAAGTTCAAGTGCTACTAAAAGAGAAGGAGGATAGGATTTTTTTTTTGGAACTGCAACTACAGCAAGTCAGCATTAGTTAAGAAGCAAAAACACAGCTAATAAAACTCCAGCAAGACTTCCAGTAGATGCAATTGAATCATCAAAACAGATTGGCTAATAAAGAAGAACAGTTACAAGCTATGATAGAACTGCATAAGGTGGATCCCAAAATTGGGGAATTTATCACAGAAGCACTCACTCTTAATGCATAGCTCTTGCAATAGGAAGAAATACTCTGCTAGAAGATCTCGCAATGGAATTCCCATTGTGAAACAAATGATAATATTACAAATCAAGTTGTAGATTTACGACTTGATTATGATTCAATTTTTAAGGAGGTTTGAAACTTCTTGAACTGGAAAATATCAGAAGAATGGAAAAGAGCGGAATTGCCTAGAATCGATGTATCACACAAGGAAATGTTATTTGCGAAATGGGATTCCCAACTTAAAGAAGTAGAACAGGTGATGGAAAAAGCAGCGACAACATCAAACAGCTTCATTGAGTGCATAAATGAAAATCTGCACAAGGCCAATTTGATATCAGAGACTACCCCGGGCTTCCTCCCAAAGGCACAACAACTTCAAACAAAGTGGAAACAAATAGTAGAGGAAAAGGCAGAGGCGATTAAAAAGGTAAATAAGTTAAACTAGGACACATATTGGCAGTACCTGGTAAAGCCACATAGCCAATGGATGACCCTGAAATGCCTCATAACCTCTGTCGAGAAGATAGTGCCAACGCTAGCTAACACCATATTTGCAGGATAGTTAAGAGCTGAAGTCGGCCAACCGATGCTCTTGAAACCGATGCTAGACATTTGCAATTTAAAGGATCAGATACAGGATTTATCATAGATACAGTTTAGTTTTGTTTTAGTTCATTTTTGCTTAAAATGAGGTAGGTGGTTTAAACCTCCTCATCTATTTTTGTAATATTTATTTTTAGATTTCATTAGAGTAGTATTTAAACCCCTCTCATCATTTAGATAGGGGTCTAGAGTTTTATCAAAAATAATTCTTCAGAACTTGCAGTTTGCCCCCCCACTGAGGAGGTTTTGATAAAATGAATGGAACGAGATTTACTTTTATATGAGTTTGATGTTTGCTACTAAAATGCACTTTTGTACTCTTGAGTGATTTGAAGATCAATCTATATTTCTAGAACTTATTACCAATGGTATTTATATCTCCTGATACTTTTTACTTATGTGCCAAGCAGTAAATTATTTTCAGTTATTGATATATGAAAGTCTGAATGTTTGGTTGTCATTATTGCACTTCTGTATGGTGATAACTTACTTTCTTATGTTCAGTATATGAATAACTTTTATGCGATATGTTTCTTCATAATTGTTTCGGCTAAATTTTTATACAAAACAATCATCTTTAATGGATTCTTTTCTCGTAGTGATTGAATGATTTTCATTATCAATTGCTGTTAGAAATTATTTTAGATCGCATAAGTGAAATGTTACTCCCAGGATAGTTTAAACTTAGGTGTTTTATTTCATTAGAATAGATTGCATGTTATAGTTAAAGGATAGATTAGATTTAGAACAAGCATTCACCCCATAAAACCCCAAAAAAAGAAAAGCATCATCTTGTTAGTACACACATCATAAACAAATTGGGAAACTGGTCCCATCATCCCTAGTCAGAGGCACTATTCCGAACAGAAAAGGAGCTGCTTTAAGGTCTGGACCAGGTGGTTATCCCCCTTGTTGTAGACCCGATTCTTTGAGCCTTCAACATAGTACAATCATTCTTCTTCACAAACAATATCGATGCACCCCATGGTGATACACTTGGCCTACTGTATCCCTTGTCCAACATTTCCTTCAATTTCAGCTTCAACTCTACCAACTAAAGTGTACTCATCCTATAAGGTGCCTTTGATTCCGGAGTTTCCCCTTGCCCAACTCAATAAAAAATTCCACTTCCCTATGAGGTGGAAACTCTGAAATATCTGCAGAAAATACATCCTGAAACTGTCGTAGAAATAGGTACCTGCTCAAAACATCTGCATCCTCAACTTCCTTACCTTTGTCACCAGAAATGTGCATTGTAAATAACACACACCCTTTCCTGTGACTATGCTTGGCCTTAATAGTTTTCACCATTTTAACTAATGTTGCTTTCTTCTTACTGCGCAAGACTCTTCATTTTCCATTATCATCCAAGCACTCAATGGCTTTGTCATAACAATCCACCTTGATTCTATGAAGGTACAACCAATCCATGCCCAACAACATACTGCATGATCCCAACAGTAATACATTCAAATGTGTTGAGATAGAATTACCATTCAAATAAAATGCACAATATCTTACCCAATGATGAACATGCTTCTTTGTACTTGTAGCCAACTACACTAACCAAGACTTTTCATGCACTTCTTTATTCAAACCACACTTATCCACAAGTCAGGATTAACATTGCTATAATTATATCTAGGGTCAATCAAAATAGAAACAACTTGATCACAAAGCTTACCATCTATCTCAATGATAGATGCATGATGGTCTGCCTGTTTATTATCCAACACTGCATAGATCCTAGGAATACTCTACCCAACATCTCCCACTCTTTGTGCCTCCTCAGCACTGTAGATTTGTGATCTACCACCCTCATTATGTGGACAATCTCTCATACGATGCTCTCCTCCATAATTCCAACACCGCATGGGCTCCTTATTCTTCTCCTCAGATCAAATTCCTTATCCTCTTTCAGATGCATTGGAATTCTTTGATAGCATTGCATTCTCTTTATTACCTATACCCTGAGGTATTGTTGGCTTCTTGTCTCATTTCCCTTTTTCCTTGCATTACCTTTCCAGTCTAGTTTAGTCTCATATATGTGCTTTAATTACTCATAGTAATGCCTTAGCTTTTAGATGGCCTCCTCCAATGATATAGGTTCATCAAACTCAATCCTGTCTTTGAATGAAATCAGTGATCCACTAATGAATATTTGAATTTTGGCCTTCTCCTCCTCGAGGTAAGGCACATGCCTCAGTAGCTCCAAGAATCTTCTAGTGTAATCCTCATCGGTCATTGATCACATCTTTAGCTCATAGAATTATTTTTCCCTGTCATCAATGTATCTCTCCAATAGATACTTCTTTTGTAATAGCCTCTTGAAATCACTCCAAGTCAAGTCCTCCTAATCAATACCTTTGACATTCTTCACATATTCCCACCAAACATCTACTTCACCTTTAAGACTGAATGTAGCTATTTTGGCTTTCTTATTCTCTGAATAATCATGCAACTTGAAGAACTTCCTCATACCAAGAAACCATGCCTCTGCATCATGTGATTTCTTCATCTCTCCATCAAATGTAGGTGGCTTTGCTTTCTTAAACTCGTTCAGAAAATATCCCCTATCACTTCTCCTATAAGGATGATAATGATGTCGATCATAATTCCTCTTAGAACCAAAACTAGAATACTACCTTTGTCCATCACCTCTCCTATCCAAAGTATCCGAGGACCTTCCATCTCTAATCATGTCATCTCTATATGACCTGCGTACACTGTAAGATATATTTCCAGATGCCCCATTTGTTTTGTCCTCAAGCTCATGGATGATCTGAAGTGGTCCCTGTTGCTGCAATTCTGAGAAACTCTGAAGTATCACTGCATTTACCTCTGCTTGTTTCTCTCATCCCTGTATGATTATGTCAATGTCTAGCTTACAACTCCTTATTTCTTCCTTTAATCTTCTCAGTGTGTCTCCCAAATGAAAAGAATTCCCAACACCAAGTTGCTCATATGATCCATAGGGAGAGTCTCGGGAACTGTAGTCTACCATCTTTTTAGTCGTCTTTGATATTATTCCTGCAAGGTATATCATGTCAGCTAAACCAAGTCACAATAATCCAACGTACCTTAGCATAATTTGGGGAGGATACCTCATTTGCATGATCAATAAATCAATTTAATACATGTATAACATAATCATGAAAACATACACAACACATAAGGATATAATAATATAACCATCGTTCTAGCTAGAGTCCAGTCATCAATGCATGACCATACCAACTACACATACCATGACCTCATGCATGAAAAAAATCCACCACATCACTGTACACGTGACCACATGTGAACGCTAACATGAATAAACAATGCATAATCAACCATACACTCATGAAAATACACTCCATAATAACACCATCAACTTCCCATGACAACCTCACTACAACCATAACCCATACCACACAAATGTAACAAGCACATGGTCTTACAACACAAGAAACACATATGAAACTGACATGAATGTATGACCAACACAGAACCCATCCAGTCTAAGGGGTAAACTATGCTCTAATACCACTTTTTAACACCCTATTCCCACATCTACCCAAGTATTCGATAAATCATGGTAAGCTTGTGACGAGAAGTTACTATGATATGATTCGACTACCTATGTATCAGTTAAGGAAGTGGAACCGAAGGAACACATTACACAGATCTTCCACATCAGCAAAAAAACTCCTAGGAGCCATCCCAACCACTCAGGTAACCAGGCCTTGAGTCCCACTTAAGTTTTAGTGCATCAAACCTATGGATGCTCCCTTGGTATGGACCAACATGCGTCCATGAGGCTCGAAATGCTCCCACAAAAAGAGCAAGTGAGAATCTGGGGAATTTTTCTCTGACGTTGTGCCTGCGACTCTGGGATTTGTGACACTTTTTCAGACCCAGAGCCCAAGTCACTCCCAAGAACTCAACGACACCTCCAGAAATGAAATTTCACATTGGAACAAAGGTACATCTCCAAAAAAATTGACAAGGACTAGACTAGACCCCTACTATCCATGATAGGCATTTTGTCAAACATGTCACAAACATAAAAGTTACAAGTCTTAACAGTAGAAATATGCATAGGGGTCTCATACTTATCTGAGAATCAATAAGAAGCATTGATGTCTCAACACATTAGTTTCAATTACATCTATTAGGCCATAGATACATTGTTCATTCATTTACAAGTAAAAACATGATGTGAGCCATACATAGTCATTGCCATAATACATGTTCATAACCAACATAATAAAAATATAAATACCAAGGAAACAATAACCATATAATCCACATATGAACCAATATAATATTCATGAAATAATAAGGAGAAACAACCTCATATTAATGATTCAAAGGCCAACCAGGTTCAATACTTCCATGAACCGCCTGACCATAGACATGGTTGAGCCAAATATCTCTTCAACTAGTCACCCCCTTGACAGATTCGAAGCATGAATGTGGGATCTCATAAAACACATCAATCAAAACCATCTAAGGCTTTCAAAGTCCAAACAAACTCAACCCATCAAACAGTGATTCCACCTCACGGTCAAACATCACAAACCATCACCAGATTGGTCTATACCAAAGCCTTCTAGGGATTTAGATTGTTTCTTCCAACCAAGTCTCTAGGTCTAGTAACTCAAACCACCAAGGGCTCCAGAGCATTTGTCCAATCAAGGCTCCAAGACTAGTAACTCAACCTAACTGGTTAGAGGTCTCCAGAGAATTTGTCCAAACAAGGCTCCATGAACTATTAACTTAACCCAAGCAAAGGGAAACATGAGAACCATCCAAAAAAATAAAAAAATGAACCACAACACCATGACTACCTAGGAAATGGAAAGGCTAGGAAAATCCACTGTCAATCTAGGTAGTTCCCCATGCCAATGACAGATCATAACCAAGAAACCACATGTATATTCCATGCATGTCAAAACTAGTGAGGAAAACATACATGCAACTTGATACCTACAATAAAAACTCATCGTAGTTGTTGATCCTGATGTCCTCTTAGGATTTCCCGCTCTTCCTTTGCCTTCTTGCTCCAAGACTCAAAGTATTCCACACTCCTCCAAGAGTGCTCCAAGTAAACTCTAAGTGTCCAAGAGTATGAGAGAGAGAGAGCTCCAAAACTAAACTGACAAACGTTTGTGAACTTATCCTCAGAAGCCTTTTTATTAATAAGGCCTATATTTTCTTCACTTACCATTATTTTCCTTCATTTTCCTCCTCACATGAAACTTGTGATCTTTCACTTTCTTTTTCTCCTAATTTCCATTATTTTCGTAAATAAATGTGCCAAAAATCCATTTTTCCTTTCCAAAGCCTTTTCCATTTTCCTTAGCCATTAATCAATCAATGAACAACCACACTAGGATCTCTTGCCAAACATTCAGCTTGGAATATGTGTCCCATCAACCATGGTTATTATTTTTCCTTTATTTACTTTTATTACATGGAAATTTTTACTCGGGCTATTAGATCATGTAGTCACACCATCCTCGTTGGACTCCATAGTGTAGCAACTAAGAGGCATTCATGCTAACATGGATATAATTATAGAACAAAAGTATGAGGACCATAATAAGCTAGTTGCATATATGAATGGAATTCAAATTATTCAGAATGAGATTCACAGCTGGACAACCTACGACAAAGCCATCGTTGCACTAATGAGCATCTTTGTGATCTCAAAGCTCAAGTTGAACACATCAACGTCCACATGTGTGAACATGTTTGTTATCACGCTTCTCCCCCTATGCTTCCTCCCCATCCCCCTCCTTGACATGTTCTTGTTAGTATTTTTATTCTTTTTGTCTCCTTTGTGCGATGTATGGCTATTAAGCCTGGTGGAAATAATGCTCTAAAAGGTCTATCTTTGGCATACTCTGGCCCCTAATGCCAACAAGTCTAGTCGGAGTCAGGTACTGAGGGCTATAGAAACATATTTTGCACTACTTGGTTTTATGAGAATCTAATAGAAGAAATTTGACCAACAAAAAATGTAATTTTAAAAATAATTGATTATAAATAGTTATTTTTAAAATGAATATTTTATTTTTCTGTTTTTTCTCAACATCTTTTCCCCCTTTTTTTTGTTTTTCAATATTTTCCCCTCTCTCAACGTAAACACATTTCTATTTTTTTGACTCGCCCTCCTCCAACAAATTATCCTAATGAGTTAGATATCTTTACTTCAATATCATTAAAAAAAAGGGGTACAATAATTAATTTTTGTTGTTTACCATGCTAGAAGTCATGAAATAGAGAGAACAAATATCACCGTTCTTTTCTTAGTCATATGAAAATTGCTACAACCATCATAATTTTATCATGTGTTTCTAATAAAGTGTAAACTAACAACAAAAATGCAACTAGCATTAACAATATAAGACTACAAAACATAATAAATATCAATAGCCTAAATTTTAAAAAGATCGTAAAAGAGTGACTTACTCTAACTAGTTTAGCATTATGTAGACTTATTCTAACAAATCTAGCATTTCTACATATATGCTAGCTTCAGAAGTACCTATCCAAGTATTCATTATTTAAATTGATGAGTTCTGAGCATTTTTTATGAAGTTGATCAAAATTCCTTCATTTCAAAATAGCTTTGAATCTCCTCCTTACATTCTCACTCCTTCATTAGCTAGATAATTTACCACGCAATTGGCTTTCCTTTGAATGTGGAAGGGAATAATGGTAAGGATAAGATATACTAGATAAAAAATCTATTGATATTTGGGAAAATTTATTAATTGTTGGACAAGACCATAGGACTAACTCCACACTGAATTCTCTTGAGGGTTTGAACCATGGAGTCATATTGATGTTCTAATTTTATGAATTTCGACACATCATAGAGCTTTGATGCATATTTTGTGTGTTTGTCAAAATTTGGAGTAGAAGTGAGTATTTTATTACTAGAATCATTTATGGATAGCTTGTTTCCTTCTTTAAGCCAACTTCACTTTTCAAGGCTTCATTAAAGTTTTCTCTACTTTGCTAAATTGGAAGTGAGTATATTATGTTTGAATTTTCAATTGGAAAAGATTATTTTTTTACTTAAAATAATAAAGTATTAGGAAGATTCATTTTTCCCTTAACACTTTATTTGTTTTCATTTGTTTCTTTGAATAATACTCATTTTTCTATTATGGTTTCAAAAATGATGTAATTTTGACTTTGAAATTTTTTTTATATGGATAGCACTTATTTTTTATTTAAAGGTTTATTTTAATATTTTAATTATAATCTTGTTTATAGTAAGGGTACGATTTCAAATAATTTGTAAATTATTTCCCAACAAGATAAGTATTACTTATAACATTTTTTTTGTAATGTCTTTGAGTGAAAAGTAAATATTTAATTTATTTTCACTGCCATGACTTGATAATACTATGGGCTGAATGGAAAGCTTAATGATAAAATTAAATGTTTTAAAGTTACTTTAATTTCATAAATAAGTTGGTTATAATAACCAAGTAAATTATGGGGAAAGGTCATTAAGTGAAAGTTCATTTACCAAACAGTTAGAGGATATTTGTTCCCATCCCTAGAGATAAATCATCTCAGATTGGAAAATAAGTTAGGAGAGTATTAGAGGAACCTTAGGAAACTAAGAAGGGAGAGAAATAAGATTAATCCCTTAAATAGGATGTTGTTAAGGGAAGGTAGGACGCTGCCAGTTAGGGTATTCTTGAGCTGGTTGGAACTAGTGGAATCCCTAGTTCAGACTAGTTGATTCTGTGAGTTCCAAGGTTGGACTTGTATAGTCTTGATGCCTTTGGATAGACCTGGTTAGGTCACTTTTGTGAGGACCTATCCAAGGTATTCTAACTCAACCATATTTACCATTTAATCTAATTATAATAAGAAGAAAATTAACATTTTTATCGCATCATTTGTAGAAATTTACATAAATAAAACAACAAATGGAATAATATGTGTTCTAGTGGCTTGGTCGGGATGATCTTGACTCTGTTGGGGTGCTCCTCCTAGCTACCCAAATTGATTTAACTCCTATCCAACTAGGAATGATTTCCTAGCCTAGGGAACATCCACAAGTTCCCTAGTGCTTTGAGCCCAATTCCAACCAATTGTAGTGTATCCAAGTTAAAACCAACACTTTCCAATAGATCCAGTTTGATTTCTCTCATTTTTCTCTCCAATCTCTCCCTTCCTTTCTCCACATTCCTTCCCCCCAATAAAATCCTCCAATGCCAAAATAAAGGACAAGCATATCCCCCCTTCTCTTCTCATGCTCCTTCCCTTTATGTCTCTTCCTCTCATCCACCTCAACCACGTACCATCAATGCCATGAATACCCCCCATACTTTTAATTTAATGATCTTGAATTTCCTTTCCATATTTTGTCCCAAAATAAATATGAAAAGACACAATGGTGATAGAAGTATCAATATTTAATCTAGAATTAAATTGGAGAAGACAACTTGGAAAACCTTGGGAAGTGAAATATTGATATTTAGATTAGAAATAAATTGGAGAAGACCATATCTTGTCTAAGAGTAAATTTGATAAGACACATTGGGAATTAAAATATTGATATTTAATTTAGAAATAAATCAGAGAAGACCATATCTTACCAAAAAGTAAATTTCAGAAGACACCTTGAAATATAGATATTAAATTTAGAAATAAATTGGAGAAAACCATATCTTATCGAAAAGTAAATTTGAGAAGACACCTTAGAAATTTAAATATGTATATTAATTTATAAATAAATTGGAGAAGACTGTATCTTATTCAAAAGTAAATTTGAGAAAACACCTTGGAAATTTAAATATGTATATTTAATTTATAAATAAATTGTAGACCAATCTTACCCAAAAGTAAATTTTTAAAGACACCTTTGGAATTGAATAATGACAAATAATAAAATTCATATCAGTAAAATAGAATCACAGATTCACAAGTGTAGGTATATACCAATATTACTTAATCATTATAAGTCAATATTTTCAGCTTAATTAAACACTAATAAAAATTAATATTACAGGATCAAGTAGGGCATTATATACACCCCTCCTTCAAAAAACTTCATCTTGAAGTTAGAGTGAAAAGGACACAAGTAGTTTGAAAGAATTTTGACAATAAGACATAAAAAATAGAGAGAGATATAGTAGTCAAATTAAGTAATTCAAGCAAGGATACAACTTCCCGTCAAGAGTCTCCAACTAAACTATAGCCTCTTATCCTCCCTAACCTACTTCTTCTCCCATCATATCCATCCCCTACTGCAATATACTATGGCATTGACTATACCAATTTAACCATTGATAAAACCAATCTGGTGGAAGCATCGATTAGCTAGACATAACATCCCTAGAAGGCAACTGGAAATCATCATCAAACATCTAGGGGAGCATGTCCATCACTTCCCTCCAAGCTTGGAGGTTACACGGTGGGAAATTCCACAAACCCTCCACAAAACTAGGGTCAACGCCCTAATATGGACCACCCTACAACATTGGTTGGATACTTGTCATCGGATAATCAAGTTAAGAAGTCATGTCACCTGCCATTTACACTTTACTCATATCATAATAGTGCATATCAAGTAGATACAAAATTTAATAAAACAATATACATCATACTGTTCCTCATTGGATGTCTCAACATTCTCTGATTGGAAGCATAGATTGTTTTTCTCGATGGAATATATGGTGGGAGAGGTGATGTAAATGTTGTGCCCTCTGTTTCCATCCGCTCTGTGTGCTCCGCTTCTTCTGCACTGTCTCTAACTTTCTTAGGTTTTTGTTGAGGTTAAACAGGTTTCTTATCTTGTTTCTTCTTTGTTTTCTCTTCCTTGGTTGGCTTCTTCTAGGGAGATCTCCATTGTTTTTGTGATGATGTTGTTGCGGTTGATACTTATATAGGTGTACCAGCTTCCATGATACCAGATAATCCCTTCTCACTAAAGTTATGAACAATTTTTTCCCAGGAACACTCAGACGACATTCGACAGCGAGAATTTCTGCATATTATTCGCACTATCAACACTCAAGCTCTCAATTCAACGAAGTTCTAAATCTGGGCATGATGCGGCCTTTTATAGAAATTCTGAGTATCTAATCCCATCATTAGCTTAGATATTATCTATATTGTGTTCAAATTGTGTTCATATTGTGTTCATTAATTGCATATCTATCCCTAGAACTTGTCAATCCATTCTCATAAATGCAACTTTTCGCTTGTTTTAATGTTAAATTTCCCTTTTAACAGTCATATTTTTGTTTTCCTAGCAAATTTCGACACATTCCATATTGTATTGAACAACCCTTCTTACGTCATAGCTCATATGTACTTCGACATAATCCAGACTGTAGCGAAGTAACTTCCTACATCGAAGCTCTCTACAATGTAGTTTATAGTCCACTGTGCACTTTCAATTGCAGGTGGCACTAAGAATTTTCTCCTTTATTCTTTAGTTTGAGGCTATATGGATAATGTTGTCAATGTAAAACTTCAACCTACTACCATTTACTCTTCCTTTGATCAATTCTCCATTTAACTTTTCTAATTGAACTACGCCTCCATCAATAATATTCTTGATAACATATGGGCCCAACCAATGTATCTTGAATTTTCTTGGAAATTTTACAAGCATGCTATCATAGAGGAGAACAAGGTCTCCTACCTGGAACTTCTTATGCTTAGTATGTCTGTCATGCCAAACCTTTTCTCTTGCTTTTTGTACCTTCTCATGGAATCCTGTTATAAATTTGTCTTCTTCCAAAGAAATCAACTGCAACATTCTTTCCTTCATTATGTCAAGGTCTACCATATCTATAAAAGTTGCAATCCTCAAGTTATGCACGATGTAATCCATGGGCATCACAACTTCTTGCCCAAAAACTAACTTGAATGGTGTCTGACATGTCAACTTTGTACATGCGGTCCTATAAGCCCATAAAATTAGTGGGATTCTAAGGCCCCAGTCATCTCTATTCACATTCCATCCCTTAGTGCATTCTCCAAAATCTTATTGAATGCTTCTACTATTCCATTTTCCTAAGGATAATAAGGGGTACTTTTCTGATGATAAACTTGGAATTCCTCAGTCAATTCTTTGATAGTCTTATTCAGGAAATGGGATCCTTGGTCACTCATCAAAATCTTTGGACATCCAAATAGAGCCAATATATACTCAAAAATAAACTTCGCAACAGTCTCTTCATTGCATTCGCTTACCAGTTGTGCTTCAGCCCATCTTGTCAAGTAATCATTTATTGTAATTATGTACCTCGCACTAGTCCTCTCTCCAGGGGGGTTGATGGGTCCAACAAAATCAATAGCCCACTTATCAGAGGAATATAATGTAGCTTGTGGTACTAATGGTATCTCATCTCTTCCTGAAGTTTTTCCTATTCTCGGACATATAACACATGCTCTGCAATACTCCTTTACATCTTTGTGTAGTATAGGCCACCACAATCTTTCTCTCAAAATCTTTTACACAGTAGATTTTCCTCCATAGTGTCCACCAGTTGTGCTACCATGAGCTTCTGCTAGAATCATTTGCCTTTCATGTTCAGGAACATATCTCTATAGTCTCTCATTAGGTCCCATATTATATAATTGTCCTGCTATTAATGAAAATTCAGTTGCCTTAACCACCAATTCTTTATTTTTCTGCATAGCATATTTTGAAGGAGTTATCCATGTGGTCAAAAACTGAATGATATCTACAAAATGGCCATCTTCAAATTTGATTGCAAATAACTGCGAATCAAGGAAATTATCCTGTATGCTGGTTGGTTCTTCCCTTGTTTCCAATATTTATAGGTGATCATGTCCTACATTTAGTCTTCTTGGCTTAACAATGATTTCAAGGTCATATTCCTTGAATAACAGTAACCATCTGGAAATCTTTCCTCCTAAGACAGGCTTATTAACCAAATACTTTAGTGCAGAATGATCTATAAATATTTTAAAGTGTGATCCCAGTAAATAATTTTTAAACTTCTACAAAGTATACACCATGGTCAGCCCTTCCCTTTCTGTATTTGTGTAATTTTTTTTCTTCTTTAGATAACTTTCTACTTGCAAAATCTATAGGATGATCAATTTCTCCTGCATTAGGTTGTGCCAATACTACTCTACAAGCTATACAAGAGGCATCCATATGGACATGGAATTCCTTATTCTAATAAGGGAACACTAATATAGGTGCATCTACCATTTTTTCTTTCAATATGTCAAGGCTCTCTTGACATTCTTCATTCCACTAAAAAATTATATCCTTCTTTAACAATTTCTCCATAGGTGCAATGACTTGCGCATACCCCTTGATGGATTTCTTGTAATACCCAGTATGTCCCAATGTAGTGTGAATTTGTCTTACTGTCTTAGGTAGAGGCAAATTCACAATGATAGATATCTTAGCAAGGTCCACCATTAGTCCTTGCTTACAAAAGATATGTCCCGACAATATGCCCAAAGGTACACAAAATATGCACTTCTTTAAGTTCAAAGAGATTTTATACGATCTACATATGTCGAGCATAAGTATTAAACTTCCAATATGTTTTCTTAGCAACCCAAATATAGTCCAATCATCAAAATATATCTCTATAAACTTGTGGATATATTCCTTAAAATTTTCAATTACCACTCTAGAAAATATAACAGGGGCATTCTTCAATCCAAAAGGCATTATTGTGTATTGATATGAGCCCCATTCTGTAAAAAAGGCGGTATTATGTTGATCTTTGGGTGCAATCCTAATTTGATGATAACCTGAAAATCCATCTATAAATGAGTAAGCTTCCTGAACTCCTACATTGTCTGGCACTTCATCTGTGAAAAGGTAGGGAAGGGATCATATAAACATTCATCATTAAGCTTCCTCAAATCAACACATATCCTAATTTCTCCTTGAGTCATTTTTTCTTGTACCACCGTAGGACTCACCCATTCTGATTCTTCTACTGGTTCAATAATTTCTGCTACTATCATCTTATCCAAGTTCACTTTAACTTTCTCCTTATACTTTGAATTCAACCTATAAGGTCTTTTCTTGAATGGCTTCGAATCAAGTTTTAAGGGAATCTTCATTTCTCCTAGATCTCCTATTATACCCTTCATCTTTGAAAACTTGGTTAGAAATAGTTCTTGGTATTCATGAAGTAACTCTATAACTTTGCTGACTCTCTTCATCCCAATAGCCTCCTATAGTTGCAAACTTGGGTTCCTTCTCTGATTCTATGTTCACCCTTTTGGTCTTTAGTGGCTTTGTTATATCTGGTATTTCTGGCTCGGGTCCAGTCACTTCACGGCATCCTTCTAATTCTATTATGTCAATTTTGTGAGGATATTATTCTTCTTTTGTAGTAAGGTTATATCATTCTAGTGCATTTTCTAAATGCATAGCCCAATCAGGTCGCTTCCTTGTTGTTTGGTCTAAAATGCATATGCAAATTAGGGTTTCATTTACTATCAACCCCGGTAAGTAAACTTCAAGGATCATCCAATATATATGGACTTAGAGACAAAATAGACTAAGCTAGGTGAAGAAATGCCAAAGCTCCCTTACATGTGGTCTTTCATTGGAATCTCCAACACCTATTTAGTCATTTAATCAAAATGAAATCTAAAGACATTGTGACAAGTGTAAGAAATATTAAATCTCCCTTACAGGAGACTGTCAATTAATATTTCTAACATCTTAACCAATTAACTTAGAAATGAAGGCATTTAAACATAATTCAAATTGATTACATGACATATTAAAGCTCTCTTACAAGAGACTATTCATTTATATTTCCAACATCAAGATATTTAAACTAATGAAATTAAAAACATAAATGAAAGAAATCTTACTATACCAAAACAAGTATGCAAGTGAGGCAATGGGGGCCCTCCATAGCTCCGCAAGCATGCTTAGAAAGAAGTCAAATGTAGAAGAAAATCTAATCCACTTTATTTATTGTCAATTGCAATTACAAGCTCCAAGTTCTACATTCCAAGAGGTCGTAAAATCTACATCACAATGATTCTAAAATCTAAAATTACAAATGAAGAACTAAGTTTCTAAATTCTAAAAATTAAGATCACAATCGTAGGCCTCGCAAGTGGGATATGGTATTTCCAATTTTGAAGCAATTCCATACAGTGGGCTACACGTGGCGGTGAGATCGGCTAGAATACCGCCCTCATCACACGCTATTGTTCGGTGATATTGGCCAGTGCGATATGACCCTCAGCCATCAGATCAAGCAAGGCAGATCAATGGCTATGATTGATCGAGTAGGTTGGTGGTCTAGGGGGGTAAGTGTCGCACTTCTTAACATTGCGAATTTGGCCACAGCCGTTGGATTGGGTCAATAGGCTCAATGGTGAAGATTAAAGAGGCATGTCAAGAAGATGGAGGGAAGCGTTATTACTCTTTATACTTCACGGGTTGGTGGGCCTCTCGAATATGATATATGTTTAGACTAGTGCTTTGACTCCGATGTTGGCTTCAACTTTTTTTTTCTTTTAAGAGTTTAGAGGTTTGGTTTGTAGGGGTAGGGGCTTGTGCCTCGGGCCCATTCTCTGTTTGGTTCTTGGGTCTCTTCCCTGGTCCACAACTCCTCGTGGATTGATGTAAATTTTGTATTTTATTAATGAAAAAGAAGGTCCGACTCTTGCATTAGCAAAACAAAAAGGTATCATAAGTTAAGTTTGAGAAATTGAGGTTATAGTTTTCAACCTTTTGAATTTTGGGCATAATGCTAAGGTATTTCTATCATTATGCTTAAATTTCTTGGAAATAAAAAGCATATTCCTGCTTCAAGGCCAAATTATGGACTCCCTAGACATGCCTTTTAAATTGCACTAATCTTTCCAACTTTGTGTAATGGTATCATTTTTAAATTTTTATTAATCACAGCAACCAGATTCCAACCAAGATCATACAAATAAAATGATTTTAGTGCAGAGTAGCAGGATTGTACCTCGACTAAGAGCCATGAATTTATTTCTAAAGACTTTGATTTAATTCTAATTTATTTATTTATTTTTTATTAAAATCAATTTTTTTCCTAAAGAAATTGAAATTTATTTTTTTTATTTTTTTTAAGAATTTAAATTTTATTTTACTCTAAAACAACCTAGGATTTTTTTTTATTGATTTAGGATGAATTTTTTTAGGATAGACTTCTTGGTCTTCCTGATCGCTCAAAGCGCAGGAAGAGAGCATACTAATCTATTGATTTTTTATTTTTATTTTTTTTTACAGGTTAGCGTGGATGAAGTGGCTCTTACTAATTTATTCATGGGAAATGTTGATGGTTTTTTTATTATTTTATGTTTTTTTTTTTTTGTTTAAACAAGACTAAAAGAAAACTCTACTATATCTAGTTTTATTTTGCTAATCTATTCTATTTTAACTTGAAATTTTTTTATTATTTGTTAGGTAAAAGAATGCTTCCAGTGAAGCCATATACAGACTAAAAATTCAAAAATCCTCACATCTAAATTTAAAATTCTTACCTGATTGTTTGCAAGGATGTGAGTAACCTATTTGAAACTTGGATTTGGCACAGGGTTCTTTTGAAACCAGTATTTGATATTTTCCTTGCTCTCCAAGATGTACCTGTTCAACATCTTCAAATTTCTCATCCGTAGATGGATTAATAAGAAATGGGGGGTGTAAAAACTGAATTTGAAACTAACTAAGTACGAAAAAAAGGTTCACACTTGAACTCTTTTATGAAGATCATGTTGTCACCAGGTTTCACAAGTTAGTCCATAAAAAGAAATTGCAATAATAATAACTTCCTAAGTCTATCTCTAAATCATCCTCCCCGGCAACGGTGCCAAAATGCTTGGTCTAAAATGCGGATGCAAATTAGGGTTTCATTTAATATCAACTCAGGTAAGTAAACTTCAAGGATCATCCAATATATATGGACTTAGAGACAAACTAAACTAAGCTATGTGAAGAAATGCCAAAGCTCCCTTACAGGAGGTCTTTCATTGGGATCTCCAACACCTATTCAGTCATTTAATCAAAATGAAATCTAAAGACATTGTGACAAGTGTAAGAAATATTAAAGCATCCTTGTAGGAGACTGTCCATTCATATTTCTAACATCTTAATCAATTAACTAAGAAATGAAGGCATTTAAACATAATTCAAATTGATTACAAGAAATATTAAAGCTCTCTTACAAGAGACTATTCATTTATATTTCCAGCATCAAGATATTTAAACTAATGAAATAAAAAACATAAATGAAAGAAATCTTACTATACCAAAACAAGTATGCAAGTGAGGCAATGGGGGCCCTCCATAGCTCCACAAGCACGCTTAGAAAGAAGTCAAATGTAGAAGAAAATCCAATCCACTTTATTTATCGTCAATTGCAAATTGCAATTACAAGCTCCACGTTCGACATTCCAAGAGGTCCTAAACTCTACATCACAATGATTCTAACATCTAAAATTACAAATGAATAACTAAGTTTCTATATTCTAAAAATTAAGATTACAAAATGAAGATTACAAATGAAGGAGATTACACTTCTATTTATACAAAAGCTATGATAACAAACTCATAGATGTAAATCCACTATTCCCTCCTTTGACCCACATATTTCTCAACCAATGGTGACACATAACCCTATCCTCCATGATCTCCTCCATGAGGTCCACGATCTTCTCCATGAGGTCCATGATCTTCTCAAATTCGAATTTGAACATAGAGTGCCACATAAAGATGCCTTGGAAGCTTCCTTTGTACCTACACATGTCAACGAACTCATTTTAATTGTTAGGTATAAGTATATGGAGATTATTTTCTAAAGTTTCACCATAAATTCTCTTAAAAATGCTAAGAATTAATAATGTTTTGGAAAACACAAAGCTAACCCATATAATGATGAAAGTGAAGTTGATGTGGTGACATGGTGGTGGAATAGAGGTGAGAAAATGTGTGAATGGAGTGAAAGTGGATGTATTTTAAGGATAATTCCTGAAAATGTTTGAAAACCATTCATATTTTACAACATTACATTATTTTTACAAAAAAAAAGGGGCTTCAATGCACTCTGACGCCCTTATACCACTTGGTATATTCCAATTGCTTCACTGCACAGCCCGCTTCGCACTTCGTTGTGCGCTCTACTATGCACTTTGCTCCTCAAAATGTGGAGTATTTACCAAAACTATAGCAAGTTTTGTTGTGCCTAAAAGGTATATTTTGGGAGTCCCCTATAGGTTGTTATCCTTCCATATGTAATTGAGTCTTTCACCTTGTATACTGTGATACACCGAACACAACATTCGGGCATATTTCCTACACATGCATTGATTCCTTGGTTCACCAAGATGTGTATTTCAGTTCACGGTTTCTTGCTAAGAATTTATGCCTAGTTACCCCCTTGTTTTGTTTGTGTCCTTAATTTATAAAATTAATTAATTGACCGTGGAACAACATCCTTCCTGTGGAAATACTCCTAAGTAGGTCTTAGGTTGAGACTAATGGCAACAGTTACTAAGTCTACTAATCAAGGACGCCCCTCTTATGGGAATCCTGGTCCTTTTCCTTCTTTTGGAAATATTGGTGCTCCTTATATGGCAACGTTGTCCCTTCCCGGATTTACCATTGGTTTACCAGTTTGGTTACTTTCAACCCCTATGGTTCTGAATGTCCAAACTTCTTCTCAACTGAGTTCTCCTCCACCTAAACAACATTGACCTCATGTTGATCCTAAAGTTAACAATTTTCCTTCTTCATCTATTGTTTCTTCATCCCTTTCTTCCTATTTTCCTTGTGAAAGTCTTGATTCTAGCAACTAGGAAGCTAAGAAGAAGAAGAAAATGATGAAGAAGAAGAGGCAAAATAAGCAAGGGGAAACCAAGTAGCCATTGCTACGGATGCAAATAGTATCGAGAAACCTTCCAATCAGCCCCACAAAGTTAAAGTCCCTTGCATGTTATGTAAGGGTGACCACCTTCTTAGAGATTTTCCTAGTATTCCCAAGGTATTAGAAGTGTGGTCCATAGGCTTACATCAGCCTTTGTTGATAGCCTATGGAGATCATGCTGCTGATAAACCCTTAACTAGTGATAGTAAGGTCCATGGGAAAAAGGGTAAAGTCAAATTTCCCTGTAAGTTATGTGAAGGGAATCATCCTATTCACCTTTGTCCTTATATGGATGAAGCATCAAAAGTGTTGGAAAACCTTAAAGCTTCTCAGCCTCATCTTCCAGCTGGTTATGAAGGCTTTCTCCCAATCCTCCACTAGTTGATGAAGTGATTGATTAGAATCTAAATCCAATCAATCCCACTCTCTCTGAACGTGAATCCCATGAGTCTGTTCTTGACCAACCATTGGTTGAGAAAATGGTTGACTTGATTCTGCCTTCATTTGATCGTACCTTTCCCATAGAGAGTGAAGTTCATACTACTCAGGTTCTTCTTATTTCTTCAGATTCCAATGAACTAGGGGGAAATCCTCTCATTCCCACGATATCAGGGGGAAATCCTCCTATTCCCATAGCACTAGAGAGTATTTATCCCGTTACCATGGCACAGGGGGGCAGTTCTCGCGTTCCCACAACACCCCCTCCAAGTAGTATGTTCACTTCCTTTGATTGGAGTCGAAGGACAGGATATCGTCTTCCTCCTTACATGCCCTTTCAAATCATAGTACATGCTTATAATGTGGTCGTACCTAGCACAATCATATATGAAGGTGAATATGTTAGTATTTTTTCCTCAACTACTTGACAAGCTTTAGGTTCTCCACAAATTGTGCTTGTTACCCAGAATTTGTCGGCTTTTAATAGAGGAACAAGTCAATTATTAGGGATCCTTCCTAAGTTTCCTATTACTTTGGAAGGAAAGGCTCTCTATATCAATGTGATGGTAGTCCAAGGCCCTTTCGATTTTAATTTAATCCTTGGGCATGACTATGTGTATGTCATGGGAGTTCTTGTCTCTTCACTCTTTCATGTGATGTGTTTCCTGCATGAAGGAAGAATGGTGACTATTGTTCAACTTTTGTTCGTTGGTCCTAATGCGACTCCCAATCAACCAACTTCCCTAAATGGTCCGTATATGAAAGTCGTATCTTCCCTGCCATGAGTTAATTATGCGGCAACCTGTTCCATGCCCATGTCTACTGATGATCTAGTAGGTGATGTAGTGCATCATTTACTGGGGGCATTGAACTTTGATCTTTCGATTAGATCCCTTGATATGTATCCCTTCCACAACGTTTTTCTTTCATATGATGAGAATCTCTTGGAAGCCATGGCCTCTTGATGGTCATGATCAAGGTCTTTGGAGAAGAGTTCCTTTTCTTGTGTCAATCTCCTTAAAAAATAAAACAAGCTTCTAGAGCAGAGTTCCTTTTTTTGTGTCAAGCTCATTAAAAAATGAAACAAGGTGTCGAAGAAGAGTTCCTTGTCTTGTGTCAAGCTCATTAAAAAATGAAACAAGGTCCTTGGAGAAGATGTCCTTTTCTTGTGTTAATATCCTTAAAAAATGAAACAAGCTTCCCAAAGCACAGTTCTTTTTCTTGTGTCAAGCTCGTTAAAAAATGAAACAAGATCTTATGAGGATACTTCTGTTACTATGTCTACCTTGTTAAAAAATGAAATAGGTTCCTATGAGCATAGTTCTTTTCTTGTGTCAAGCTCTTTAAAAAATTAAATAGATCCCCTTTCAATTAGAGTCTTTGATTAGATCTCGTAAATTCCCACTCGACTCTTTCACTTGATCTCATAAATAAACCTTCATTCCATTCACCGTTACTACCCAGTAGTTTACTTAGGTGCATGAAATGAATCTTGCGGTGCATGTGCCTCGAATTGAGTCATTATCCTAGAGGCATGCAAACTTATTTCAAGCATAGTTTTTGCTTTATTTCAAGCCTGTGTAAAAATGAAACCACTTTCAAGCATATTTTCCCATGTTTCAATATTTTATAAAAATGAAACCATTCCCATTTTATCCCTCGTGATTGCCATTTTTATCAGCCCATTTTTTCGAGATAAGCCATAATTTTCTCATTCCATTGTCACCATATTCTTGGTCGGTCGTACGCTTTCACTTGGTTTTTACCCTTTCCTCAGGACCCACTGTGATGAGTGGTCTTATTAGCCAACCTCTTGACCTTTGTTTGTTTTGAGTAGTTCCATTATGAATGGAACCAGTTTCTATCCTTTTATACCACTCGTTTCACTAGGAGGAGTTCTCTTTCAGCTCTTTTCAGACTCCCAAAATATGAATGATTACCAAGCACTTGTCTTTTTGAACTCATAAAAGGAAATGAAAAGACATCTGCTCAGTATAAGTTTAACAGTTTTACAGACTGAGATAGACTAATTACGATAAAGGAATACGTTAGTCAAACATGGCTAAGTGGTTCTCTTAGGTATAGTTTTCTACCTTTTCTTACCTATGGACTACCTCTGAAAAGGGACATTTGGAGTTTTATTTTTTGCCTATTTTTCAAACTCTCTAAACATGAAAAATATGTCATGTTTTACCTTCGCTTAACTTGTTAAAACATAAAACAATTATGGACTCATCGATCATCACGGGTCTGAACCACTCCTTCTCAGGGTTCATTAAATATACTCGGAGGGATTCATCCTAAGGACGAACTTGCAGATCAAGCATATGTTATCCTCCTCAAGATTGTTAAAGAATAAAGAGGTACTGACTAGTATGGTTGGGAAAATTGGGAAAATAAGGGATTCCATTTTTCTAATAGTAGCGAGTCACTCTTGAAAAAAGTTGAGTCTCCTTTTTTATACATTTCATACCCCAAATTTTCCTCTATTTTTGACCAAATTTACCTCAAACTCTACTCACCATTTGCCCACCTTCTTCAAAAACATGACTTTAAGAATCCTTGTGTATATATGAGATCATTTATATTTTAAGCATGGTTTTTATGATTTCTTGTTAGTAGGAATGAAATATTTGATTCTTTTTACTCTCTAACTATTTGGATTGGCTCACATATATTTTTAGACCTTTTTCCTACTCGTCTGGTACTATCATAGCTCATATGGTACCTATGTTCATCCTTATCCGGTACCCATGCACCTGTGCTCATCTGGTACCTATGGCCCTATGTTCATCTAGTACCTCTGCGCATCTGATACCTTCATTCTTGTATTTGTTCAGTACCTATGTTCATCCAGAACCAATATCAACCATCTGACTGTGTTCATCCAGTAGTTGTGGTCGTCTTACACTACCTATGTTCATCCGGTACTAGGCCTGATTCTTCAGCTCCAATGATTTGAAGTGAGCTGCCTTCGATGAGACTGAGGAAAATTATGGTCAACGCATTACTTTTTATGGAAAATCAAAAATATGCTTCATCACTCATGCATTGTGTCATGAGGATAAAGTCGAACATGTAAAACAAAGTGAACTATATTTTTATAATGATTTGATGACATCTATTAACATTGAATATAATGGTCATTATTCTATAAGAGAAGGCTCATAGATTATAGGTGTTATCTAGTAAGAAAGATATAGTTAGTAAGAAAGGGTGAGACAAATAGTTGCAGTTAGAGTTGGAGACAGAGTTTTAATTTTACTATTATGCTGGAGACTTGATTTTGTAATCTTTTCTTTTGAAATCAATAATATGAGCAGCAATTGATGATTTGATGTGTTATTATATTCCTTAGTTTTTTAAATTCTTCCATCTTTCCTTAGTAGCTCGGCGAGGGCCCATCGAAGCCATCAAGGCAAGTTTTTATTATAGTTATTGTGAATAATGGTTTGGTTTATGTGTGAGAATGATTTAGTGTTCTAATTCAATTTCAGAGTGTTTGATATGATTCTAGTTTTGATCTTATGCATGTAATCTATTTGAGAGTGTCAGACATAAATATGGAGGTGTTAGTTTATGAGTGATAACTCATTGGTTCTATGAATGAAAACTTATTTCTTAGGCTATAGGTTTAGGTGTTGAATTCTAATTTTAAAGAACATGAAGAGTTAAGAAAAGAGATCTCACCATTCACCTACATGTGCTATTATTGAAGACTCTTGTCATACTTAACATTTCCGGTACAAGAATGCATGGTTTCCTTTAGAACTAGTTACATTAGGAATGATTGTTTGTTTGATGCTTGATTGCCATAAGTTGACTAAAATCAGCTGCTACAGGAAAACAAAGTTGAATCCATCTTTTCATTTCATGAGCCTGTAAATGGACAAATTTTTTACCTGAGCAAGAACCTTTTAGATTACATGCTTATTAAGATTTCATTTTTGAGTTTTGCTTCCTAATGGTCTGAGGAAGTTAGTATTGGTTTTGAAAGTTTTTTAATCTAGGCTATACTCATCAGACATAGGAACTTATCTTTTATCGACACAATAGTGCATCAGCTCTACTGATTATGAATCCATGGTTGATAATTTAATATTGTGACAATATATCATTCATATAATTGCCCCAATATTTTGTGTGTCATTGTCAGGTAGATGAAAATGGTAATACATAATGATTTTTGTTTTTATGGAATTTGAGTTATATTTAGGACAATCTAAGTGTGGAGAGAAGACGGTAAGGTGTGAATGAAGAGCCACGCATCCACTATAATGGGGTTGCTCCAAAGTTAAGTTGTCCTCTCTTTCATTAAATAGTTAAAGTTTGATTTGTCCATTTCATGAGAAGAATTAGAGATAGGAAAGGTAGGTTTGTTTCATAAAAAATCCCAGAAAACCTATATGGTCCCAAAAATTTTAATCCAACTAATTCTACTAATTTCTATGCAAGGAAAACTCTAGAGGAGAAAATTCTGGTGGCAACAGTAGATGAGAAATTAGTAAAGCATCTTAGAGCAAAAACAAAGGCAGTGGAAGAAGAATCTCATACTACATTGGAGATAGTAGCTTGGAACATTGCAAATAACCCAGTGTCTGAACCATTATCTCCTAAAACAGAGACATCTCCTAATTCCAAAAATTCCAGTTGTGGGAAGAAAGAATGGAAGGAGAAGGAAGAGTAGACAATATAGAAAACACTGAAGCCAACAATGAGCCAGAAACGTTTAGATTTCCAATTCTTGACATTACTAGGCATCTCACCATGAAGAACATTCCTTTGTCATCATTACCTCACTTCAAGTGTATGTCATCCAAAGACTGTGATTCATTTTTATTCGAATTTGATATACTGTGCAGAAGTTACAATTACACAGATAATTCTCAAAAGTTAAAACTTTTTCCAACCACCTTAAAAAACTCAGCATTAATATGGTTCATGAGTCTTGGGGGAACACATTATTACATCTTGGGATGATATGAAAGCAACCTTTCTCCAAAAATACTAGGATATCTATAGACCTAGGGATGCCAATAATGACATCTTTAAAATGAAACAGACTGAAGAAGAAATCCTAGAAGACTACCTACAAATGTTCCTTTGTAGCTATCAAAAAACCAAGCAAGTTTCCCTTGACCTAACCATAGTTAGAACCATTTTTCTAAAAGGAGTGCAGGATGACTGCATGGAAGTACTTAATCTCAAGAGTTATGGCGATGTTTATCAAAAATCATTTGCTATAATTGTTGAATATTGGAAGAAGTACTCTCGTAGTTGAGTTGGAAAACCCACTACAAGTGGTGTAACCAGAATACAGTTGGGAAATCTATTGGAAAACCTTAAAACTAATATCCTTAGAATAATTAGTAGCCGTCTAGATACCCTCAATAGTAAGAGGAAACAAGAGGAGGAAAACATTGATTTAGCTATCTCTTTAGCTCACTATAGGAAGAAGCATCCTAAAAAAGAATGCCCTTTTAATGCCATAGAAGTTTGTTGATCTGAAAATGGGGCACTTAGGCTCCTTGTCTAACTTACAAGGACCTCTCCCACTTCCAAAGCTTAAATGTTCCAAAGTCTTATTGATTAACCAATGCGGAATTGAAAATATGCTTGAAAATCTAGGTGTATGCTTATGTTTGTTTTCAACTATTTATGTGCTTTTTAAATTTTGTTATTTGTGTTGATATGTAAATACATATGATAGTAGACAAATGCAGCAATAAAAAACACATAAGACAAAAATTTAACATGGAGTTCACCCAAAACTCTTGGGCTACGTCTCCTTGAGCTCTAGTCAACTCAACTAGGCTCTCTGGGATTATGGAAAAGTCCTTTTACAAGCTCTTGGTTCAACTCCACTGTTTTTCACAGAAACAGTGGGTTTATACACCATTTTATCCCCTGGATCTTGGAGCTCTCGGCTCTTGCTCTAGCTCTCTTTAGCTCTTGCTTCTTCGGCTCTGGCTTTTGCCTTCTTCAACTTATAGCTCTTTGGCTTTTCATTTGACCTCCAAGTGACTCCCTCGACTTTTCTACGCAGTAGCTTGTTGCTCCCTCTTTGCTCTCTAACCTCAAATTCTTGCTTTGGCTTAGCTTTCTACACCACTATCTCAGCACTCCCTTCTGTCTCTGTCATTCGGTGGCTTTTAAGCCAATCGGTGTTGTCCGCTTGTTTCCTTTTCTGGGCTCTCTGGCTCCCAACCTCTATCTGCTCGAATACCCTTCTAAGCATTAGCAATCATGGCATAACCTCTTCAGGGAACATGGCCACCTGTTCTGCAACAAAAGGGACCATCGGGCCTTTGAAATCCCCAAAAATAGCATTCTCTATTTACACAGAGAAATACACTAAAAACATGGGAAAATTCACCAAACTGTCATTTATCAGACTTCAAATATCCTTAAACCTGCCCTATACTCCTATCGAGTCCACCTGTAATCACTATCGCAAGTCCCAATGCCTCTGTGTTGTGGTTCCCTTTGTATTTGTAAAAATACATTAAAAACACGGGAAAATTCGACGAAGGGCTTTATGGCAGACTTCAAATAATTATGCAACGGCATTTACAAACCCTTTCGGGTCTGGCTTCATCGCATCAGGCGCATTCCTTTTGTATTTCGTTTATTTACTGAAACACACTATTACACGGGAAAGTTTGTTTTTCCAGAACTCAAAACTTATTAACCCGCACCTATAAAGTCCATCGAGTCTAGCGTTATCACCCCTTTATACCGTTGCAATGCGACGATGCGATGTGATATATGGCAATCGCATCTTGCATAGCCCTAAGGGTCCTTCCCTTGCCTTATGGCATCATCAATGCTGATCTGCTGATATCGTCGATAGCAATATCACTCGGCCCAGGGTCCTGCCTTAAGTCCCATGCCCTCGTCGATATCGATCTACCGATCTGATCATCAGCAATCGGCGTATCGCATGATGCAATCACTGAGTTTAGGGTCCTGATATCGCATACATGTCTGCCTCTGATCCGATTAATTGGATCAGTCAATCGGGGTTTCTTCTGCCTCCGCTTAAGTCTGGCCTTTGCCTTTTTCCGATGCGATTTCCCTTTATAAGGGTTTTTTTTGCTATTTTTAAGGGATTTTACCTCTTTTTCCAAAGAACAAAGGCATCTTCTTTCTGCGATAACTTCTGCACCCTATGTCCATTTTATCCCATTCAAGTTGCAGTAGATTCAGAAGGAAAATATCTATTCAATGTGGCTATTTCCAGGAACTTCCTTGGACTTTCATTTTCCTCTGTGAGGAACACTTAGACTTAGGAGTCTATCCAAAATCCATTTTGGATCACGCCTTCCCACTAAAGAACTTTTGGTCTCCAAAAGACTGACATACTGATCTGAACAGTAAATGAGAGTAACAACACCCTCTTCTTTCAGCCTCCACACACTTGCCTTGCATAGTGCCTCTGAACCAAAGTCTCTGACCACTTTCCTTTCTGGATGTGCTGGTTCTCCTGGGAAGAACTATCTTCCTTCTTGCCCTCATGCAGAACTTTTGCTGAAATGGTCATAGAAGGTAGTTTGAACTTTTCTACCTTGATCATTGATCCAAGGTGGCTCAAACAAATGTGAAGTACATCTGCTCCACAAAACTTTCATTTTTACCTGTTTGACACGCTGTCAACAACAACTGTTAACAACAACATAAACATAGACAACAACTGGATGGCTTAAACTCCTGCTTCAACAAAAGAAACAAATTTTCACATCTTGTGAACACCTCCATGTCTTACATCTGCATACAAATGATAGACTAGATAACAAGTCCACAAAACATGCCTTTAAAACAAATGACCCTTCAAGTCAAGCATGTAGAAAAAGACCATTAGGACTCTTTTTCAAAAGATGATACACTTCATCATTATCTCCACTTGGAGACCAAGTTAACTTCTCCCAAGTCAACATGGCATCACATGCATGTCAAAGCAATCAACCCTACAAGCTAATTACACATACATGTTCAAAAACAAGGAAATCATCAACATCCTTGTGTTCATGCATCTCATACTCATGCATGCATTTCATCCTTCAACTTTCACTTAAGAACATTGTCCTTTCGAAGCTGAAATAAAATATAATGTTCTAGCGAGAAGTGAAAACAGATGCATTAATAGACATGCAATCTTAATCGGATAAGAACTCTAACCGTTTCTTACCAATCCCTTTCAAAGGTACTACCTTTATGAGAAATTCTTCGGCGTAAATCACATGATATTACATTTGTTGATGCATTTGGAACCAACCAGTGTGGTTCATGGTCAGGACAAGTTGAAGAATCAGATCTAGGTTGCATGTTAAATAGTTAGAGCAGAACCTCCAACGGCTATATTTGACCAGGAAACGGATAAATTGATGAGCTAACGGCTATATTTGACTAGGAAACGGCTAGTAGGACCAGACCAAGGGAAAGGAGAGCATTTAATTAAAAATTGAAATTAAAATAAGTTAAAGTTACAGAATTTAAATAATTATTAAATCAATAGTTAGTTATACTATTATTAAATTAAAAGGGGTTTTACATTAAAAATACATAAAAGGTATTAACTATTTCATATTTATTTTAGAGGTTAATAAAAAGAAAATCCTATTGTTAGAATTGTTATATATGTCAGATCGAAGATATTAAAATAAATTAATTTAAGTCTAATATAATAAGAATTTATATTTTAATTGTATTTAATTGTTTATTTATTACTAATTTGTTTATTTATTTTAATTATATTAAAAAAAACTAAATTTCAATATCAAAGTAATTATTTGTATTTTTTAATTAAGTTAAAATATTGTATATAACTAATAGCTTAAACTAAATTCTATTTGAATATCTTATACTATATAAACAAACCTCCCAAAGAGGATCAAAGAACTATGGTAAAAGAGAGTAGGTTAAAGGATAACAAGGGGAAAATAAGAAAACCAGAACAAGATATAAAAAGAGGGAGGGGAGGAAGGGAATAACATGACTAAGAAGCGAGGGCTAGAACCCAGCAACTACTGATCTTCCAACCGTCCTCTCTATTGAGATTGCTCAGCCTTTTTTCAATTTCAAGGGCTTCCCTAAATTTTTAGTGATGGAACTGTGAAACTCTAGCAATAACACTGGCCTCCTCGATACAAACATGATGTTTGGTTTTCTCAGCATGCTCCAGTAGTGTGGAAGATTTGGTTCTCCTATGTTTAAGGTCAGTTGTGTGCTCACTAATCCTCTGATTAATAGAGCGTCTAGTCTCACCAATATAGGGGGTCCCATAGGAACAAGGAATAATATAGACACCCTTCATGTCGTTAGGGTTGATAGGATCCTTCACTGATCGGAGGGACATACGAATGGTGTTAAGGGGTCTAAAGGTTGAGGGAAGATTATGTTTCCTAAGAATCCTCGCAATCTTATCAATGGTCCTGTTGTGGCCAGCAACAACCCCCCTTCTTATTTAGTGTTATTCCTAATACTAAAAAAGTGGGGATCCTTAGTTAAAAATTTAAAAATCAATTAGTGCTTAAATTTCCTTTCCTAATAAAACTTACCATCATAAACTTAGGAAGACCCCCTTGAAAAATCTAAACAAATCTAAGCTCTATGATAAGATAAGACAAAATTTTTCCTTAGGAAATATCGCATCGCAAAAGGACAACACGATACCTCCTTACAAGCCGAATTCCAACATTTCGAGATCGCAATACGCGATAATAAAAAAATATCGCATCGCATACACCAAGCACAACTTACATTGAAACACCTTAAATTGCTTCGCATTTCGCAGAAAACAGATTAACAAAGATTGTCATATATAACGTTCCTGTGATCTGTGATATTGCGAGATTGCGATTTCACGATACAGCTACAATGCGATAATGCAATATAGTGAGCTATCAACTCTACGATGTTGCTGTCTAGTCAATTTAATGTCTTAAATTGCTCTACATAAATTATCAATCAGGGTATCGTAAACTGATGAAGTGTGGTGCACCATATGTGCTTAGTTAACCTTTCTCTTACTTCGTTGTTTTATAGTTTATGTTGTTTTTTTGGGGTTTTGTTCTTGTTGGTTTTCTAAAGTGTTTAATGCAAATGGAAATCCTATTGTAAGGTCTTAAGAATACTTTTAAAGGACAAGTATGGATAAAGATTTCAAGACAAGGCCTATGTCCCTAATGGTAACTTCCAAAACTTAGCACTTCAAAAGAACTTAAAACATGTTATTGATGGAATTAGTATTTAAACAAAAGTGTAAATATACAGCTAGTTCAATCAAAATAAAATGCAATAACCAAACAATGAGCTAGTGACTATGAGACCCAGTATCCTTGCTGCTTCAGCAGAAGGACAAGATGATTCTATCATGTCATTAGTCATTAAAAGGCTATGTGCATCACTAATATACAATCAAAATAGAATGCAACAACCAAACAATGAGCTAGTGACTATAAGACCCAGTATCCTTGCTGCTTCAGCAGAAGGACAAGATGATTCTATCATGTCATTAGTCATTAAAAGGCTATGTGCATCACTAATCTACAATCAACCGGTTGAACACACTTGCATGAATTAAAATTGCATGAATGAAAAATCTAATCTATCAAACTTGAAAGCAATCAAATAACATAATGAAATCAAAGCAAAATTGACAAAATGAAATCTACTCTACCTTACATTCTACAAAACAATATTTAGAAAATGAAATCTACTCTACCTTACATTCCACAAATCAATATTTACAAAATGAAATCTACTCTACCTTACATTCTACAAAGCAATATTTACACAATGAAATCTACTCTACCTTACATTCTAATGTGCTCCATGACATCTACTTCACATCTCCTTCCATGTTGAGAACATCAAAGCTTTATTCAAATTCTTCAAAATTACAAAGTACAACAAAGCTCTCCAAAGCTTTCAAAAGCCATCAAGGAAGAACTACAAGCTCACAAGCTAAAAAGACTTAAGAACTCCAAACTCTAAGCTAAAGAGGATTAACTAATGAAGGAGAGAGATCTCCTATTTATACAAAATGATGAGAGCCATCTCATTAATGAGAATCCATGAATCTCTCCCTCTACCTCTAGAGTCCTAATCAAAATAGGAACTGATAAGACACATGTCTTCTTAGAGTTACAATACAATTAGGAGATGTGACACATATCCTCATGATCCCATGATTCTTTCCACTCAAATTCGAATTTGGCCTTGGGGTGCCACATAAGGGTCTTCTAGAAGCCTCCTTTCAACCTACACATGTCAACAATCTCAACCCATTTGTTAGGTATAAGCACATGCACATTATTTTCTAATGTTTAACCACAAATTCACTTAAAAGGCTTAGAAATAATAAAGATTGGAAAAACATAAAGGTGGCCCAATGATAATGAAAGTAGGATGAATGTGGTGACATAGTAGTGAAATGGAGGTGATATAATGGACATAATAGTGAAAGTGTAATGGAAATGAATAACATTTTCAAGACTCAACATACCCCCCAACTGAAGCTATTGCATGTCCTCATGCAATATATATTACATTAACTCTTTTGATCCTTGAGCTTTGGCTTAACTTTGCATGATATCATTTGATAACTTCATATTTCTGCAAAGTGTTTCACTTGAATTGCAACATGGTTGGTTCTTGTGTTACAACCATCTTTTTTTTTGTTGCCTTCAATTTTGATCTTTGAACTTTGCATAATGATATTTTGATTATTGTTGTAAAGTATATCTTTATTGGATTGCATGATAGTTGGTTCTTGTGTGACAACCATGATTTTGTTTGTATCCAATTTATCCTTTAAGCACTTTTTCAAAAAGCCATTGTATGCTCATAATAGCAATGTAATAATTAATATATGTTGGAAGTATGTGAGCCCCTGAATATGATATGGACATGGCAAGATATGAATATGAATGTATTCCCCCCCAACTGATGGTATTGGCAATTTTATGAAATGAGGAAGAGAAATGTTTTTCCAACAATTATCATTCTAGCTTTTTATGGAATTCTATGGTCAAAAGTTAGAAAATGTCGTACCTTCACTTACCCTTTGGAATGGATGAGTTGTGTGTGTAGTGGCTGAAAATTTCTGATCATATTCTTCTTCAAGTGGCTGAACAAGAGGAATCATGGATAGAGAGATAAGATGACTTTTTATTGCTTCTACTAAAACTTGCTGAATCTGCTCCAAAATGCTGAAAATAATAGACTTCATGTCTTCAAAACTCATTGGCACAATTCCTACTATGTGAAAAGATGTTCTGCTGTCGAACATAGTAGGAAATTGTTGGCTTAGTGGCCATTAATGGATACCACTAGTCAACACGAGAACTCTCACCATTGATGACAATGAGAGTCAAGATGCCCAAACACATCTTGCTAGGTACGAATGAATTTGTTGATGTCGAGTCACCTAGAAGATCTAACGAACAAGGGACATTAATGTATTCCCATTGTTTGTCAGCATGAGAACTTGCCATTAAGGCATGCAAGCCTCAAGGTGTTTTTACAAAGAACTTAGACTCAAAGGACTATGGACTCAATAATTTGCATTGAAGCAGGGCTTATTTGCGGAATGAAAATGACAGGAAATGGAAGATGAAAATGGAAGATGGCAATGGAGAGTAGAAATGGCAATGGGCAATAAGCATATGAATGAGCTTCTTGCTTTTATTTGTGGGTTATGAATGGACAAAAAGAGATGGAAAGTGTATGTGAATGTAAATGGAAAATATGGAGGAAAATGAGATGAATGGTTTATTATGAAGTATGGATGTGATGGATGGATGTGATGGAGACAATAGTATCTGAAAGTTTTTCAAGTGTTTGGATCTGATTTTGCATCAACATATTTCCTCTTTGTTGTTGATCATCCTCTTGTGAAACAAATTGGTCTCTTAGAGAGACACCATTCTCTTGTAGTCATTTGTCCTTCCTCCTGGAACCTGCAAAAAAACTAATACTTCTTTTGCAATGGAATGTAAGATTATCAAAGGAGAGAGATGGCCAATCTCTCTAGTTATGATATTTACACACAAAACTAAGAATTTGTATTAATGAAACAAGTTCTCAAAGAAAAAATCAAAAGAATTTATACCTGATTTGGAATTAGTGCCTCAAGTTGATGTTGCTTCTTTTCAGCAATTTATTTCATTATTTGCCATTTCAAACCCAAATGATGGATTTCTCATTGTGTAGATCTTGTTGAGATCTTTCCAATGGTACTTAAATCATCAAGTTCTGATTTTGTATGAAAACGTTAGGCTGATTTGAACAATGAGGTTTTTCTGGCTGCGGAATTAGAGAACAGCTGCGGAATTGGACTTTAGCTGCGGAATGTGCACGGTTCTGTAGCTAAAAATCTTGGATACAAAGTTAGCCATTCATCTTTCATCATCAATCCAAAATTAATCAATACCTTCAGAAAAGTGAGCAAATAACTTATTCATTTCATTGATTCAAAAATTATTATTTTTTCTTGACATGCAGCGACTTAGTGTGGCGACTTTGTGATAACACTCAACTTGACTTCCCTTTGACCGGGGTCTTTTTCATCAAATTTGATCGAATGAATAGGACACCATCCATGTACTGGCATTCCCCCAGCTACCCATGTGGCTTGTTTTGCTTGATGACACCTGCAACCTAGAGTTTAACAAAACAGCTGCGGAAAGTTGAGCCAGCTGCGGAAAGTTAAGCTAGCTGCGGAAAGTGGGGCCAGCTGCGGAAAGTGGCTAAAACAGTGGATCATCAATTTTGAATTTTTTTTTATTGTCTGCATGTAGAAACTCTGTGAATGGAGCGGCATATGGAGCAAACCATGGTACTTACTCTTTTGCTGCGTTTTTTTTTCGTGTGCTGACGGATTCTGTATCATCGCATGCCTTTTGATATTCATATAATACAAATCAATTGAATACATATTCAGATTGTTTGTGTGTGACATTTATAGTTTATACCATCAGCCAAAAGAAAGTTAAGGTGTTGACGAATTGAATTTTTCAACAAAAGCACGTGAAGTGATAACAGTTGTGTTAGCGGGAAATGGATAAGGTTTGACACAGCGTAACATAAAACTGCCTGAAGAAACCATTCACGGATTCAATCAAACAAACAACGGAATCAGCCTTGGCATAATGAAGTATGAGTAAAAGACGGAAGTTGTGAGGCATGGTGGGAGACGTGGGCGAGTTTGAGTTAAAAATGGAAGACGAGTGGCGAAGACGTATTATCTCAAACAACCAAAGCACCGTGTATGAATTGTTCTCTGTTCATTTAATAAAAATCTTTTTTTTTCCTCATATTCAGCAACACCGTGGATGACTTGGCTGCCAAGGAAAACGGATCTAAGTATATTTCTCAAGAAAAACGAAATATGGTTACAATTGTTAAAAAAACACTGATTTTTTTCACACGCGGCAGACAAAAATGGGCTCCAAAGAACTAAATATTTCTCCCCGACTACCCCAAATTTCTTCAAACGGTTTTTGGGTTATCTAATCGACCCACCTGGCAAAAAAAACCCATGTTTTATTTTCTTGAAATTCGCCTCCGTTTGGGCAAATCGAGCGTGTGAAGTTTGACATTTTTTGCTATTTACGTTTTTCCTGAGTTAACTGTTGTCACTGTTCTGCCTTTTATGAATTTGCATTCGGCCTTAAGATAAATCTCAGAGGGGGAAAAATTGTTTTCAGATGTAGTCAATAACAAATGAATCAGTCAGGGAAGGAGATGCTAAAAAAAATTCTTCACAAGCCTTCCAATCGCAGAATTTGTACGGTATACGCCTGACTGCAACAATCTACTTCTTTTTATGGTGTTACCGAAATGCCTTTTAAATCTTAAGTACAATGATCACTTCAAAAGTTTCTTCTTTGGTTAGACAATTGCCAGCTGATTCAAATGTCTTTACTCTTAATTTAAATGAGTTTTCTTGAAATGCAACTTGAATCTTGCTGCTGCCTCAGTAGTAATGCGAACAACAGCAAGAGAATCTCTCATACAGAGTTCATCTTCTCTTAGATTCTCAAAAATTTCAAACTCATTAAAATTAATCATTTTCCTTGGCTCATTGTTATTATATTCTACAAGATATCCAGTTAATCCTTCATATCCTTTCTTTGAAAGCCATATCAGCAAGAGTCCAACCAAATCCAAAAACACAGAATTTTAACACAGCAGTCCATGCAATTTGACCTATTTTTTCTTAAATGTTCTTACAAGTTTGTTTTAGGCCAAAGCTTTGAACAGGAATGCAGATTTTCTATTGAGGCCACAACAAAAACTAGGAATGGAGATAGCCATATAAGCTGAGTGACTAGGATAGGATCCATGTCAGGACAATTCTGGAGATGCCCATGTGGTCGATTTTTTCAATGGATGCTTGTAACCTGCTAAACCTTAAAACAGCTGCGGAATTCTCAACTAGCTGCAGAATCAGGGCAGTTTCTGCAGCTAAGTTGCAAAACCTTATTAGAATAGGATACAGTGTTTTGAAGACCACTACAAACCATAACCAGACAATTTTGGACAATTTGAACCTATCAAAGCAGTTGAGTTTCATTTTTTTCATTTTTTTTTTTTTTGAATCAATTGAAATGATGAAGTTTATTTTGTCTCCTCCTTTTTTTTTTTTTCTTTTTTTACATAACAATTCTTTTTCTGATCCTCCAGATCACACAAAGTGCAAGAGGAGAGCATACTCAAGAATTATTAATTTTTTTTATTTTTATTTTTATTTTTTACATAACAATCCTTTTTCTGATCCTCCAGATCACACAAAGTGCAGGAGGAGAGTATACTCAAAAATTGTTAATTTTTTTTTTAGATGTAAGAAATAAGGTCTCCTAATTACACTTCCCCGGCAACGGCACCAAAACGTCTAGTCAATTTAATGTCTTAAATTGCTCTACATAAATTATCAATCCGAGTATCGTAAACTGATGAAGTGTGGTGCACCATATGTGCTTAGTTAACCTTTATCTTACTTCGTTGTTTTATAGTTTATGTTGTTTTTTTGGGGTTTTGTTCTTGTTGGTTTTCTAAAGTGTTTAATGCAAATGGAAATCCTATTCTAAGGCCTTAAGAATACTTTTAAAGGACAAGTATGGATAAAGATTTCAAGACAAGGCCTATGTCCCTAATGGTAACTTCCAAAACTTAGCACTTCAAAAGAACTTAAAACATGTTATTGATGGAATTAGTATTTAAACAAAAGTGTAAATATACAGCTAGTTCAATCAAAATAAAATGCAATAACCAAACAATGAGCTAGTGACTATGAGACCCAGTATCCTTGCTACTTCAGCAGAAGGACAAGATGATTCTATCATGTCATTAGTCATTAAAAGGCTATGTGCATCACTAATATACAATCAAAATAGAATGCAACAACCAAACAATGAGTTAGTGACTATGAGACCCAGTATCCTTGCTGCTTCAGCAGAAGGACAAGATGATTCTATCATGTCATTAGTCATTAAAAGGCTATGTGCATCACTAATCTACAATCAACCGGTTGAACACACTTGCATGAATTAAAATTGCATGAATGAAAAATCTAATCTATCAAACTTGAAAGCAATCAAATAACATAATGAAATCAAAGCAAAATTGACAAAATGAAATCTACTCTACCTTACATTCTACAAAGCAATATTTACAAAATGAAATCTACTCTACCTTACATTCCACAGAGCAATATTTACAAAATGAAATCTACTCTACCTTACATTCTACAAAGCAATATTTACAAAATGAAATCTACTCTACCTTACATTCTAATGTGCTCCATGACATCTACTTCACATCTCCTTCCATGTTGAGAACATCAAAGCTTTATTCAAATTCTTAAAAATTACAAAGTACAACAAAGCTCTCCAAAGCTTTCAAAAGTCATCAAGGAAGAACTACAAACTCACAAGCTAAAAAGACTAAGAACTCCAAACTCTAAGCTAAAGAGGACTAACTAATGAAGGAGAGAGATCTCCTATTTATACAAAATGATGAGAGCCATCTCATTAATGAGAATCCATGAATCTCTCCCTCTACCTCTAGAGTCCTAATCAAAATAGGAACTGATAAGACACATGTCTTCTTAGAGTTACAATACAATTAGGAGATGTGACACATATCCTCATGATCCCATGATTCTTTCCACTCAAATTCGAATTTGGCATTGGGGTGCCACATAAGGGTCTTCTAGAAGCCTCCTTTCAACCTACACATGTCAACAATCTCAACCCATTTGTTAGGTATAAGCATATGCACATTATTTTCTAATGTTTAACCACAAATTCACTTAAAAGGCTTAGAAATAATAAAGATTGGAAAAACATAAAGGTGGCCCAATGATAATGAAAGTGGGATGAATGTGGTGACATAGTAGTGAAATGGAGGTGATATAATGGACATAATAGTGAAAGTGTAATGGAAATGAATAACATTTTCAAGACTCAACAGTTGCGATCCTACGATGTTGTGATTCCGTGATGTTGTGATATGTAATATTGCGAAGTAAATCACAAAATCGCCTCATTGCAGATCTTTTCGGCTCGTTATTCAAAAAAGTATTTTCCATAAACTCACACCTGGTTATGCGCTTTAATGTTAATAAATGAGTTAGTTGCCAGTTATTAATGGAATATGGTTTCGTGCTTATCGAAAAAATCATCTCATGTAAGGTGGTATATTTGATTCGTCTTCGGCATTTAAACTTTCCCATCACCCTGCCTTACCATTATTTTCACTTCACTTGTGAATTGCAGGAATGGAGAACAAATAACAATACAAAGCAATACGCGGGATAAAATGGGAAAGAAAAGCAAAGCTCCAAGCTCTGAAGAGAAGGAAATGGCGCCCATGTATATAGACACAGCCTGTAACAGAGACGCTGGTATTGCTACGTGGGAAGGCATGTATAATCTGCTAGAGGAGGAGAATCCCAGAGTAATGAAAGTTACTGCTACTGCGGACTCACATAGTTCTTCTGAAGCATCCATCACAGAGCTAGCTTGCTCATTCTTGCACCGGATAGCAGCAAGACCCAAAATTCTCCCATACACGGAAATAGTTAAGTGGATACTGGACAGCATTGATATCAGAAATAGATAGTTTAAAACTCAGGTCAAGAGCTTACGGAATCATTATTTTCACAAAATTTTAACTTTATATTTGCTAAAAGAAAAAATCGCAAAAGGCAAAAAATGCATCAAGGAAGCCCGGATCAAGAAACGAAGGAATTTTCCTAGTGCTAATCACGCATCACTGAGAAAAATTTCTCGAAAAGGAAAGCTTCTAATTGCTCAGTCACCTGCAAGCCCCGAAAATTGCAAGAAAGCAACGATAGAGACCAATTGGAAACAGAAGGCTCAAGAAAAGGCAGAAGAAATCCAAGGGTTAACCAAGTTAAACTGGGATTATTACTGGGCATACTTGGTAAAGCCACATAGCCAGTGGATGACTATCAAGTGTATCATCAATTCAGCCGAAAAGATGGCGCCAGCTCTTGCCGATTCTGTTTTCTCAGCTCAGCTAAAATCAAAAATCGGCCAGTTGACTCTTCTCAAACAGATGTTGAATGCATGCGATTTCAAGGAACAGATACAGAAGTAGTTTTAATTTTAGATTCAATTTTAGTTTTAATTTTGTTTTATTTTGCCTGAAATGAGGACGGTCATTTAAACCGCATCCTACATTTTTGTAATAAGTTATTTTTAGATTTAGTTAGTAGTATTTAAACCCTTCTCATGCATTTAGAGAAGGGTTCTGAAATTTGCCAAAAACTTATACCTAGAACATGCAATTTTGTACCCTCTGAGGAGGTTTTGATGAATGAATGGAACAAGATTTATTGATATTTGCATTTGATATCTGCTACTGATGTTGCACTTTTGTACTCTTAGTGGATGTTAGATCAAGAAGAGATAAATCATTAACGCTTGAAGCTCATGAGTAGGACTAGTTATAAATGGTACTTCTATCTCTTAACTATTTCTGCCTTTGTGTTAAAGTGATTTTCATGTTCAGTTGTTTATATATTGATGCATGAATGCCTGAGTTATCATTTTCACTTTTGTACGGTGATAGCTATTTATTTGTGCTTGATGTATGAGTAGCTTGTTATGCGATATGTTTTTCACAACTGTTTCGTCTAACTTCCTATACAAAGTGGTTCATCTTTATTGAATTCTTTTCTCATAATAGTTGAATGATATTTATTACCAGTTATTATTTGAAATCATTTTAGATCGCATAAAAGAAAGATTACACCCCGGGTTAGTGTAGACTTAGATATTTCTGCTTATTACAATACAGTTTCCTTATTATTAGATTAGAGTTAGAGTAAAAGTATTCCATTTAGAAACTGTTAGAAAGAGAAATATCAGTCCGTCACACACACACACATAAATTGGGAAACTGGTCCCATATCCCCAGTTGAACCCACTATACCAAACGGAAAAGGAGCTGCTAACCAAGGTCTGGACCGGGTGGGTATCCCCCTTGTTGTAGACCTGATTTTTGGGGTTTCAACATATTTGGCGCTAGAAGGAGGGCCCCAAACTGTGAATGGCAAGAAAATCTAAATCTAAATACCATTCTGAGAGTAAATCGCCCTCACCATCTCCCTCGACTTCTCAATTACATTTAGAATCTTTAAATCCAGAGTCAGAAGTTGCTAGAGCAACAGTCGCTGCTACAAACCCTGACATTTCAAAACAATCTACTATTGAACCTCCTGAAATTGAATCTTTGATTCACAAACTTCAGCGATTTCTATATCTCCTCAAAAATTTGATAAATCTCAAGGCAGCATGACTTCGCAATATAATCCTGCTCATCCTCTCACCAGATTAAAGAGCGAAAAGTTTGGTGTTCAGCCAACGAAGTTGCCTCTACCTACAAGAAAGAGAGCAAGGAAATCTCCTAAAGGGTCTGGTAGCGAGACTCTTTCATCATCATCATCCATCTCGACCTCTTCACCGCGAAGTCAACCATCCACTCCTCCACTTCAAATCATTGTCCATCAGCCCACTGGAACTTCCGCAACTCCTTCTCAACCATCTAGAGTCGTAATATCCTCATCTTCTCAACCGCAGGGATCATCTTCTGCACTTTCTTGTGTTACTAGTTCAGCAATGGCCCAATCTCCATGGAATAACCCAGGGGCAGTCTTAATGCCTGCACCCTTGAGTCAGCTACCAGCCCATCCTGAAAATGGTTGCCTAAGTTTAATCTTGAGGCAGGTATGCTAGCGGAAGAACATATAAATAACTTTATGCTATCCATAAATCTTAATGGAGTTACCAACGAAGATGCTGTTGTTTGACTTTTTCCTTATACTCTGCAAGGAACAGTCGGATCATGGTATTTCTCATTACCATTTGGATCTATTACTAGTTGGGACATCTTCCAAGAACAATTCTTGACCAAGTTCAGTGATGACAGGTCTATGGCGACACTGATCGACTTGTCCAACCTTAGGGCCGAGTCCAGAGAACCTATCAAAGATTTCAATTTACGTTTCAATAAAATCTTAAACAAAATTCCTACCACTTCCCAGCCTAGCGAAGAAGTGCGAAGTGAATGGTACATCACTGCTTTACCATCAAACATAGCAATCTTTGTTGATAGGGCTAACAAAACAACCTTAGTTGAAAATATGAAAGAAGCAATAGCAGTAGAGAAACGTATTATGGCCCTGTTAGCCTCCTGTTGCAACAGGCTTTCATATTTCATGATTGACATTTTTACATGCCAAATATGTCATACTTTGCATGCTGCAATGCTCCATATTTCCTAAAAGAGGCCAAAGAAGAAGCCATGAAAGTGTGCCAGTCTAAATGCCACTGTTGTATTCCAATTTTCATGAGTTATTCCTTTTTTTACAATTTTCTGTTAAGGGAAGGCCAAACAGCTTAATCTTGGCTTCCCTAGGTTTCAATTTCTTGTTTTAGAATATTGAGAATGAATATCTGTCCAAACAGTTTAATCTTGGCATATTTGTAGATAGGTAGAGAAACAAAGGAGCCCAACTGCTTAATCTGGGCGCTTGGAAGAAATACGTGTAGATTTAGATAGGAGGGCAATTAAAAGAAAAAAGCAATCATGGTTTGCAAGTGTAAGTGCACCCTTCTTGAAGTAACAAAAAATGCTAAGAGTATTAAGCTGGGTAGGTAGCCTGGGGTTGCAAAAGCCAGATTATCTTCAGTTTTGGCCCTGACAAAGAAAGCTCATCTCATCAATGGCAGAGGTACCAAAGCAGTGTTTTGATGGCAGAATTCTGAAGGCGTGTCTAACTCCCCCTTCTTCTCATTTCCCAAATCACTCACTAACTTTCTTGAAAGGGTCAAGATCTGCTTGACACCTCTTAGTTTCATCATTTTCCATATCATTTGCCTTGGTAAAGATCTTCTTTGCTCAAGGCATGTTCATACTTCCTCTATGGATCAATTTCCCCCCTATTAGCCTAAGATTCAAATACTTAGCGCTTTCTTATCACTTGTCATATTAACTACTAATTTTACTATGTAGCTCCCTATCTATCTCCCCTTCCCCTACTAAAACTATGTTTAAAAATTCCCCTATATACATATTCCCATCCCCAGGCACTATAGCCCTATTTTATCAGTTTGGGAAATGCTAAGTCCATTTGGGGCTTAGCATTAGCCTTCCATGTCCTAACCAGGAGTTAGTCTGGCACCTGGTCACCCTAACAACCATTTCCCCCTAAGTCCCAACCCTACAATACCCATTCCCCGCCCTTATCCTAAGGTCACGCACATAAATATATTTCCCCCGCTTGCGAAAAACCCAAAACCCACATTTCTAATGTTTAAACCCCCCCCCCCCCCCCGCACCATATAAAAACACATAATTAAATATGCGCGGGCCCGTCCCTAACCGTCCGCCGCCTTACTCGTGCCGCCGACCATCAGATCTGGCGCGCCCAAGATCTACGGTGGGCGGGCCTTTTTGTGCCCCGATGTGCCGAGGGTTAACGCCCGGGAGATCGGCGGTTTTCCCGTCGTACTCCCGCCACGCGTCACCCTCTCAGCTGTGGTGGAGCCCCCTCCTCCTATACCGCCTGCGCACAAAAGCGGTGCGCCCGAAAATCGAATACCGCCTTCCCCCCTCCTGCGTCAGCGCCACGTCATGCTGACGTCACCATGCCGCGTCGGCCTCCTGCCGCTGTGTCCTTGCCATGTCACCGCCACATAACCTCCTCCACGTTACCGGCATGTCACTCGCCATACTGCTGACGTCACCCTGCCACGTCACCCGCCGTACTGGGTCCCTCCCATGACGTCATGCTGACGGCACCGTCAAAAACGTGAAAGGTGCAAATCACAGCCTAGGAAGCCCGGAATCAAAATCTGAGGTAGTTTTTTATGCATGGCTACGGGAAATAGGCCAAAATGGAAATCCCTTTCGTAGCTCGTCTCCAGCAGGCCCGAAAGGCGCCCAATGACATGAATTTCTTTGCGTAGCATTCAGAAAGGGGCAAACACAGATTTAAAAGCAAGCAAAGGGCCGAACAATAGCCATGAAAGGTCGATGCAACAATTTAAAGAGTATCAGAAGTGAGAAAGGCGCACATTCAGTGCTAAAGCATATCCAGGAAGCGGCAAAGAGTATTAGTCGAATGTTTTAAATGAAAACCTTTATTCCCAATGCAGGTGGACATTGAATGACCTCCAACAAAGTCAAAGAAAGCAGTAAAGGCCAATCAAGGCTCTCCCATCATAGTTAATGCTCCTCAGAACCACTCAAGAGCATGGATCAAAACCCAAAGCACAGTTATGGCTAAGTGATCAGCACAGAGCCATAAAGACAACACATTAAACTCATTTTGGTACAGCTGCACCCAGCGCAGCTCGAGGATATTTTCCCGCATTTATTTCAAACATGTATTAGGTTAAAGACACTTATTACAGCAGATCTGTCTGAGATCTGATCTTTATAGATATTTTACTTATAAAAACCACCCTAATTCACTGTTAAAGGGGTTGGTTGGTTGTATAGCTCCAAGAGAGACTCGCTCTGTATACCTGATGTTTTACTTAATCAAAGACTGCTGAAAATCTTGGAGGAATGACTGTGTGCTGTGTATGAATGTTCTGAAGAATTGAATGTGGAATTCTTGTGCTGCAACATGACTCAATAAGTGTTTCTTACCTTTGTTCTTCATTGATGTATCATCCAAAATAACAGAAAGAATGAATAGTTTAGAATTGGTTTAATTGCCCTCTATGCTCAATTTCTGTTGTTTCTATATGTTTTCATCTGAATTAGAAATGAATATGAATTCCCTGTGGCTCATATTTCCCCTAATTCACTCATGTTTGACAGTTATCTAGGGATTCTTCACTGCTCCTAGATAGAGCTCATTCACCTTCCCTTTGTTAAGCTGAATGAGAGATTCTTAACTGCCTCTCATTCCTAGCCTTCACTCCATCCTTTAGCTTGAAAGATTGTTTCATGTGTAGCTAGCTTGCTCCATATTCCCTCTTGTGACCAAGAAAACGCACCAGCAGTCCTACTCCTTGACTCCACGCCCAATGGTTCTAAAACTTTCATGCTATCCCTGCCTCTTTACTTGAAAGCATCATCCATCCTACCAAAACCAAAACAAAACCCCTAGTACCCAATAACTAGCCTAAAATCATCATCAACAAAGCTAAATCCTAAAGAGAGAGCCCTCTCTGACTGCTGGTGGGCTAGCACTTGCAGTCCAAAGATTGGTTTGTGGTTACCTCGGCCGTATCCCTCAAGGAGCTAAGGGACAACCTGAGTGATAACATAATGGCGACTCCACTGGGGACATCCTCGGTTAAATCTCACAAATCAAGTTGGAAAGCTCCACTGGGAAAAATAATGAATTTTCCAATTGCTGCATATTCCTTAAAATTACAGATGAAGCCTGAATGTCAGCCAGGAAGCCTTTGAAACTGTGCTTGCTTTGCATTCACAGGAGTAAGCAAATGCTGCTTCAGTCCAACTTCGTGCTAGTTTAAGTTATTGATAGCTATTCCAAAATTTGATCAGTTCCTTGCTAAATTCTAAAAAAGCATTCACAAAAAATACCAAAACAAGTTCAGAATCTGGCTCCCAAAAGGAATTCACGGTATACAAGGTCAAATACAGGCCCAAACCCTCCAGCTGTTTTTGACAATCCCAACTTAATCCCAAAGATTCTTAGGAAACAAGAAGATTTTGCTGATAATAGTCCTGAAGCAGTTCAGCCAAGCTGTGTTCCAACCCCTGTCAAGGTTTTATTTCGTTCAACCCCCACTTCCCCTTGTTCATCATCCACCTCTCAAAGCACTCCTTCCACACCTCCATTTACTGCACATACTCCCCTGATCGCTGTTGTTACACCTGTTCCAGCTGTTCCTATTGTTCCACTTACCCCCGTAAACATGGCTAATAGATATGCACCCCTGCAGTTACCCGCTAATCTAGGGGCTATGCCTCAGGATTATCAAACTAAAATCACATACTTTGATGGAACTAGTTCTTGCACAGCCCTTCAGCATACAAAGAAGATGCAAGACTATTTTGAGAACTACAAGATAGATGACGATAGCGTCAGAATGAAGATTTTTGTCCAAAGTTTGATAGGTGATGTTAGAACTTGGTTTAGAGCACTCACAGCCAATTCCATAGCAGACCCAGAAGCCCTATACCAGTCATTTATCAACAGATGGGAGAAAAATAAATACCCCTTGCACATATTATCTGAATATGACACCATCAAAAGAGGCCCTCAAGAATCTGTCTTGGACTATTGTGCAAGATTTAATAATATTTATAATGCAATACCACAGAACTTGAGACCTCCACCTGATCTTGCTTTGTATAAATTCCCTGATGGTTTTGACACTGACATGGCTTATCAGTTAAGGGAAAGAGCCCCCCAGACCCTTGCAGACATGAAAAATGTTGCTGTTAGCGTAGAGGCAAATCTAATTGCCAAAAGAAACAGAGCTAGAACTGAGAGAAGAACCACTTTTAAAGAGGAACCCTCAGCCTTAGACCAAAATCTGGATGCTATTATCACTGGCATGCACAGGCTGGGAGACAGAGTAGAGAGCGTTGAGAGGAAATCATCATGGGAAGGACAACAACCCAATACCATAAGGAACCCAAATTTCCGGAAAACTCAGAATACAAATGCTGGTAGGTCTAGCCCAGACCATGATGTAAGGCCTCCTTTTCACGAAAATTACGCTGAGGCATCTACATCTAGTGAACAGACGGAAGATACTCACATGAACTTGGTGGATTTGAAGGCTGAGCAACAAATTTTCCTAACTCAACAAGACCAAGATGAACATGACCTTAATCAATTTTGGACCAAGTCTGGTGAGTCTTTTGATTTTAAACAAGGCTATGATACTGCTGTGTATGAAGTCCACAAACAATATAAGCTGAGGACAAGAACCATAGATGTGCCTGAAAAGGTTAAGGCAAATGATACCAAGCAGCCGAAGAAGATTAAAGAAAATGTTGCCTTCATGGAAACTGCTGGTAAAACAGTCCCTAATCCAAAGGATGTCACCATAGAGGACATAACAGAAATGCAATATTCTAATGATCAGCCTCTGCCACCTTCTTTCTCCAAAGACAATTTGAACAACGTTCCAAAAATCCCTCCTAAAACTGAAAAACCGCAAGCAATTACTTCCCTTAACGCTGACAAACAAGACCAAACTACTGATACTCCAATAGAAAAAGGGAAGCCTGCCTCCCAAAATACTAAAACCCAATCCGAAAAATCATTTGACTTAGAGGCAAAAATAGGTAAACTCAAGATTTCCATCCCCTTATCTGAACTTGCCAAACATGAAGTGTATAGGCAACAAATTCAAAGATCACTTCAAATGCCAGAGGTTAAGGATGATGTGAATGTTCTTGATGATCAGCCTGAACTGTTGTTCGGTCCTGAAGTTAATGGAAAATCAACTTATGGATCTGTTCTACCTTTTTATGTCAGTTTACACATACATGACAAAGTCTTGCATAACGCTATGTTTGACTCAGGTGCCTCACACAACCTTATGCCCAAAGCTGTAATGGAAAAACTCAACCTTGATGTCACAAGACCCTACAAAGATCTATTCTCCTTTGACTCAAGTCAAGTCAAGTGTTTAGGCCTTATCAAAGACTTGTGTGTCTCCTTAGTCCAATATCCCAACAAGACTATCCTCATGGATGTGGTGGTTGCTGACATTCCACCAAAATATGGCATGCTATTATCAAGATCTTGGGGAGCAAAACTCCAAGGATCCCTCCAATTAGACCTCTCTTATGCCACTATATCTATCTTTGGGCAACCAAAGAGGCTATATAGAGAAACACTGATGAAGTATGTGGTAACTAGTGAGGATAAGCCCCAAAATTTTCCTATACACTCAATCCATTCTGATATGGATTCTTTTATTCTATTTAATGATGAAACAAATACTCTCACTGATGACAAGCCCTTGGCTTTAGAACTGAACACACACACCAATGAAGAATTGGTTGCCCATACTGATGAAACTGTCAAAACAATCAAGGCAACCAGCATACAAGAAAAACCTCCCCAAACAGAAATTTCAAATCTGCCCAATCCTAAAGTGACTGAAACTCTTGATACTAACCACAAGCAAGAAATCACATGGTACTTAGAGTTTGATGGCTCTGTTAACAAGTTAGTAGCAGGGGCAGGTGTTTGGATTCACAATACACATAACAATCATGCAGAAGGTCATGCCTACAGACTAAATTTCAAATGCACCAATAACATGGCAGAATATGAGGCTCTCCTTTTAGGCCTTAAACTGCTCAAAGCTCTAGGAGCTGCAAAAGTGTCTATTCTAGGTGACTCTGATTTAATCATACAACAAATGAAAGGCAACTTTGTTACCAATGACAATAGAATGAGGGCCTATAGGATTGTTGCTATTAATATACTCAATGCATTCACTGAATCCAAGCTTGCCAAGGTTTCAAGAGATCATAACATTCATGCACACAGCCTAGCCACTTTTGCTAGTACATGCAAGCTTCCCTTTGAGCCAAATCACCATTTTACTGCTGAGATAAAACATAGGCCTGCTATCCCAAATAATGTTAAAGATTGGCAAGTGTTTGAAAGTGATGCCCAGATTAACAACTTCCTCACTCTTGAGCATGAGTTTTCAAATACTAACATTGACATGGATGCTATGACAAATGAACAACAGCAAACAAATGAAATTCAGCAGGCTGTAACCACTGTAGCAACCAAGCAAATCCTAAACCCAACTATTTTTGACAATGCAAACATAGAAGAGCTGAAATAGATGCATTTGGAGGATATAGTCGAAACAGAGGCCGAGATCGTTGATCTGAAAGATAACTTTCTCCCTGCTGGCCTCACTCCATTAGAAGATATGTTTGATACAAATGATGTTCCCAAAAAGCCAAAAATATAGCCCCTAAATACTGTTGTAGAAGAACACAACATTGGGACAGCAGACAAGCCCAAAATGATCAAAATATCTCAAACTTTACCACCCGATCAAAAACCCAAATATATTGATTTGTTCAAAGAATTTCAAGATGTATTTGCTTGGAGTTATGAGGACTTGAAGTCCTATGACACCTCAGTGATCCAACACACCATTCCCTTAAAACCAAACCAAAAGCCCTTTAAATAGAAACTTATAAGAATCAATCCTGTACTCCTTCCCTTAATTGAAAAGGAAGTGAAAAGGATGTTTGAAGCGGGTATTATAGCACCCATCAGATTCTCTGAATGGGTATCCAATCTTGTTCCCACAAGAAAAAAGATAGGTGAGATTAGGCTATGTGTAGACCTAAGAAATTTAAACCAAGTCTCCCTAAAAGACCACTACCCCTTGCCAAAAATGGACCACATCCTACAAAGAGTAGTGGGGTCATCTAGAATTTCTTTACTAGATGGCTTTTCAGGTTTTAATCAAATACTGGTTCACCTGGATGACCAAGACAAGACAGCCTTTACCACACCGTGGGGAACATTTAAGTATGTGAAGATTCCTTTCGGACTTAAAAACGCTGGTGCTACCTTTCAAAGGGCAATGGATATTGCATTTGCCAAGGAAATACATGATTTCCTAGTTGTCTACCTTGATGACTTAACCCCTTTCTCCAAATCCGATCAAGAGCACCTAAAACATTTGAGGCAAATATTCATGACATGTAGGAAATATGGCATTTCCTTGAACCCCAAGAAATCCCTCTTTGGCCTTGAAGAAGGCAAACTCCTAGGCCATATCATCTCAAAAGATGGTATTAGAATAGATCCGGAAAGGATCCAAGCCATCCTCCAAATCCCATATCCAAGAAGCATAAAAGAATTGCAAGCATTCCTTGGAAAAATCAACTTCTTAAGAATATTTATTCCAAACCTAGCCGAGCTAATAATACTGTTAAGCAACATGTTAAAAAAGGATGCTAAGGTAAAATGGTCTATTGAGACCAAGCAGGCCTTTGAGAGTATTAAAACTGCCTTAACCCAAGCCCCTGTCCTCACCAGTCCGCAATTTGACAAAGATTTCATCATATTTTCATTTGCATCTGAGCACACGATAGCTGTTGTCCTTTTGCAAAAGGATGATCAGGGAGCTGAAAAGCCAATTGCATTTTTCAGCCGAGCCTTAAGAGATGCACCTTTGAAATACCAAATCATGGAGAAGCAGGCCTATGCCCTTGTTAAAGCAATCAAAGATTTCCGAGTTTACATTTTGTATTCACATGTGATTGCCTATGTCCCAAATGCTGTTGTAAAAGACATATTAACCCAAGAAGGGCTAGAAGGCAAAAGAGGCAAATGGATTGCTAACATCCTTGAGTATGACATAGAAATTAAACCAACCAAGCTCATAAAGGGACAAGGTTTAGCCAAACTGATGTCCGAAACAAACTTTCAAGCCCTAGACATCAACCAACTGGACAATGAACAGGAGCTGGCGACTCCACAGATCAGTGAAACCTTTTTGCAATCCCCATGGTATGCTGATATATGCTTTGTATTGTTAAACCTGTTTGCTCCCCTAGGATTGTCCAGAACCAAGAAAAGATTTTTAAAAATGAAGGCTTCAAAGTTTTGTGTCATAGATCGTGCATTATTTTGGAAAAATCATGAAGGTATATTGCTTAATTGTTTAACCATGAATGAAACTAACAATGTCATGAAAGAATTCCATGCAGGGGACTGTGGAGGACATCTATATTGAAAGTCCACTGCTGATAAAATTTTAGGGGCTGGTTTCTATTGGCCCTCTCTATTTGCAGATATAAAGAAGTTTGCTATCTCATGTCATAAATGCCAAATCTTTGAGGGCAAAAGAAAGCTGTTACCCTTGCCCCTTAAGCCCATCTCAACCGAGAAACCTTTTCAACAATGGGGTCTTGATTTCATTGGAGAGATCCACCCCTCTTCCTCAGGCCAGCACAAGTGGATTTTAACAGCCATCGACTATTTCACTAAATGGATTGAAGCCATCCCATGCAGACAGGCCAATGACTCCATCATTATCTAGTTCCTTGAGTGCAATATCCTTTCTAGATTTGGCTTCCCTGAGACGATCATCACTGACAACGCCGCTGCTTTCAAATCCAAAAAGATGATCAGTTTTTGCCATAAATTTCACATTACCTTGGGCCACTCCATAGCCTATTATCCCCAAGGTAATGGCTTGGCCGAGTCATCTAACAAGAGCCTGATTAATATTATCAAGAAGGTCTTAGAAGAAAACAAGAAGAACTGGCATAAAAAGCTCACAAATGCCCTATGGGCAGACAGACTTTCAACAAAAAAATCCATTGGGATGAGACCTTATGAGCTGGTGTATGGCATGGAGGCCACGTTTCCGTCCTCCTTGGGCACTCCTATCATGAAAATGTTGCAAGAGATCCAAGCAGAACCAAATGATATTCAAAGAAGAATCAATCAGACCATTCATCTTCAGCAAACCAGAGAGCAAGTTTATAACATAGCTCAAATATTGCAAGAGAAACTCAAAAAGATGTTTGATAAAAGAGCTAAGGCTGACGATTTCTACATTGGCGACAAAGTTCTAAGGTGGGACTCATGAAGAGAAGACAAGGGAAAACATGCAAAATTTGATTTTTTATGGAAAGGGCCATTTGTTATTTCTGTTGTTCAGGGAAATAACACATATTTCCTCAAGTTTGTAGAGGGCAGCACTGTTGAAGAAGGCCCTGTTAACGGTCGAATGCTAAAACATTACCATGATCCCTATTAAGGGGTACAATGTAGCTCTGTACATATCTCTTTGTACATTAATATTTGTATATATTAGCACTTTGTTTTATTTTTTAGCAGTCTGAGTGTTAGAGGAGCAGCAGCAAAGTTTGCTAAGACACAGCCAGTGCAAGTACTCCATTCTTAAGGCTCTATCTCTGCATTAGTCTCAGCAAAACAGCAGGAGTAGCGTTGTCATATCACAGAAATTCATGATAAAAGGAAAATGGTTGCAGTTTGCAGTATCCAATCAAAAAGTATCAATAAGAGAGGAGCATTGTTTAGTTTCACATCAACAACTAATTCTAGACTAGAAGCTAGGGGAAATACATCAGTTTTGATCCATGTCTAGTTCTATTTCAAAGGCAATGCTCAAAGCAATATGGTATGTAATAGCAAGCACGCAGAAGAAAGCAGGCAGTGCTATGTATTTCACAATATTTTAATGAAGGAGATGGCTGCCCCTATTTCAGAGTTTCACATTTTTAGTAGCCAGCACAAGGAAATTCTTCAGTCCACAGCAACAATAGAATATCAAGGCAGTCTTACCTACTGTTCTTGGCTTTTCACAAGGAAAAGCCATCCCCAAGTGGAGCCACTGTTAGCCTCCTGTTGCAACAGGTTTTCATATTTCATGATTGACATTTTTACATGCCAAATATGTCATACTTTGCATGCTGCAATGCTCCATATTTCCTCAAAGAGGCCAAAGAAGAAGCCATGAAAGTGTGCCAGTCTAAATGCCACTGTTGTATTCCAATTTTCATGAGTTATTCCTTTTTTTACAATTTTCTGTTAAGGGAAGGCCAAACAGCTTAATCTTGGCTTCCCTAGGTTTCAATTTCTTGTTTTAGAATATTGAGAATGAATATCTGTCCAAACAGTTTAATCTTGGTAGATTTGTAGATAGGTAGAGAAACAAAGGAGCCCAACTGCTTAATCTGGGCCCTTGGAAGAAATACGTGTAGATTTAGATAGGAGGGCAATTAAAAGAAAAAAGCAATCAGGGTTTGCAAGTCTAAGTGCACCCTTCCTGAAGTAACAAAAAATGCTAGGAGTATTAAGCTGGGTAGGTAGCCTGGGGTTGCAGAAGCCAGATTATCTTCAGTTTTGGCCCTGACAAAGAAAGCTCATCTCATCAGTGGCAGAGGTACCAAAGCAGTGTTTTGATGGCAGAATTCTAAAGGCGTGTCTAACTCCCCCTTTTCTCATTTCCCAAATCACTCACTAACTTTCCTGAAAGGGTCAAGATCTGCTTGACACCTCTTAGTTTCATCATTTTCCATATCATTTGCCTTGGTAAAGATCTGCTTTGCTCAAGGCATGTTCATACTTCCTCTATGGATAAATTTCCCCCCTATTAGCCTAAGATTCACATACTTAGCGCTTTCTTATCACTTGTCATATTAACTACTAATTTTACTATGTAGCTCCCTATCTATCTCCCCTTCCCCTACTAAAACTATGTTTAAAAATTCCCCTATATACATATTCCCATCCCCAGGCACTATAGCCCTATTTTATCAGTTTGGGAAATGCTAAGTCCATTTGGGGCTTAGCATTAACCTTCCATCTCCTAACCAGGAGTTAGTCTGGCACCTGGTCACCCTAACAACCATTTCCCCCTAAGTCCCAACCCTACAATACCCATTCCCCGCCCTTATCCTAAGGTCACGCACATAAATATATTTCCCCCGCTTACGAAAAACCAAAAACCCACATTTCTAATGTTTAAACCCCCCCCCCCTACCGCGCCATATAAAAACACATAATTAAAATATGTGCGGGCCCATCCCTAACCGTCTGCCGCGTTACTCATGCCGCCTACCGTCAGATCTGGCACGCCCAAGATCTACGGTGGGCGGGCCTTTTTGTGCCTCGATGTGCCGAGGGTTAACGCCCGGGAGATCGGCGGTTTTCTCGTCGTACTCCCGCCACGCGTCACCTTCTCGGCTATGGCAGAGCCCCCACCTCCTATACCGCATACGCACAAAAGCGGAGCGCCCGAAAACCAGATACCGCCTTCCCCCCTCCTGCGTTAGCACCATGTCATGCTGACATCACCATGCCGCGTCAGCCTCCTGCCGCCGTGTCCTTGCCATGTCATCACCACGTAACCTCCTCCACCATACCGCCACGTCACCCGCCATACTGTTGACGTCACCCTGCTGACATCACCCTGCCACATCACCCGCCGTACTGGCTCCCTCCGCATGACGTCATGCTGACGTCACCGTCAAAAGACGCGAAAGGCGCAAATCGTAGCCTAGGAAGCCCATAATCAAAATCTGAGGCAGTTTTTCATGCGCGATTAGCGCCTACGGGAAATAGGCCAAAATGGAAATCCATTTCATAGCTCGTCTCCAGCAGGCCCGAAAGGCACCGAATGACATGAATTTCTTCGTGCAGCATTCAGAAAGGGGCAAACATAGTTTTAAAAGCAAACAGAGGGCCGAACAGTAGCCATGAAAGGTCGATGCAACAATTTAAAGAGTATCAGAAGTGAGAAAGGTGCACATTTAGTGCTAAAACATATCCAGGAAGCGGCAAAGAGTATCAGTCAAATGTTTTAAATGAAAACCTTTATTCCCAATGCAGGTGGACATTGAATGACCTCCAACAAAGTCAAAGAAAGCAGTAAAGGCCAATCAAGGCTCTCCCATCACAGTTAATGCTCCTCAGAACCACTCAAGAGCATGGATCAAAACCCAAAGCACAGTTATGGCTAAGTGATCAGCACAGAGCCATAAAGACAACACATTAAACTCATTTTGGTACAGCTGCACCCAGCGCAGCTCGAGGATATTTTCCTGCATTTATTTCAGACATGTATTAGGTTAAAGACACTTATTACAGCAGATCTATCTGAGATCTAATCTTTATAGATATTTTACTTATAAAAACCACCCTAATTCACTGTTAAAGGGGTTGGTTGGTTGTATAGCTCCAAGAGAGACTCGCTCTGTATACCTGATGTTTTACTTAATCAAAGACTACTGAAAAGCTTGGAGGAATGACTGTGTGCTGTGTATGAATGTTCTGAAGAATTGAATGTGGAATTCTTGTGCTGCAACATGACTCAATAAGTATTTCTTACCTTTGTTCTTCATTGATGTATCATCCAAAATAGCAGAAAGAATGAATAGTTTAGAATTGGTTTAATTGCCCTCTATGCTCAATTTCTGTTGTTTCTATATGTTTTCATCTGAATTAGAAATGAATATGAATTCCCTGTGGCTCATATTTCCCCTAATTCACTCATGTTTGACAGTTATCTAGGGATTCTTCACTGCTCCTAGATAGAGCTCATTCACCTTCCCTCTGCTAAGCTGAATGAGAGATTCTTAACTGCCTCTCATTCCTAGCCTTCACTCCATCCTTTAGCTTGAAAGATTGTTTCATGTGCAGCTAGCTTGCTCCATATTCCCTCTTGTGACCAAGAAAACGCACCAGCAGTCCTACTCCTTGACTCCACGCCCAATGGTTCTAAAACTTTCATGCTATCCCTGCCTCTTTACTTGAAAGCATCATCCATCCCACCAAAACCAAAACAAAACCCCTAGTACCCAATAACTAGCCTAAAATCATCATCAACAAAGCTAAATCCTAAAGAGAGAGCCCTCTCGGACTGCTGGTGGGCTAGCACTTGCAGTCCAAAGATTGGTTTGTGGTTACCTCGACCGTATCCCTCAAGGAGCTAAGGGACAACCTGAGTGATAACAGGCCCTAGAAAATAAAAACTCCATAGAGGAACGAAAATCTAAGAAGGTTTCTTTTAAAGAAGATCCCAAGAAAAAACAATCAAAAGATCCATTCGATTTAGAAGGATTACAAAAAGTTTTGAAGACCATGTCTAACGAGATGGTCGACATTAAGAAACAAGTGGCAGAAACATCTTCTAAAAATCCATACAGGCCTTTTAAAAGAAATCCTTCAACCGATTCCAAACCCCCTAACGCATTCACAAGTGCTGAATCAGAAGAAGAAGAAGAAGAGGAAATCGCTACTGAAGAACATACCGATGAAGAAGAAGTTGTAGAGTTACAAGGTATGTGGGATTTCATCCTCCCAGATGAAGAGGATCAAGAGGCATTCCTGGTTAGTACTCGCAACAGAAATCAACTTGATTCTCTTCAACCTACACCTAAGCCAAAGAGCGCAAGCTCGATGACTAAAGATAAAGTTGCAACCAAGAAAACATCACCTAAAGCGACTCAAACCAGCCCAGTCCAAACCGATACATCAACTCCATCTAAAACGCTAATCGTTTCTGATGAAATGGAGTATAATATCATAGAAGACATGAAAAAGACTAGGGCCAATATTACGTTTTTTGAATTGAGCAAGTTAAAACACCAGCAAAAGGTACTTTTGAAAGAATTACATGCTATACCATTTGCACCTTTACCAGCCACTGTAATCTCTCAAGCTTCCCGTGACATGGGAAGACCTCCAACTAATGCAATTAATAAAATTGGTCCAAACTATATCGCCTTAATTGGAGGAAGATCAATATCTCATACTCCCCCATTTCTCCTTACTTATGAAATTTTCAATAAAAACGTGCATAATTTCTTAGTAGATTCTGGAGCTTCTTCGAATATTTTACCAAGATCAATATGTGCAAAATTGAACGTTCAACCATAGAAATCCACTGTAGGCATAGTTCAACTAGATCGATGACAAGTCGAAGTGGTTGGTGAATTCAACTCCACTATTTTTCACAGAAACAATGGGTTTAGACACCATTTTATCCCCTGGCTCTTGGAGCTCTCGGCTCTCGCTCTGGCTATCGGCTCTGGCTATCTTTAGCTCTTACTTCTTTGGTTCTGGCTTTTGCCTTCTTCAACTTATAGCTCTCTGGCTTTTCAGTTGACCTCTAGGTGACTTCCTTGGCTTCTCTGCGCAATAACTTGTTGCTCCCTCTCTGCTCTCTACCCTAAGCTTCCTGCTTTGGCTTAGCTTTTTATGCTTATATCTTAGCACTCCCTTCTGTCTCTGTCATTCTGTCGCTTTTAAGCCAATTGGCGTTGTCCGTTTGTTTCCTCTTCTGGGCTCTCTGGATTCTGACCTCTGTCCGCTCGAATCCCCTTATGAGCGTTAGCAATCATGGCATAACGTCTTCAGGGAAGCTAGCCACCTGTTTTGCAACGGAAGGGACCATCGGGCCTTTGAAATCCCTAAAAATAGCTTTCTCTGTTTACACAGAGAAATACACTAAAAACACGGGAAAATTTGCCAAATTTTCGTTTATCAGACTTCAAATATCCTTAAATCCGCCCTATACTCCTATAGGGTCCGCCTATAATTGCTATCGCAAGTTGCAATGCCCCTATGCCATGGTTCCCTTTGTATTTGTAAAAATACATTAAAAACGCGGGAAAATTCGATGAAGGGCTTTATGACAGACATCAAATAATTATGTAGCGACATTTACAAACCCTTTCGGGTCTAGCTTCATCGCATCGGGCGCATTCATTTTGTATTTTGTTTATTTAATGAAACGCGCGATTACACAGGAAAGTCTATTTTTCTGGAACACTAAACTTATCAACCCATGCCTATAAAGTCCGTCAAGTTCGGCTTTATCACCCCTTTATACTGCTACGACACGATGATTCGATGCGATATATCTCAATCGCATCTCACATAGCCCTGGGGGTCCTTCCCTTGCCTTATGGCATCGCTGACGCCGATCTGCTGATATCGGCTGTTATGCCCCTATACCAATAGGTGTCATATATCATGATTGACTTGATTTAGCTTTCAAATATGTTCATACCTTTAGTTGTTGGAAAGGTTTTCCATATTTGTGAAAAACTAAAAAAATAAAAAAATGTAAAGAGGGTATACCCTAGGAAAAGAATAAAAGGGTAAAAATAATAAAGAAAAGGTCAAAAAATGAAAGAAAATGAACCCCAACAAAAAGAAAAGACCATGAAAGTGTGCAAGTCTAAACTCCACTACTTTTTTACTTTTGTATAATAAAAAATTGTGTGCAGCTTGTCACCTATGCCACAATTCATGAATAGTCAAATAATTTAAGCTTGACTAGTTCATATTTTCAATTTCATGTTTTAGAAGTAGAGAATAAAGATCTGACCAAATAGTGTAATCTCGACAAATAAGTAGATAGGTAGAGTAACTAAAAGGAGCTCAACAATGTAATCTGAGCGGCCCCTTGGATGTAATAAGATTAGATTTAGATAGATATCACTATGTAAAAGAAAAGAAAGTTTGAAAAGGGTTTGTCAGTTCAAGTGCACCCTAATAAAGAAGTAAAAATGTTAGACTAAGTAGGTAGGGTCAGTAGATGATGGTTGCAGAATAAATGTGTGGTGAATGGTTAAGTTAAAAGATTAAATATTTTTGCTTTCATCACTTGGACAAAGCATGAATAACATTGAAGATAGCATACCAAGAAACAAAGTCAAATGACTTAACTCCCCCATTCATTTTCCCTAAAAAATTTACTAATTTTCTGTAAGTGTTAAAGGTATCTACAAACAAGTTAAAGGGGCTTAGAGCATTTCTCTGACTTTTGGAGGGACCGGACCCTCGCCCTAATAATTTGAAATACCTGCAGCACTTAAATCCCCTTCATCAATATTCAACCCTTCATAAAGTCACTCGTTCCCTTTATAAAGCTTCTCCTAAGTAAAATCCTATTTTACTTAGGAAAATTAAAACCATTCTATCTACATGAAACCCTCATATATCATTAGCCTAAGGTATAAGTGTTGTATGATGAAATACATCTTCAAAGACATTTAACTTAGTGCACTTCATATTTCAAAGTGATATTAACTTTTAACTTGTATTATTATTTAATTCCCGAAAAGAATTACCCCTTACCCATATTATTGTTAATAAATCCCAATAAACTATATATCTTGCCCCTGCTTACGAAATAACTTTAATAACACTCATAAACGAGAATAGTTAGTCAATCCGTGATTAATTAAGAACCCCGACTCCCGCCATGCTAATAAAATAATTAATTAATCCTCACAATTAATTAATAACTTCAACCAATCACATCGCCCCCGATGTAATTAAAAGCTTTTAATTATCGTTGGCCCCCGCCATTAAACACTAGTCACTTCCCAATCCTCAATCACCATTCGATCCAGATCTCCTAGATCCAATGGCTATCGCACATATCGCACAGGCCTTTTGGCCAGACGATAATGCGCGATATGAAAGGTTTCCCAAATAGTGCCGATGTTACATGTCAAATAACTGGTGGAATCGCACAACCCTCCCTCAATACCACTCGCCTCCCAAAAGCGATGCGATGAGATTCGCTTACCGCCCCGACTTCCCACTCTCCGCATATGACAAATTATCCACTGTTCATTCAAAGCTTACTCACCAATATCAACCATTTACCCGTTTAAACACAAAAAACCCAGATTTGCTCCTTTTCACCTAATTGTGCAGTAAAACCCTATGTAACCCATATGTGCCACCTGAAGCCTCTGTTAACCGATTCAAGCATGGTTTACCTCCCAAAAATCATTTTGGACTCACTCCACAGACCTCTCAAGCTCGAATGAAACCTTTTCGACCTCTCCTGCAAATCAATGCTTTGTTAACAATTTGTTTTGTTTTACAAGTGATCAGAAGACCACATCCTTGGATAAACAGTATTAATACTAGTCATAAGACCTATTTACTCCGAGATTTTTATCAAATCTATTCAAATAGAGATAGAAGATAAAACATACAGTAAAAGGACAAGCAAAGGAAACATGAAATTAAATGATTTACTGTTGAAACAGAAAGTAAAAACCTAAACTACACATTGAAGGTAAAAGGACACTATAAAGAACAATCAAACTCTATCAGGATTAAAGAGTATCAGATTGAAAACCAAGTCAAGTAAATCAGCTAGCATGAAGATAAATAGCATGGAAGACGGTTACAAAACAGAGTATACAAATTCATGTCAAAGTGAAGACAGATGGAAAGACAGAGCGGTAAAAGTAAAAAGTAAACAGTAAACAATAAAAGTAAACATGAAGACATTAAGGGTTAAACAAAGATGAAAACACTTTCACCAGCTACAATGAAGTTTATCCAAAGTAAAAGTGAAAAACAGTTGAAAGGAATTTAAGGTTAAAAGATGAAATCAAAGCAGAAATGGTACATTCTTTAGAAATTTCCTATTTAAGTCATAGTTTTCCAAAAACTATTGTGGCCAATCCAAGACGTATTTCTAGAAACTAGAGGACATTTTTGTTCCTAACAGTCTAATCTACAAAAACCCATGTCACGTTTTACACAGTTATTACCAAGAGGGAGATAACTGCATGTCTTCATAACCTATTTTTCAGTTTGTGCAAAGTCTTGCTTTTGACATCCTTTTGCAGAGAATATTGTGAATAGCTGGAGATGCATTTTGGGAAACGGAGAGAGGTTTATCTCAAAAACATTCCTGTCTACAAAATGTCTTTCGCTTTTTACATATCTATCACAGATTGAGATATACAAGCGTATCATTAGACCCTAAGTTTGCAGAATTTCTAGGACAGAATGTGCAAAGGAAGGATGCAGTTAGTGACTGGGATGCCTCATCATCAACTAAGAGTTGCTATAAAATTCAAATTTCTCTTCTTTGTCACCATAAATCCATAGAAATAGTGCCAAATAGATTCATTAGTTTTGAATGTCCTTTATTTAAGTTCTATTAATGTAAACAGGTTGAGATATTTGTGAAACTAATCTTGATATTTTTTCAAGATATTTCAGTTTACAATTAGTATAAATACTTCTCCATTTGAAGTATTTTAGGGTGGATTCTTAGAAATTTTTGTAGACTCTTTATTTTGGAATAAAGTGTTGTTGAACAACTTTTGTATGGCTGGCTGGACAAAGTAATAAAGCAAAGGACTTTTACAGGATACCTGTGTCAAACGAGAAACAAATAAGTATTCTATATCTTATGTTTTTACTGTTTTCGTGATTAATATTTCACATGTGTTTCATATCTTAACTATAAATGAAAAAATATATTTCAGAAAGTTCTTTAAAACATTCTATTTTTAAAATCGTTTATTTTCTTTAGGTTTTCATCTAAACTATCATAGACAAGGAATTCTTAGTTGCTCCTTGTTTCTGAGTTTATAATTGTGATGATTTAGTAAGAAATTCTTAACTGTTTTTTATTGATGATCACCCACTTTCCCTCCCCTCGAAATTTGTTGAAGGATTCTTAACTTCCCTTCCTCCGTTTTAAGACCATTCCACCATTTCAAGTTACCATTTGCCTCTCGTTCAGCTATCTTGCCCTGTGAAGCCCTCCTTTGTTGAATTAGTTCTATCCAGTTAAGCCATCTTCAGTTGACTCCATAGCCCAATGGCCTGAAATACTCTGTTTTACCCATCTGCTTCTGAATTCCACCATCCAATCAAAATCAAAACCCCCAAGCTTTCATAACTAGCTTAATACCTTATTAAACAAAGCTAAATCTTAAAGAGAGAGCCCTCTCTGAGTACAGATTGGCTAGATTATGTACTTAAAAGTTAGTTTGTGGTTACCTCGGACTCCTTTCCTCCTTCTGACAACTTTAAGGAAAATTTGAGTGATAACGTAGTGGTGACTCTACTGGGGAAGAACAAATCCTCAGTTAAAATACACCTTTGAGAAAGCACTAAATTAAATATTTTATGTATCTTAAAGGAATGATTTGAAGTTATTTACTATTTTTCTTCAAAATTGTTTTATAGGTTTAGATCTGATCTATGATGGTGGACAGTGATCAGACACACAAAGGTTGAAATCATCCACCTGGTGACTCCACATCAATTTCACAACTAAGACTCCACTGGAGGAATGAACATGAAAGAACAATACAAAAAGATCAAGCTTTTAACTTGGATTGTTATCCAAGAGATTATGTTATTTATAAATTGATACAGTTTTCCGATGTCTATTGTATTTTAGAGAATATTTTAGATTAATTTTTTAATTATTCTCTTTTGAAAATTGTAAATATAAAATATCCTTGCACATTTGAGCATCATTCTTTTGACTCTTTTGATTATCAGTTTCCAATCAAGAAGCCCCAAATAATCAAGACTCCATTGTTCAAAGATCCATAGCTTCAAATTTCAGAGCAATTCCACAACCAAATAATCCATATTCCAAAGCATTAATAGTGATACACGATGACAGGATTTGTGGAAAATCTTTCATTTCATGAAATTTTAAATAAATACAGGGATGAGTTATCAAAATTTCAGCTTGGTGAAGATTTTCTTAGAGTTTTGTTTAAATTGGTCAAAACAAGAAAAAACTCTCATAGAACTAATATGTGTCTTCTTGAGTTAGTTGCTAAAAAGTATGAAAATGAAATTAAACTTTTGCATTCTCAAATTCAGTCATATAATTTGCAACACTGAAGAAGTAGTTTCAGGGTTTAGTATTGAGGATACAACTGATAAATTAGACAATGAAGGCCCAGAAGAAACTATCACACATTATGCTTTTATTGATCCTATAGCAGATTATATGGAGGTTCTTCTCAACTCAAGTTCTTTAACATTCTTTCTCTATGAAGACCAAATACATCAGCAATGACCTTTATATATCACAGCTTTGATTATGTGGATACATGATCAAATTATGCTTTTGACTTTACTGACAATCAGTCAAGCAGTTCATTTGTTTCTGCAGTTGCTTGATTGGCTTCATTGGAATTTTTGTATTATTTAAATCAGCCTAATTCTCAAACAATATAGAGTAGGTAGGATTTAATTAGATTATGAAATAAATCCTAGAAGATTTGAATCCAATCAAAAGGCCCTAAGATCTTGATGATTTACTAATTTGGTTTGAAGGTTGTAGCACCTTTTAGTTTTAGGTCACATCTCAAGTTGCACAGGAAAAGGTTAAAAAGATTTTTAATAAAAAGACCAAGGTTGAAGATTCCTACCTAAGTGACAAGGTGCTCAAGTGCGATTCAAGAAGGGAGAATAAAGGTTTGGTGTTGATTGGATGGTAATTTTGGAGTTGAAGCTTGAAGAGAAGGCCCTAAGCTCCAGAAGATTTACTGTCATACATACAAATAAAGCAGCAGGAAAAAGGAGATTTTCAGAGCACAATCAAAGTCTTTCAAAGGCCACTGATCTACTATTCTTGACTTCCCACCAGGGAAAGCCATCTCCAAGTGGAGCCACTATTATGCCCCTATACCAATAAGTGTCATATATCATGATTGACTTGGTTTAGCTTTGAAATATGTTCATACCTTTACTTGTTGGAAAGGTTTTCCATATTTGTGAAAAACTAAAAAACTTTAAAGAGGGTATACCCTAGGAAAGGAATCAAAGGGTAAAAAGAATAAAGAAAAGGTCAAAAAATGAAAGAAAATGAACCCCAACAAAAAGAAAATACCATGAAAGTGTGCAAGTCTAAATGCCACTACTTTTTTACTTTTGTATAATAAAAAATTATGTGCAACTTGTCACCTATGCCACAATTCATGAATAGTCAAATAGCTTAAGCTTGACTAGTTCATATTTACAATTTCATGTTTTAGAAGTAGAGAATAAAGATCTAATCAAACAGTGTAATCTTGACAAATATGTAGATAGGTAGAGTAAATAAAAGGAGCTCAAAAATGTAATCTGAGCCCTTGGATATAATAAGATTAGATTTAGATAGATATCACTATGTAAAAGAAAAGAAAGTTTGAAAAGTGTTTGCCAGTTCAAGTGCACCCTAATAAAGAAGTAAAAATGTTAGACTAAGTAGGTAGGGTAATTAGATGATGGCTGGAGAATAAATGTGTGGTGAATGGTTAAGTTAAAAGCTTAAATCTTTTTTCTTTCATCACTTTGACAAAGCATGAATAACAATGAAGACAGCATACCAAGAAACAAAGTCAAATGAATTAACTCCCCCAATCATTTTCCCTAGAAATTTTACTAATTTCCCCTAAGTGTTAAAGGTATCTACAAACAAGTTAGAGAGGCTTAGAGCATTTCTCTAACTTTTGGAGGGACCGGACCCTCGGCCCAATAATTTGAAATACCTAAAGCACTTAAATCCCTTTCATCAATATTCAGCCCTTCATAAAGTCACTCATTCCCTTTATAAAGCTCCTCCTAAGTAAAATCCTATTTTACTTAAGAAAATTAGAAACATTCTATCTACATGAAACCCTCATATATCATTAGCCTAAGGTATAAGTGTTGTATGATGCAATACATTTTCAGAGACATTTAACTTAGCGCACTTCATATTTCAAAGTCATATTAACTTTTAACTTGTATTACTATTTAATTCCTAAAAAGAATTACCCCTTACCTGTATTATTGTTAATAAATCCCAATAAACTATATATCCCGCCCCCGGTTACAAAATAACCTTAATAACACTCATAAACAAGATTAATTAGTCAATCCGTGATTAATTAAGAACCCCAACCCCCGCCATGCTAATAAAAGAATTAATTAATCCTCACAATTAATTAATAACTTCAACCAATCACATCACCCCCGATGTAATTAAAAGCTTTTAATTACCGTCGGGCCCTCGCCACACTAGTCACCTCCCAATCCCCGATCACCATTCGATCCAGATCTCCCAGATTCAACGGCTATTGCACATATCGCGCGAGCCTTTTGGTTGGACGATAACGCGCGATATGAGCGGTTTCCCAAATAATGCCAATGCTACGTGTCAAATGACTAGTGGAATCACACGGCCCTTCCTCAACACCACTCGCCTCTTAAAAGCGGTGCGATGAAATCCACTTACTGCCCCCACTTCCCACTCTCCGCATATGACAAATTTTCCACTGTTCATTCAAAGCTTACCCACCAATATCAACCATTTACCCGTTTAAACACGAAAACCCCAGTTTTGCTCCTTTTCACTTGATTGTGCAGTAAAACCCTATGTAACCCATCTGCATCACCTGAAGCCTCTGTTAACTTATTCAAGCATGGTTTACCTCCCGAAAATCATTCTGGACTCACTGCACAGACCTCTCAAGCTCAAATGAAACCTTTTCGACCTCCCCTTCAAACCAATGCTTTGTTAACAATTTGTTTTCTTTTACAGGTGATCAGAAGACCACATCCTTGGATAAGCAGTCTTAATACTAGTCATAAGACCTGTTTACTCCGAGATTGTTATCAAATCTATTCAGATAGAGATGGAAGATAAAACATACAGTAAAAATACAAGCAAAGGAAACATGAAATTAAATGATTTACTGTTCAAATAGACAATAAAAACCTAATTTACACATTGAAGGTAAAAGGACACAGTAAAGAACAGTCAAAGTGTATCAAAATTAAAGAGTATCAAATTGAAGACCAAGTCAAGTAAATCAGCTAGCATGAAGACAAACAGCAAGGAAGATAGTTACAAAACAGAGTATACAAATTCATGTCAAAGTGAAGAAAGATTAAAAAACAGAGCCGTAAAAGTAAAAAGAAAACAGTAAACAGTAAAAGTAAACATGAAGACATTAAGGGTTAAACATCATGTTTGCATCGAAGAGGCTTGTGTTATTGCGAAAGTTGCGCAGTTTCACCATCAAAAATTTAGGGAAGCCCTTGAAATCGAGAAAAGGCCTAATAATCTCAATAGGGATGACGGTTGGAAGATTAGTAGTTGCTGGATCCCAGCCCTTTCTTCCTAGCCTCTCCATCTCGCTCATCGTTTTTTCCTTTCCTTGGCCTTTTGGTTTCTTAAGCTTTCCTTTTTCCTTTGTTATCTTTTATCTTCCCTTGACGAGGTTTTAATTGTATTTAATTACTCTTTAATAATATATTATTATAATTAGTAATAAATGAATTTTTCACCCTAGACCATTATATTATTAGTATTATTGTATTAATATATTTTTAACATTAAGTCACTTTTATTTTTAGAAATGAATTTACCCTTATAATAAAAGTTATAACAATATCACTATTATCACTAACAATTATAAATAATAAAAATAGTAACAAGAGTTAGTAATAATATTATTGGTCTCTTAAAAGAATTATTCACATTATAAGTTAGTAATACTGGATTATTTACCCTAGGCTAGTATTATTAGTAATATTAATTTGAAGTTAATAATAATAATATTACTATTATTTTTTACCCTAGACTATTATTAATAATAGTAATAATATTTATTTGTGAAGTTAATAATGAGATTATTAACATCTATATAAAACAATGGTCACTTTAAATATGGTATTTACCCTAAGATTAAGAACTTTAATATTAGTATATTATTATAATATTATTCTTAATAGAATTATTCCCTAATATTGATACTAATTATAGGAATAATAATTTAAATTTAAATTAATAATATTATTAATAATATAGATTTATTTCAATAATTTATTTCTTAACAACCTTGACCCCTCCCCCTTGGCCTTGGTCAAATCTAGTCGTTAGAAGTCTTTTTTATCCATTGCCTGGTCAAATATAGTTGTTGGAATGACCTGTATTTCCTATTTAACTTATCGCTCAGATTTGATCTTCAACTTGTCCTGACGATGAACCACACTCGTTGGTTCGAAACGCGTCAACAAAGGATTTTTTATGTGATTTTTCTGAAATTATTCTCACAAAGATGAAAAAAATTTCACCAGCTACAATGAAGTTTATCCAAAGTAAAAGTGAAAAACATTTGAAAGGAATTTAAGGTTAAAAGATGAAATTAGCGCAGAAATGGTACATTCTTCAGAAATTTCCTGTTTAAGTCATAGTTTTTCAAAAACTATTGTGGCCAATCCAAGACATATTTCTAGAAACTGGAGGAGGTTTTTGTTCCTAACAGGCTAATATACAAAAACCTATCTCACATTTTACAAAGTATTACCAAGAGGGAGATAAGTGCATGTCTTCACAGCCTATTGTTCAGTTTGTGCAAAGTCCTATTTTTGACATCTTTTTGCAGAGAATATTGTGAACCGTTGGATATGAATGTTGGGAAACTGAGAGAGGTTTATCTCAAAAACATTCTTATCTACAAAATTTCTTTCACTTTTTACATATCTATCACAGATTGAGATATACAAGTGTATCATTGGACCCTATGTTTGCATAATTTCTGGGGCAGAATGCACAAAGGAAGGATGTAGTTAGTGATTGAGATGTGTCATCATCAACTAAGAGTTTCTATCAAATTCGACTTTCTCTTCTTTGTCACCATAAATCCATAGAAATAGTGCCAAATAGATTCATTAGTTTTGAATGTCCTTTATTTAATTTCTATTAATGTAAACAGTTGGAGATATTTGTGAAACTAATCTTGATATTTTTTCAAGATATTTCAGTTTACAATTAGTATAAATGCTTCTCCATTTGAAGTATTTTAGGGTGGATTCTTAGACATTTTTGTAGACTCTTTATTTTGGAATAAAGTGTTGTTGAACAAATTTTGTATGGCTGGCTAGACAAAGTAATAAAGCAAAGGACTTTTACAGGATACCTGTGTCAAACGAGAAACAAATAAGTATTCTATATCTTATATTTTATTGTTTTCTTGTTTAATATTTCACATGTGTTTCATATCTTAATTATAAAGGAAAAAATATATTTCAAAAAGTGATTTAAAGCATTCTTTTTTTTAAATCGCTTATATTCTTTATGTTTTCATCTAAACTATCATAGACAAGGAATTCTTAGTTGCTCCTTGTTTCTTAGTTTATCATTGTGGTCATTTAGTAAGAAATTCTTAACTACTTTTTATTGATGATCACCCACTTTCCCTCCCCTCAAAATTTGTTGAAGGATTCTTAACTGCCCTTCCTCCCTTTTGAGACCATTCCACCATTTCAAGTTACCATTTGCCTCTCGTTCAGCTATCTTGCCTTGTGAAGCCCTCCTTTGTTGAATCAGTTCTATCCAGTTAAGCCATCTTCAGTTGACTCCATAGACCAATGGCCTAAAATACTTTGTTTTACCCATCTGCTTCTGAATTCCACCATCCAATCAAAATCAAAAACCCCAAGCTTTCATAACTAGCCTAATACATTATTAAACAAAGCTAAATCTTAAAGAGAGAGCCCTCTCTGAGTACAGATTGGCTAGATTCTGTACTTAAAAGTTGGTTTGTGGTTACCTTGGATCCAGTTCCTTCTTCTAACAAATTTAAGTAAAATCTGAGTGATAACATCGGCGATCACAATATCGCTCGGCCTGGGGTCCTGCCTTAAGTCCCATGCCCTCACCGATGCCGATCTTCCAATCCGATCATCGGCAATCGGCGTATCACATGATCACAATCACCAAGTTCAGGGTCCTGATATCACATACATGTCTGCCTCCGATTCGATTGATCGGATCGACTGATCGGGGTTTCTTTTGCCTCCGCTTAAGTCCGGCCTTTGCCTTTTTCCGATGCGATTTCCCTTTATAAGGTTTTTTTTTCCATTTTTAAGGGATTTTCCCTCTTTTTCCAAAGAACAAAGGCATCTTCTTTCTACGATAACTTCTGCACCCTAAGTCCATTTTAGCCCATTCAAGTTGCAGTAGATTCAGAAGGAAAAGATCTTTGCAATGGGGCTATTTCTAGGAACTTCCTTGGACTTTCATTTTCCTCTGGGAGGAACACTTAGACTTAGGAGTCTATCCAAAATCCATTTTGGATCATTTTTGGAATTTGCATGCATAAACACCCAACTAATGAATTCCCTTCATTACCTGGGTTGCAAGCCATTTACAAAGGATGAATATAACCACAAGATCCATCTTTTCCCCCTCGCAGACCATGGAGGCAATACAACCCCTCCATGTTCTAGGATCCTTCCATGCATTTTTCACAACCATAGGGGGTCCCTCAAATGCCTTACTCCCAATTGGGGCTTCAACCATCACAAGTACATGCTTGGAAACAAGGTTGGAAGGGGGCTCCCTATGGAAATATTCCTCCACAACCATACCAAACAACTTTTTACCCAATCTTCACACAATATCCTCCAAATATTTCTTAGCTATTTCGAGGGTTCAACCCACCTCTGTTACCTTCATTTCCTCAGCAACAGCTTCCTATGAACTCAAGTTCACAACAACCTTCTCTACCCATGAATCCAAGTCAACAACAGTTGCCTATGAATTCAAGTCCACAACAACTTGCTCTACCCATGAATATGAATCAACAACAAATGCCACCAAACCCTAATCCTCCTCAAACTACTTAATTACCTATACAACCCCTTCCAAACCCTAATAATAGGTTAGCTCAACTTGTATAGAATATGGAGCTACAAACCTTCCCTACCTACACTATCACTGCAGTTCCAATCAGTGAAATTCATCTAAGATCTGGGAAGGTCTTAAATAAAATAGGACTTGTAGTGATCATTCAAGAAGAACAACCAATATAATCACCTCTTGAAGATAAGGACATATGTATTCAGGAGGAATATTCTCCTCCTGATGAAGAGGAAAACCCTCCATCAACACCCATAAAGTATACCATACAACCTAAACCATCTCAGGAGGTTACTCAACCACCCTTTCCAGAGAGATTTCTTGTCAAAAAGCCTGAGGCCCTGCTAGGAAATGTTTTAGAGGCTGAATTGCAAAATATGTGTGTAAAGATAATCTTTCTTCAAGCAATCAAATATATTCCTATCTACTCCAAGATTGTAAGGGATCTTTGCATTAAAAATCTAGGAAGAAAAAGGAAATGCCCCTATTATAAAAGTAGTTGGCTAATTGTTAGAAATCATGTCAGAGATGCCTTCTAAATACACTAATATTGGGAATCCAGTAGTGACCATACATATTAATAGCATACCTTTACTAAACAATCTTGTTGACCTAGGTGCAGCAATAAATGTCATGACTATGGATATTTTTCAAAAGCTATAGTTAGAAGGCTTTACGTCAACCCAAACATTATTGGAGTTAGCAAACAAATTCATCCTTAAACCTACAGGAAGCCTAGATGACATAACAATCATACTAGTTTCCTAGGAATATCCTATGGATTTCTTTGTGATCCATCCAAAACCCTCCAAACCTGGACATCCATTAGTACTGGGCTGACCTTGGCTAGCTACTGTTTATGCCTTTATTGGATGCAGGACTCGAGATATGACCATTTCCAACAGATGTCAAAGTCAAAAATTACCTTATTTCCTCTTGCCCAGCCTGCTATAGAAATCCCCTTATGGTTAGAGAACCCATAGAGAGAGGAGGAATGTATTGAACCTTTGTTAACAATTGAACAGTCTAAAGGTTTTGAAGAACAAACCGAAGATCAAGTTTTGAACTTGTTCTTAACAGGACGTATTGATTTTCCACAATGTGAAGTCTATATGGATGAGTTCACAATATATGGGGAAGATTTTAAATAAGATTTAGACAACCTAGGGAAAGTTTTAATCAGATGTCAAGAGACCAACCTTGCCCTTAGCAATGAAAAATCTAGAATGATGCTTATAGAAGATGTTGTGTTAGGTCATCATATTTCTAGGATTGGGATGAGAGTAGATCTCACTAAGATTCAAATAATCGCTCAAATCAAAACTCCCAACTCTCAAAAAGAAGTTAGAAGCTTTCTATGGCATGTCAGATATTACAGAAGATTTATTCAAACTTTTACAACAATAGTTGCCCCTATGTTCAAATGTTTAACTAAAGATGCAGAATTCTAGTGGGATTCTCAGTGTTAGATTTCCCTTGAAACTCTTAAACAAAAACGGTCAACTTATCTAGTTCTAAGAGGACCAAATTGGGCCCTCCCTTTTCACATATGTACCTATGCCTCAGACACATCTCTGGGGGTTGTTTTAGGCCAAAGAGAGAATCAAATTCCCTACATCATCTATTTTTTTAGCAAAAATATCTCTCCCATAGAACTAAATTTCACGGTCGCTAAAAAAGAATTATTATCAGTAGTTCATGCCATTAATAAATTTAGAAATTATATAACAAGGTATGAATTTTTTATACATACTAACCATTCATCTATTAGATTTCTAATGAATAAACCTATCACCAATGCCCGTGTTACTAGATGGATGTTACTACTGCAAGAATTTAATATTACTATCATTGACAGAATGGGAAAAGATAATCTTGTCGTTGATTTTATGTCTAGACCTATCCGCATAGGTGACAATGCACCAATTACTGATGATTTTTAGGGTGAACATTTATTTGTTATTTCTACTTATACTCCTTGGTATGCAGATGTAGCTAATTACCTGGTCACAGGAAAGTTGCCACAAAATTTTTCTTCAAGGGAAAAGCATAAAATCATACAACTTAGTGCTAATTATATGTTGCATGAGGATTGTTTATATCATACTAGACCAAACCCTATGATCAGAAGATGTGTACGAGACGATGAGATGCAAGACATTCTAAAATCCTTCCATAATGAGACATGTGGTGGACATTTCACTGACAAAATAACTGCATTAAATTGTTACAATCTGGGTATTGTTGACCCACCATTTTCAAGGATGCAAAGAAATATGTGGCCAACTATGACGATTGTCAAAGGATGGGGAAACCTGTCCCAGTAGATGAAATGCCTCTTCAAGCATAGGTAATCATCGAACCTTTTGATAAATAGGCATTAGATTTTGCAGGACCAATTTCTCCTATGTAAAAAAAGAAGAAATATATTGTGGTATGCATGGATTATGTAACCAAATGGGTAGAGGCTAAATCACTATATTCTGATAATGAAAAATATGTTGCTGACTTTTTATTTGAAGAGGTATCTACCAGTTTTGGCGTACCAAGGGAAATAAGAACTAATCAAGTCATTAAATTCACTTCCAAATTGGTCAAAGCTATTATAGAGCAGTTTAAAATTAGACACCGGAAATCTACACTTTACCATCCCCAAGTGAATGTACAGGTAGAGTCTACCAATAATGTAATCAAGGCCATGCTCACTAATACAATACAACTGCATCATAGAAGCTAGGGTGATAGGTTACCATAAAATTTGTGGCCCTATAGGAAAACTTGGAGAAAGCACAACAAGACATTCTCCATATGAGTTGGTTATGAAAAATAGGTTTTGCTTCCTATAGAATTCCAAGTTAACACCTTCATAACTGCCATGCAACTGGGAATGGATTTAGATGAGGAACATAAATAAATTTTAATGGAATTGAATGCATTAGATGTGATTAGATAATATTATCTTCAAAGGATGATGCTTGTTTAGGATCAAAGAACCAAATGGCACCATAAGTTTATTAAGTAGAAACGTTTTCTACCAAGTGATCAGGCTCTGCTATATGACAATAGATTTAAGGATTTCAAAGGAAAATTGTGAACACGGTGGATTGGACCTTATGAGGTAGATATAGTCTATGACAATGGCTCGGTCAAGATAACAAATATCAATGCAGATCAAACTTCCTTTGTCACGAATGGACATCGGTTGAAAGTTTATCAAAAGCCATTGTCTAAAGAATATTTCACCAAACATGTTCTTCAAAATCTTGTAATGTAGTTGGTTAGGAAGGGGAGTTCTCCTCTTGTTGATCCACCACTATAAGTTTTGTTGTATAATTTAATTTTACTTTTTACATATATGTATATAAGTGTATTGTTGGATAGTGATTTTGGTATTACTAATTGTGCTTCCTTCCTTGTAGATGGATAATAAAGAAGAAAATTTACTAGGTGTAAGTGTATTCCTTTAACCAACCCTAGTAAATTATCTCTGGAAAAGGAACCTATGGAGTTTTGTTTAAGTTTTTGAGACTCCTTAAAGTTGAAAACACCGACGAGCACAAACTAGCCTGGGCTCGAGAAAAATCCACAGGTAAGTAAAATGGAGTTTTACTTAAGTTTTTTAGACTCCTTAAAATTGAAAACACCGACAAGAATGAACTAGCTCGGGCTCGAGAAAAATCCACAAGTCAGTGAAATGGATTTTTCTTTAAGTTTTTCGAGCTCCTACAAATTGAAAATACTGATGAGCATTAACTAATCTGGGATCGAGAAAAATCCTTAGAAAGTAGTAGTTAGGTTTATTTGTCAAAAAAATGGAAGTGGCAACGAGAGAAGTGGTTAGTTTGGTTCCAAAAAGAGGAGTGTTATGCTCTTAACCTGCAAAACGATACCCAAATACAGAATATGCGAAGAGAAGATACCCAGAACACAGAACAGCAATGATTTTATTATTCAGAGAGTAATGTTCACTTGCCTCTTCAAGGGGGCAACTTCCGATAGAGCAGAGCTCGAATACAAAATAAGACATGATTCTCCTTGCAGGGAGTCTCTATCCTTTATATATGACTCATACATGCAATACCACGAACCAATACCATGGGTTTTATTAATACCATCTATCTAATACTACGGCCCATTTGCAACTAACTGTGGTCCCGTCATTAATTGCGGATTAACCACTTACAATTATTAATATGGGCTTTATTGACTCTTGACTATGACGTGATCCCATTACATAAATAAGGGGGTTAGGGTGGGACCCTAACATGCCCTCCCCCTTAAGACTAGCCTTGTCCTCAAGGCTGAAGCTACGGAAACTGCTGAAGAATAGTGGCTAGTTCCCAAGTTGCATCTTCTGGAGAGGTGTCTTTCCATTTGACGAGGACTTCCTTAATCATGTGGCCGCGCAGTTGCTTGTCTCGTGTGTCTAGGACCTGTTCGGGTTGAAGCCAGATGGACCCTTCTTCGTCCAATTCAGGTAGACTGGTCTAAATTCTGCAATTGTTCCCAATCACTTTCTTGAGGCATGAGACATGGAAAACTGGATGGATTTTTGCAGTAGGTGGCAAGGACAACTTGTAATCCACTTCTCCAATGCGCTGAAGTACTTGATATGGTCCGTAGAATTTGGGAGATAGTTTCTGACACCCCTTGTCTTTGAGTGATGTTTGCTTATATGGTTGTAGCTGTAAAAAGACCTGATCCCCTTCTTGAAATTGGCGCTCTGAGCAATGCTGGTCTACCTGTTGCTTCATGCGGTTCTGAGCTTGATGAAGATTCTCTCGAAGATGGGCGAGCATGGTTATGCGGTGTTGTAGGAGTTGATCCACTGCTTGTACTTTTGAGCACCCCTTGAGATACGAAGTAGGTGAAGGCAGGAGTTGACCATATACTGCTTCATAGGGACTCATTTTGGTGGTGGCATGATAGTTGGTGTTATACCACCATTCAGCCAGAGGTAACCATTGTACCCAAAGGTGTTGCTTTTCTGAAGCGAAACACCTAAGGTAGGTTTCTAGACATTTGTTGACGGCTTCAGTTTGACCATCTGTTTGCGGATGATAGGAAGTACTGAGTTTTAGTTGAGTGCCTTGTATCCTGAAGAGTTCCTGCCAAAAATTACTGGTGAAGATCGGGTCGCGGTCAGACACAATAGAAGTGAGCATGCCATTCAATTTGAAGATCTGATCCATGAAAGATTGAGCGACCAAAGTTGGTGTAAATGGGTGGGGTAGGGCGCAGAAATGAGCATACTTCGACAGTCGGTCCACAACCACCATGATGACTGACTTGTTCCCTGACTTTGGAAGACCTGTAATGAAATCCATAGAAACCTCCGTCCAAATTGATGCCAGAATGGGCAATGGTTGTAATGTGCCTAGTGTGTTGATGGTTTCCCCTTTGTGGCGTTGACAGACATCGCATTCTGCTACGAAATTAAGGATGTCATTTTTCATGCCTGTCCAAAAAAATGATCTTCTAGTGCGAGCATACGTCTTCTGAAAGCCCGAATGTCCTGCAATGGGAGATGAGTGCAATTCTGCCAAAATGCGACTTTTGAGGGTGGATGTTGGTGATATTACGACTCTGTCCTTGTAGCGAAGAATATCATCCTGCCACGAGTAGCCCTTGGTGGAATTTGGATCTACCTGCAATTGAGAAATGAGTTGGGAGAGCCCGGGGTGTGAAAACCATTCCCTGTGAGCCTCTTCAATCCATTCTGGAATGGGGAGGGAAATTGCTAGCAGAGTACTTTCCTCCTCAAATTGGCGAGATAATGCATCTGCTACACTATTGTCTTTCCCTTTCTTGTAAATGATCTCATAATCATATCCCATCATTTTGGCGAGCCATTTATTTTGTTGTGGGGAGGATAGGTGTTGCTCCAAAAAATATTTAAGACTGTGATGATCTGTGTGGATTTGGAAACGTCGCCCCAATAAGTAAGGTTGCCAGGTCTCAACTGCATGTAAGATGGTCATCATTTCCTTCTCATAGGTAGATTGGCCCAGATTCCTCCCACTTAGTTGTTGGCTTGTGAAGGCCAAAGGTCGCCCTTCCTGCATTAAGACTGCCCCAATACTTGTACCCGAAGCATCACATTCAATGACAAAAGATTTGGTGAAGTCAGGTAGTGCTAAGACTGGAGTGGAACACATGGCATTTTTTAGAGCTGTAAAGCCCTGTTGTGCTTCCTCATTCTAGAAGAATGAATTTTTCTTTAGGAGTTGGGTGAGGGGCTTCGCCATGCGACCATAGTTGCGGACAAATTTACGATAATAGCCTGTGAGACCCAAAAATCCTCTCAAACTCTTCAAGGTCTTAGGTTGAGGCCATTCCTGCATTGCCTGGATCTTTTTGGGGTCCACCTTGACACCTTCACGCCCCACAATGTGGCCCAAATACTCTACTTCTGCCATGCCAAACGAACACTTGGATATCTTGACAAATAATTTATTCTTGCGGAGCAGTTGCAAGAGTAGATCTACATGCTGAAGATGTGCGGCCCAAGTGCAACTATAGATGAGGATGTCAACGAAGAAGAAAAGGACAAATTTCCTGAGATATGGTTTGAGAATGTGGTTCATAAGGCTCTGAAAAGTAGAGGGGGCATTACAAAGACCAAATGGCATGACCAGGAATTCATAATGGCCTTCATGAGTTCTGAAAGCAGTCTTGGGAATGTCAACTTCCTTCATGCGAATTTGGTGGTAGCCTGAGCGAAGATCTAGCTTAGTGAAGAATTGAGCCCCATTGAGTTCATCCAGCAAATCATCAACCACCGGGATGGGAAATTTATCTTTTACTGTCAACTTATTGAGGGCCCTGAAGTCGGGACACATCCGCCACTCCCCATCTTTCTTGAGCACCATGACCACTGGGGATGAATAAGGACTAATGCTGGGACGAATGACACCTGCTTCCAAAAGTTCCTTGATTATTTTTTTTATTTCATTCTTTTGGGTGAACGAATATCTGTATGGGCGCACATTTGGGGGTTGGGCCCCTGGAACCAAGGTGATGCTATGATCATGTTCCCCTCGCGAGGGTGGAAGCTCATGAGGCTTGTCAAAGACCGGCAGATGGTTATTTAAAATATGTTGCATCTCAGGATGAATTGGCAGAGGCTTGGTTTCGACTGCCTGGATGGCATTAAATTGAGCTACAACTCCATGATTGCCCTTTTTTAACAATTTTTCCTTCCTATGCGAGCTGATGATAGAGGGGGCTCCCGCCTGGAGTCCACGGAGGGTATGTGTGTAGTTGTTCTGCTTAAAACTCATATATAACTCCTGGAAATCCATTGTGATTGGCCCAAGAGTGCGGAGCCATTCAACGCCGAGGACAATGTCGCAACCCCCCATGTGTATGGAAAACATGTGGGTTTTCAACTAATAATCCCCCATTTGAAGTTTGACATTTTCACAGTGGCCTTCACATTTCATTGTGCCTCCATCCGCAATTTGAACTTGGAAGTTAGAAACTGCTCGTACAAAACAATGCACTGCTTCTGCAAATTTTTGATGGATGAAATTATGTGTACTTCCACTATCAATCAAGACTACTACTGGGCGATGTTTAATAAAACCTCTGATTTTGAGAGTTTTAGGGGAAGAAATCCCTGCCAAAGCATGCAATGAAATAACTGGTTCGTCAGAGATATTGTCCTTTTGGTTGTCTTCTTCTAGCAGCTAATGTTCCTCAAGTGGTGGATCTTCCTCTGTTGAGCTATAGTCAGTGGCATCAATTTGAAAAAAATTGGGCTCCTTGCATTTATGACCTGGGGAGTATTTTTCATCACAGTAGTAACATAGGCCTTGCTTTCTTCTTTTGGCCATTTCCGCAGGTGACACCTTTTGGACCTTAAGTGTTTGAGTCGTGTTGTGAGCCTGTGGGGGGCAACCTTTAGCGGAGAAATTTGGGCGACTCTATTGGGCTGCTAATGCACGCACGTTCCACGTTTCAAGCTTTGATAGCTTCTTTAAGACCGCTGATAAAACATTCCGTGTAGAACACATCTGAGAGACCCCAAGTGCGGAAGGCTAAGGCTTCAAAAGCTGTAATATATTCATCCACTGTACCAGTTTGTCGGAGCTTAGTAATACGACCCAAAAAAGAAGATTCCTAGTCAAAGCGGTCTTGAAGAGCTTTTGTGAATTTGGGCCAAGTCCTAAAAGGTCCATTGCAACGTTGATGCCATTCCCACCATTGCCACCTTTCATTGTCCAAGTACATGCTCCCCACCATAAGCTGAGTCTCATCATCTAATATGTGATTCAGAGTGAAATACTGTTCCATTTGGGCTATCCATGCCGACGGGTGAGAACCGTCAAATTTATGCATATCCAACTTGGGAGGTCGCTGACGGGGTTGTTGGTGGGTGTGCCAGACGTGAGGAGAGTGGCTAGACTCACCCTCATTGTGTCCATTGCCATTATACACCTCCTCGTGGGCTTGCTCCTTGCCCTTCTGGATCATGCCCTCGACCAGGTTACTTAGTCGGTTAAGCTGAACGTTGACGGTTTGCATGGATTCTTCAAGTTTGTCCATCCTTTCATTGGCCATCGCTTGAGCTCTAGCTTCTACCATACACCAACCTGATTTTTTTGAAAGTTGGGACTGCCTAAAAAATTTTCACTAAGAATTGAATGGTACCACTGTGCTCAGCTCGTTGTCCTGATTCTGATGGGCTAGATCACCAATAAGCGCCCCGGAAGATCTCAGATTTTTTTTTTTTTTTTTTTGAAACTCCTAACAGAGTTTTACTCCTTCCTTATCAATACTGCAGTTGCCAATTCCTCAAAATGTCAATGCAGCCAAAAGTCCTGCGAAAATTATACCCCGGTATAGGAACCCTTCACAACGATTCCGATCTGGTGGATCTGAGATATCTGAATGGCGGATCGGATAGCTCTGGGCGGCGGAACAGACTGTTGTTGCTGATCTGATGGATCTAATAGATCGGAATGGCTGATCTGTGAACTCGAGACTGCGGGACTGATGTCTGTTGCTGCTGCACCCCTTTGCACAAGCGGATCGGGACGAGATGATGTGTGATCCCCTGATATAAAAGGGAACTATGGTCTTGAGGAGTGTCAGGTGCTACAGATCGCAATATACATAAGAGTCTGGCAGTAGTACTCGGCCCAACGTTTCAGGGCTCTAACTAAGGAGGATCGACCGTACCCTTAGCCGTACAACCCGACTACCCTATCGTATGGGCGAGTAATCTCTCTGAGTGCTGTTCTCGGTGTACTGTAGCCGTAAGACGGCCGACGGTTTATCTATGGCGAGGTTTCAAGGGAGCCTAGGGGGCTTCCTATATACCCAGAGGGTACGTGGAAGACAGTCCATGCGCAGTTCTGTCTAATGCGCTACTACTCGAAGGGGTACCCACAGGGGTTACAAGGGAGTCCAACAGACGTGACCACCTCTTGTATTTCCTGCGTGCATGCCTCCCCAAATCCGCAGGTTTATGCGCTCAACAACAGATCCCGTGGTTTAAAGACGCCGGAACACGTCTCTAGCCAAAAAAAAAAAATTGCTAAGAAATGGAGATCCCACTGGCCCTGGAAAGTGCTCTGATACCACTTGTTATGCTCTTAACCTGCAAAACGATACCGAAATACAGAATATACGAAGAGAAGATACCCAGAACACAGAATAATAATGATTTTATTATTCAGAGAGTAATGTTCACTTGCCTCTTCGAGGGGGCAACCTCCGATAGAGCAGAGCTCGATTACAAAATAAGACACAATGCTCCTCGCAGGGAGCCTCTATCCTTTATATATGACTCATACATGCAATACCACGGACCAATACCATGGGTTTTATTAATACCATCTATCTAATACTATGGCCCATTTGCAACTAACTGTGGTCCTATCATTAATTGCGGATTAACCACTTACAATTATTAATATGGGCTTTATTGACTATTGAATATGACGTGATCCAATTACATAAATAAGGGGGTTAGGGTGGGACCCTAACAAGGAGGTTGTCCAAATACCAAATACCTTCTTGTTACAGAGCTTGGAGCCTGATCATAGAATTCTTTTGCATCATTTTCTGACACTTATATTGCAATTTCAATGATCCTGTACCAGTGTGTTGTTTGTAGCTTTTCTAGTGCAATCCTTCTAGCAGAAAAAATTTACCAAGCATCATTAGTAATCAATAGCACCTACTCCAACTTTGCCTTCATAACATGCTAAGCTATAAGGAGAAGCCTTCAGGATTCCAATTTGAAGACTATGCATCAAGGCATCTTATTGAAATTTCATTCGGTACTCAAAGGCAGTCTCTTGTGTTCATCCGATACTAGAAAGTAGTTTCCTTTGTGCATCTAGTACTGCAAAACAGTGTTCATCCAGTATTGAAAGGAAGTCTCTTGTGTCCATCCAGTACTAGAAAGAAGTTTCATGTGTGCATCTAGTACTGCAAAACAATTTTCATCCAGTAGTAAAAATCTTTCACATGTAATCCGGTAATAGAATTATGAGGTCATTATTTTATTTTCTGCTATCAGGATTCATATTAATCATGTGATGAATATATAATTTCCCTCATAAACCTTTATTAGCATCATTTGTTAAGCTCCTATCCTAATCCCAAAGTACTCACCTTTATTCCCCTATTTTCTAAGAATAAAAAAAAATCCTTTTGATGATATGATTGAATGGGGTAATCATGACTGTGATTGGGTGAATGCCAACCATAATTAGAGAAAATGTATTATATGTTTCATGTCTCATGATAGATATTCTACCTCTGTGGGTTTTTTAAACAATAATTTTACCACTACCCCGTAACCATACACTCAATTATTGTGATGAATGATCAACAGAACCTTGACATTGACCTAGTACTGATGTACTGGTCCAATTGACCATGAACTATCCAACGTATCCAACCTGCACTTGAATACAAATTTTCATCATTAACCGAGATGAACGTCTAAATAAGCTCTGCATATGATTGATCACCATCATCCTATATACGATGACCTTGTAATTATGGCAACCAATTTACCATTACCATCTCTCAATTTATAAATTCTATTCTAGATCACTTCGCCATCCAGATGAGAATAATTTTTCTCTTGCATACCATTTGGCCTTCATTCCACTCATCCATCCAACGCCAGCTCCATCGCACTGTTTCCATAACCCAGCTTCTGGTACTCCACCATTTCTGGTACTCTACTATTTCCGGTACGCTGCTACATCCGGTCTCAACCTTTTCTACGCTTTATCCTTAGAAATTTTCTAAGACCCATTCTTAAATCCAAAATGGTGGTAGATTGGCACGAACCAGTGTTCCAATTTTATTGAGAAACAAAGGAGTGTAAGTTGTGCAAAGAGAAATTTGAGCAAGCTGGCTAGATTCTGTTCCTAGAGAATTTTAAGGTATATCATGATGGTGTTTCTCATGCCTTCACTCAAATCTATGATGGCCAATATGTTCAACTAGGCACTTTGCAATTAGAAATCACAGAAGCTACTATAGAGGACGCTACCGGGTTACTGGTTGTGGGGGAGAAATACTTCAAGGGTCATTAGAACCTGAACATTTGAACCTTGACTCGTCTAATGGTATTCCTAGGAACTGGATGAAAAAGGAATATAGACTAATGATTAATAGCTTGTAGAGATTCCTAACATGTTAAAGAAGGTATGCAGTCACTTTTCTTTACAATTTGAGACTTTTGTTACATTTTGAAGGAGGACCACAGATAAATTTCCTTATTTCCTTAGGATGAGTTTGAATAAGATGGTAGGAAGGGTTAAATCAACTTCCAAAAAGGTATATACCAACATTTATCATCCTGGATTGATAAAAAAATTAGTTACTCATGGGATAAGGAAGCAGGGTAGTAGTTGGAAAGAGTTACTCAGACGGAATTTTTGCTTCAGAAGGCAGTTCCAAATCCATAGAAGGGAACAAGCTAGTGGATAGTAATAAGGATTTAGACAGTAGGCAAGAGAGTAGCAAAAATACATAGAAAAATTCAAGAACTAGAGAAGACATTGTTGGCCCTACTTCACCAAAATCTGTGAATCAGTCAAACATGGGTAAAGCGATAGAGGAAGAGGAATCTCCCACACCAACAAAGAAATCATTAAAAGGTAAAATCCATTCTCTTGACTCAACAACTTGAATTAAAGCCTCGAAGGGTGAGAAGAAGAAAAATAAGGAAGCTGACAGTGAAGGCGGAGAACTCATAGGTAGCGTTTCAAAAGTAGCTATTGAGTTTCCTCAAGAGGACACTCGTGAACCAAGAGTTAAAAAGGTGAAAAATCCTAAGACAAGTGATAAGGCTGACATGTCACAAAACGCTGAAAGAAAGGAGACACATGCACAGAAGGGAGAGATCTCAGAGCCCATGTCATAGACTAAGAGGAAGAATAGGAGGTTGTTTCAAGACCTTATCCTCACCCCTGATAACAAATTTGGTGAGTCATCAGAACCTACACAATGAACTACAAGGATCATGGAACATAAGGTAATGGCCATTCATATCCCTTATTTTCCAAACAATCCAATAGATGTCTCTGCTTCATCGGCAAAGGAACTTGCACAAGTTGAAACTCTTAGTGAAATAGAGGAATTAATCACAGAAACATTGAAACAATTGAGGAAATAAGTTAAGGCTATTGAAAAAGAAATTGAAGCTAGTAAAGAAACCATTAAGCATGTAACAGTTGAACCTGCAAGTTTTATAGCTAGTGATTAGATGACAATTGAGAAAATTCAGAGGGAAAATAAAAAATTAAAGGAACAAGTTAAAGAATATAAGTTATTGGACAAGTACATTAAGAAAGAAAATGAGCAATTAAAAGAGAATATAAAGAAGTTGAAAATGAGTATGATGAGGTCTCTACCAAGTTCAATAAGGTTCTTCACCTCATACATTATACCAGGGTTATTAAAAACGAACTAAAAGAAGAAGCTTCAGGTGTGAACATATTAGATCCAAACAATTGATGTTCAGGCAAGAAGACTCCATTTTTTAAATTTTGAGGCATGATTAAATACATTTTGCACGAGGACATGCAATGACTTACGCATGGGGTAATGTTGAATCTCCTTTTTCATACCTTTCATACCCCAAATTTTCCTCTATTTTTGACCAAATTTACCTGAAAATCTACTCACCATTTTCCCACCTTCTTCAAAACCATGACTTTTAGCATCCTTGTGTACATATGAGGTAATTTATATTTTAAGCATGGTTTTTGTCATTTCTTATTAGTAGAAATGAAATATTTGATTCTTTGTACTCTAAAACTATTTGGATTGGCTCACATGGATTTCTAGACCTTGTTCCTACTCGCTCAGTACCAACATAGATCATTTGGTGCCCGTGTTCCTACTTATCCGGTACCCATTCACCTGCGCTCATCCGGTACCTATGTGCCTACGTCCATTTGGTACCTATGATCTTTTGGTACCTACATTCATGTATTTGTCAGGTACCTATGTTCATCCGACACCGATATCAACCATTTGATGTATTCATCCAATACCTGCAGTCGTCCTGCACTACCTACATTCATTCGATATTGGGCCCAATTCTTTACCTCCAACGGTTTGAAGCGATCTGCCTTCCATGAGACTCATGGAACTAATGGTTAGCGCATTACATTTTATGGAAAATCGAAGATATGCTTCATCACTCATGCACTGTGTGTCATGAGGATGAAGTCGAATATGTAAAACAAGGCGAACTGTATATTTTTGTAATGATTTGATCACATCTATTAACATTGAATGTAACGTCCATTCTTCTATAAGAGAAGGCCCATATATGATAGGTGTTAGCTAGTAAGAAAGAGACATTGAGTAAGACAGAGTGAGACAAACGGTTGCAGTTAGAGTTGGAGGCAAAGTTTTAGCTTTATTGTTATGCTGGAGACTTGATTTTGTAATATTTTCTTTTGAAATCAATAATATGAGCAACAATTGATGAATTCAATGTGTTGGTAGATTCCTTAGTTCTACAAATTGTTCCTGCTTTCCTTGCTAGCTCGGCAGGGGCCCACCAAAGCCATCAAGGCAAGTCTTTATTATAGTTATTGTGAATATTGGTTTGGTTTATGTATGAGAGTGATTTAATGTTCTAATTCAATTTTAGAGTGTTTGATATGATTCTATTTTTTATTTTATGCAAGTAATATATTTGAGAGTGTGAGACATAAATCTAGAGATGTTAGAATCTGAGAAATAACTCATTGGTTTTATGAATGCAAACTTATTTTGTAGGTTGTAGGTTTAGGTGTTGAATTCTAATTTTAAAGGATAGGAAGAGTTAAGAATAGAGTTCTCACCATTCACCTACATGTGTTGTTATGTGAAGACTCTTGTCATACTTAACATTTCCTGTACAAGAATATATGGCTTCCTTTAGAACTAGTTAGATTGGGAATGATTGCTTGTTTGAAGATTGATTGCAATAAGTTAATTGAAATCAGCTGCTACAGGAAAACAAAGTTGAATCCATCTTTTCATTTCATGAGCTTGTAAATGGACATATTTGTTACCTGGACAAGAACCTTTTAGACTACTTTCTTATTAAGATTTCATTTCTGAGTTTTTCTTCCTAATGGTGTGAGGAAGTTAGTATTGGTTTTGAATGGTTTTTATCTTGGCCATACTCATCATAGATAGGAACTTATATGTTATTGGCACAGATAGTGCATCGACTCTACTGATTACGAATCCCTGGTTGATAATCTAATATTGTGGTGATATATCATTCATATAATTGCCCCAACAAACATGACACTCTTCCACTTCATCTTCGTGGTTGTTGGGTTGGGTAATCTGCTTGTCTTTTGGTTATCATACCATTTTCAGAGCCTCCATTTTCAGTTTTGGGTCAATGCTGCCAACTCCATTCAGTCTCGCTCGTGTGTTCAAGAGAAGTCATTCAATTGGTCTTTGCTACAATACTCTTAAGACACATTTCATTTCTTCCTTTCCTAATCCAATTCCATGTCAACATCATTTTAATCATTATTTCTCAATCATCATACATGTTTTGTGTCGTTGATGGGGGTTACATCAAGGTCCTCCCACAATTGGTCAGTTCCTGTCGACATCAGCACATCATCTAGGAAGTTGAATTAGAAATACACTTTTTGTACCTTGTGCTTGCATACATGAGTAGAAATTTTCCTCGCTCTCAGTGACAAGTTTACGTCAATGGCCTTTGACCGAAATATTTTGTGTGGTGTTCGACATCAGCTCATTCATTCACACAATATGAATTGTACTTTAGTACCTTGAGAGTCATTAACATCATCGGTGGTTTCTCTCGCGTCTGTTAATGGCTTACATCATTGTCACTAATCATATGGTGTCTATCATGCTCAAATCTAGCTCAATGATTCACATGGTTAGAATTGTACATTAATTGGTTGTGTGAACATGATAGAAGACTCTAGATGTAGTTTCATCAATTGGGGTTGTGTTTTCAAGAGTTATACAAATATCACAATGTATGATGGCCATGATCATATAAACAGTAATCTAGTCATGGGTCCACCAGTTGCATTAGTGGATGCGTCTTTTGATCATTGTACATGTTATGTTAGCTTATGAGCTAAGTATGGTTATGCCCCCTTCAATAAACAAATATGTCATGTTGTAAATATATTGTAACATATGAAGCTCGTAGGTTGTCCTTGATCCCGACTTGTCATAGGGTAAAGCACTTCAGTCATCAGTCATCATCTCTAACTTTGCACTTTAGGGGGTATTCTCTTATAGGCCATTTTGTCACATATGATCAATGATCCTCCTAATGGGATCAATCAACATCCTATTCCCCCTTGTCACCATCTTGAACAAATCCCTAAGCATGTTCCCTTCATCCCTCAAAATTTCAGCCTTAAACTGCATCATTTGAGCCAATTTGAGGACCAACGCTCCCTATAAGCCTACTTGGGTGTGTTCACCTACAAGTTGCTCTACTATGGCCTGCATTGGTCAGTAGCAGGTTGTTCCCCTTTGCACTTACATTGGTTCTAGAAATCTAGGAGAATGATCGGGATTCCAGAAGATTCCCTTCTAAGAGTTTCGAGAAGTTGTTTCAACTACTTACCTTGGATTAAAAAATTGGATCATATCCTTCCCTACTTTGGATTTTTCACCACTCATCCTTTGATCCTATCCATCCATCAAAGGTGGATCTCTTACCCTAGATTGGTAATTTGATAAGAACTCCCAACTTACCCTACTTCTTTATATATTCCCAGCCTTCTATGTGGTTGGGGGTGGGATTTTGGAGAGTGATTATGCCCTTATGCTATTGTAGGGAGTGGTCATCATCTCATGCATTTAGGGTGATTTGAGGTGCATATTGTGACAAGGAAAGGACAAGTCAACAACTTGGAGGACCTCTTCTACAAGATCAACTGCTACTTATGGTTGTAATCTCCTTCCCTTTATATTAATGCAAATAATTCATTGTTTTCCTATATGTGATGCCGTTATGTCACTTATTTCAATATCATGTTGATCTATTGAATGAAGTACTTAGAGGATACTGCATATATCTCGTAGTTTCTTGGCTTGTGTAATCTAACTGTGCAGTTTCTAGTTTTGGCATTTAGAGCTGGAATTGGAGCTTCCAAGCTAAAGGAGGAGAAAAGTGTGTGAAGGATTCTAGGTAAGCCTCACTCCGTCATCTATTTAATTTAAGGAAAAGCATTGTCTTCATTGTTTCTCTGTTGTTCTAGGTCAGCCACCTTTTGGCATTCAAAGCTGGAATTGGATCTTCCAAGCTAAAGAAGGAGAAAAGTGTGTGAAGGATTCTAGGTAGGCCTCACTCTGTCATCTATTTACCTCAAGGAAAAGCATTGTCTTCATTGTTTCTTTGTTGTTCTAGGTTAGCCACCAACCTCGAGGAGATACTTTTGTCTGCAATCGTAAATCTCATATAACATGGTCCATCTCAAGGAATCCACTTCTAGACAGCATCATGCCTCTCTCCCCTCCTACGTCTTTTCCCCTCCCCTCAAGAAAAAGAATGGAGACAAAAGAGACAACTGCTCCCAACTGCTACTTGTATGGTAAAAGAGAATTATTGAGCCCCATCTGTATATTCTAGGACTTCTCATAGAGACAAGGTGACTTTTTTTTTAAAGAAACAAAACAAATAACTAATTGCCTTTTAGAACTATTCCACAATCCATCTTTTCCTCTACTTAACAAATTACTAAGTCCACAAGACTAATAAATATTTACAACAACGGAGGATGTCACAAAATCCCTACTATATATCTAATAATTATTAATAATTAAACTAAAATTTCAAAAGCATGATTTAAAATAAATTCTAGTATCTACCTAATAATTACTAATAATTAAATTAAAATTTTAAATACCCTATACAAACTTATAAAAATATATTATGAATTAGCATGGTCTTATATTTTATTCTGAATATTTTAATTATCTATTTTAAAAAAAAAAATATGCTTTCTATATGTTTGTGATTCATTTTTTATTTGATTTGTGTCAAAAGTTTAAAGTATAAAATGATGGTTCCTTTTTTCAAGATTTTTAGAAAAAAAAAACCATATAGATGGTAGGTTTAAAATCAAAATTATGTAGAAATTAAATACATGATGGTTCTTTTTCCAAGGATTTTAGAGAATCCTAGTAGGCATAGTGTAACTTATAGATGGGATGTTATTTTTTATAACATTTTTCTTTGTTAATTTAAAACAAAATGGAGAAAGATTTTTAAAAACTTGAGTTTAAGTTGTTTAATACCTAAAATTATAGTATCCTAGAAGTTTTCACGGTGCTGAAATCATTTATGTATTCAAAAATATATTTAAAAGAAAAAATCACATTCTTGCTTGAAATTGTATCGTGGATTCTGGTGAAAATACCCGATACAATTCCAATCAAAAATGTGATTTTTTGTTGCTTAAAATATATTTTTGGATGCATAAATTGATTCAATAACGTGAAAAACCCTTAGGAGACTCAAATTCTACATAATAAACAACTTAAATATCACAATATCTACCATATAAAAAAAAAAAAACACAATATCTACCATATAAAAAAAAAAACAAAGATATAATGTCATTTACTACTCCTCCTATATATAAACTAAGCACACATATAAAAACCAGTTGCGGAGGCAATTAACCCAACTCACATTGCATGGTTACTAAAGTTTTGCATAAATTAATCTCTAGATTTAAACTTAATCAAATGTACGTGTAATTAAATATCCTAAGCATTCGGACGAAGTGGTGTATTAACGTTCTGGCTCGGGTTCCCTTCCCTTTAGCTCTACACGCTGATGCATTATTGCTTGAGGCCTTGTCGTATTTACTCGGCTTAGCTGGCCTACAGCCCTAACACTGCTAGCTGAGCAGTCCAGGCTCTTCTGTCTGCCAGGTGGTGCTCATCTGTGCCTGGAGAATGGGAACAGATCTTGGAGCTCGTCCTCGCGCCTGTAATGGAGGTCATACCCCCAGCGTTCGAGCTTTACGCCTAGATTATCTACTAGAGCTTGATTTCGTCTCATCGCTCTGCAACTACTAAACAGAAAGGGAACATACCAACATCAGGTCCTTATTGCTACCGTTCAGCATAGTTGCAGGTGAGCTCAGAACCTCCATTAAACTCCTCAGAAAACAAAAACTTCCCTGTTCAATAACCAACTCGCTACCTTTGATGGCAGGTGCACTCTTCATTACAGAGGTTATTTATATTGTTATGTTTCTCATGCTTTTTGTTCCTCCTCTTTTATTTTCTCTTTCATCCACTACTGACTGTAACTTTGTCCGTATTTAACTTACTTCTATTTTCAAAACTACTCCACAGGTAATTCATAACAGTTGTTCCATAATAATATATAATATATACCTGCATGATAATTAACTACTCCACAGGTAATTCATAACAGTTTTTTCATAATAATATATACCTGCATGATAATTAACTACTCCACAGGTAATTCATAACAGTTGTTTCATAATAATATATACCTACATGATAATTAACTTACTTCTATTTTCAAAACTACTCCACAGGTAATTCATAACAGTTGTTTCATAATAATATATACCTGCATGATAATTAACTTACTTCTATTTTCAAAACTACTCCACAGGTAATTCATAAGAGTTGTTTCATAATAATATATACCTGCATGATAATTAACTTACTTCTATCTATTTTATGTTATGTTCTTTTTTAACTGACACAGAATTAAAGAAAAACACAAATCCAATATCATAATGTTTATTTTCTAATTACACATTATGGTCAGATTAGCATTTAATCGAAATTTTCATAACATAATTAACCAATTCCACTTATTTGCCATGACACTGACATAGAATTAAAGAAAAACATAAATCCAATATCATAATGTTTATTTTCTAATTACACATTATGGTCAAATTAGCATTTAATTAAAATTGTCATAACATAATTAACCAATTCCACTTATTTGCCATGACAAGACTACACTGTGATCAATGAACCTCTCCACCCTTCGTATGAACCTCTCCACCCTTCCAATATCATAATGTTTATTTTCTAATTACACATTATGGTCAGATTAGCATTTAATCGAAATTGTCATAACATAATTAACCAATTCCACTTATTTGCCAAACATAATTAACCAATTCCACTTATTTGCCATGACAAGACTACACTTCGATCAATGAACCTCTCCATCCTTTTATGAGCCTCTCCACCCTTCGTATGAGAACCTGGAAATAACGTCCAAGTATTCTCCCACAAGCTCCTCTTTTCCCAATAATGAGTTATCCTTAATGTAGCAGTTTCTATTGCTTTGGCCAATGAACTTCTCCACCTTTTGTATGAGCCTGGCAATCACATCCAAGTATTCTCCCCACAAGATCCTCTTTTCCCAATAATCAGTTATCTTTAATGTAGCAATTTCTACAACGGTTTCTACTTCCTCCATAGAAGTCTTTTCAAGATTCATTCCCACTGAAACCTCCTTCAGCTCAAGGAATCTCTTTCTTTTTTTTTTCCAGAAAAAAATCACCCCCCTCCCTCATTCTCCCTTCCCTTATGTAAGAGAAGAGGAGAAGAGGGGTAACTGTTTCTTTAATTGATAACTGATAAGTGTTAACTGTTGGGTAAAAAAGAGTTACTTAAATTCAAAAAGAGTCAAGGGATCTCTACTTGAATGGTTCATGAGGCACAATACTTGCTAAGGTTTTGCAAATGGGGTAGCAAGCTAAGTGGGCTTCATTGTGGAAAAATCCACAGTTAAGCGCGCTTGAGCCAGAGGAGTTTTGGGATGGGTGACCTCCTGGGAAGTCCTGGTTACTGGGTGCAAAAGTGATGATTGATGCTATGTGATTCGTTCTCCACATTTCACTAGTTTCAATCCCACTTCTTCACCCCTGTGAGCATCACCCGATGCAATGAGTGCTAAGTGAACTATTCAAAAATCATGAGAAATTAGTCAGTTACGACTACCTCTCATGGAAATGGTCATACGTTTGAATGACTTACTTAACGCAGTTGAATCCCAAAAATGATATCTAATATAATGCACTGCGTAAATCCCCCATACTTAAAGAGTTACTGATGTTCATCAATATTTTTTTTTTTAATTATTTTTAGAATTCCTCATGGAATATCACATTTGCCATAATTATTTATTTTATTAAATAAAACTACTGTTATTACTGAATTTATTTATTGTCCATTTCTCAAAAGTAAAAATAAGAGTTCGTTTTCTTATTGTAAAGTAAAAAAACATGAAATTAAAAGTAACTTAGAGCCCTCCGAGTCACATTAAAGTCATATTTTTTAAAAATCTCACTCTAATTTTGATTAAAATTAACCAAAAAAATATCAATGAAAAAGGTCATTTTAAATTAGACTATAACTCTCTTAAAATTGATAAAGTAAATTATATATATGTAAACAAATTTTATATATATATATAAATATAATTTAATTTAATATTTTTATTTTAATTAATAATTAATTTTCTATTTTCCATTTTAATATAAATATTTAATTCAATTTCTATTTTTTAATATTTTCTGTCATTAATTTTAATTTTACTAAGTTTAAAATAGTTTAAAATTATTTTTTATTTATTATTATTATATTAATCTAATCTAATATTTTAATATTTTCTTATATTATTTTTATTTCATTTTAATTTTGTAAGGATGGAATATTATTCTATTCTATTCCAATATTATAATTTATTCTACTTCAGTATTATAATTTATTCTACTTCAGTATTAGTATAATATTATTTAATTCTAAATTAAAATTTTAATCTTCAATTCTAAATAAAATTAATTGTTTAACATTAATTTAATGTAAATATTTACTTATTAATAGTAATTTCACCGATTTTAAAATAAATTTATTATTTTCACTAATTTGATTTATTAGTGTGACTTTATTTTTAAACATTTATTATTTTCACTAATTTGATTTATTAGTGTGACTTTACTTTTAATTGTTTAAATTGATCAATTTTATTTATTTATTCTATCTTAGTGTATTTATCATTGTCTAATAATTTGTATATTAAAGAGTGATTTCTCACATTTTTTCATTGTGGTTAGCCATCATATTCTTTTTCTATATTCTATTTATTCATGGTCCAATATTCTTCATATTATAAAATTAGATTTTTTTAATTTTTTTTACGTCGGGTAAATTATTTAACCTAAATGTCGCTCATCTCAATAACAACACATTTTCCAATACTCTTTATCACCAAATTCTCAATTCCAAAAATTTATATACTAAAATTACAATTAATAAATTAATATATAAACATATAAGTGGTTAGTAATTTTAATTTATCCTTAATTATTTATCTTAGTGTATATGGTTTCGTCTATAGATTTTATTGACAAAAATATTTCTCATGAAAAGTCCTTATACAATTCCAATTAAGAATGTAATTTGTTGTTGCTTAAAATACATTTTTGAATGCATAAATTGATTTAACAACATGAAACTGAAAAACCCCCTTACAACACTCAAATTCTAAAAAATAAACAACTTAAAGTCATGTTTTTCAAAATCACAGTCTAATTATAGTTAAAATTAACCAAAACATATAAGTAGAAAATGTCATTTTAAATTAAACTACACCCCTCTCTAAAAATTATATATATATATATATATATATATATATATATATATATATATATATATATATATATATAATATATAATTTAATTTAATTTAATATTTCTATTTCTTTTAATATAAATATTTAGTTCATTTTCTATTTTTTAATATTTTCTACCATTGATTTTAATTTTACTAAATTTAAAGTTATTTTTGATTTATTATTATTATATATTAATTTAATCTAATATTTTAATACTTTCTTATATGATTTGTATTTTATTTCAATTTTGTATGGATGAAATACTATTTTTTTTTTTTATAAGTAAGAGAGGAACCTTCTATTAATCTATCGAAATTACATAGTTTACAAAGTGTCCCAATCAGCAGGGATGACAAAAAACCAGGGACTGAGGCCCATAAAAGCCCTACAGGCATCCCACCAGGGGTCCACCAGGGGTCCACAGTGGACCACACTGCACCCAAAAAATGGACCCGACAACTGTTATAGATTAAGTCCATTAAACAAATTCAGGTCTGGAACCCTCAAGCAACAAGCACGAACCAATCCCCGTCGCTGATTACACGACCCCGATCCAACAGCGATCGTGCATATCATGCGGACAAGAAGCGCGGAGTTTAACCGCCCAGTGAGGGCGGTTTTCTCTCACCTCTCGATGCAACGTGTCACACAATGAGTCGAATCAGAGGCACATCGCTAAAAACTAGATACCATTCTTGTCCCGCCCGATATACCATTTATGGTTTTGAGTCTGAGTTTTCGTGGAAAAACCAGAACGCTCAGCCACCAAGAGAAGACCGTCCGACCATTCCCGCAGACATTTCTGAGCCTTCCGCCTAGAGTCTCTATAAAAAACCCTCTTAGCCAAATGCACACAGGCAACCAGATCTGTGGCGCTGCCTGATTCGTAACCTTCATCATTCAACCGAAAGTGAACAAAGTTGTGGAGAGCAGCCAAAACCAAAATCGTAGATGAATTAGGTGATGCCATCCTCCCGCCTGTCTCCTGAATCCCTTTGATCGGTACTGTTCATCCACAGTTCCATATCTTTGGTTGCCAGGTAGAAACAGCCCTCCCACAGTTTTCCAGTAGGTAACGACTCCGAGGCATGCCGAGAATCCCTGTCCTTATTGGTCACTCCTTTGTTGGCGAACCGATCTGCTAACATATTTGCCTTCCTTCTAACATGAACAAATCTTATCGTTTTAAGGGTTTGCAAGTGAGAGTGGATACGGTAGAAAACCTGCAGTAGCTTCCAGTGACTCGAAACTTTATGTGGCGAAGTTCCATTGTGAATTTTCTTGGTTGCTCTAATGATCAATTCCGAATCTGCTTCAATGATAACATTTTATAAATTTGCCTCCACCAGGATCTCCAAGCATTGTTCTAATGCCAGGAGTTCAACCATATTATTTGTACCCTTTCCCAAGTGGCCATGGAAGATGTATTTTGTTTGCCCCTAATGATATCTTATGGCACCCGCAAAGCCAGCGACCCCTGGATTGCCCTTAGAATCTCCATCAATGTTTACCTTGAAGAATCCTTTTGGAGGGGGCTTCCAACTACTGGCCTCTGTATTTATTGTTCTTACTCCCTTTATTATACGTTGAGGACTGATGGACTCTAGTCCCAAATTTAGTATAATATTCTCCTCGTGAGGCAGACGAGGATCCTTGGGAATTGACCTCAAAAGGCTTTTAACTGTATCTTTAAGTTGTTTTAGAATTTGATTGATTATGTGTTGGGGCTTGCTAGCTTTATTTTTGAAGATTCGCCTTTTGCGCTCCTTCCAAACAATCCAAATGAAAAAACTTTGTACTAGCATCCAAGCTTTGTTGATGATCTCATTCTCTGAGAAGTTCTTCCTCCAGTTTTTCAATGTGTTGGATATGCTGAGACTGTCCCTGCCAGTTTGTTTGAAGATTGAGGCCACCCAGTTCCACACCTTAGCAAAGAAAGGGTAGAGGTTGAGAAGGTGTTCAATTGTTTCCTCATGTGAGCCACAAAGGTCACATTTGGAAGGGCCAATGAAGTGTTTCTTTACTAGGTTTTCCCAAGTTAGGATCTTTCTTTGATGCACAAGCCAGATGAATAATTTTATTTTCATCCAATGAGGAGTTTGCCAAATCTCCTTCTAGAATTGTTCTGTGTTCACAAAGTTAAAACATGTGACTGCCTATTTTGCTTCTTTGAGGTTAAAGATACCTTCATTGTTCTTTCCCCATCTTAGTTGGTCAGGTGAGGAGGAAACTAGAATCCGCGTGTGCTCTAAGTCTTGGGTAAGAGCATATGCCTTGGCCTTCAAAGGACTCTCATCACTATAACCTAGGTCCTTCCATTTTCTCCATTTTACATTATTACTTCCTTGGTCCTAGAAATCTTTTACCAATAATAGACCTTTGCTCTCTATGTCTCTCTTAAGGGCTACTAGGGCATTTCAGGATAGGTTGCTCAGATTTCCCAGAAACAGTGTTGCTGAATAATGCCTTTATTCTCCCAAGCAAGTTTCCAAATGTGTGAGCCCCTAATCTATTCTATTCTAATCCAATATTATAATTTATTCACTTCAGTGTTAATATAATATTATTTAATTTTAAATTAAAATTTTAATATTTGATTCTAAATAAAATTAATGGTTTAACATTAATTTAATTTAAATACTTACAATATTAGTAATTTGACCGTTTTTAAAATAAATTTACTATTTTTATTTAATTGATTTTATTAGTGTGAGTTTATTTTTAACTAAAATTTATTTATTTATTTTATCTTATTTTATTTATCACTGTCTAATAATTTTCAAATTAAACAATATTTTTTCACTCTAGTTAACTATCATATTCTTTTTCTATACTCCATTTATTCTCTGATATTCTTAACATTATAAAATTTATTTTTCTTTGAATATGGGTAAAGTATTTAACCCAAATATCACTCATCTAAATAACAACACATTTTTCTAAAAACCTTTATGACCAAATTCTAAAGTGTAAAAATTTATATATAGAATTAATAAATTAATATGTAAATATATAAATTGTTAATAATTTTAATTTATCCTTAATTATTTATTTTAGTGTATATGATTTTGTCTATAGATTTTATTGACAAAAAGAATTTTGGTGAAAAGTCTTGATATAATTCCAATCAAAAATGTAAATTTTTGTTGCTTAAAATACATTTTTGAATGTAAAAATTAATTTTATTTTTAATTGTTTAAATTAATAAATTTTATTTATTTATTTTATGGTGTAATTTATTTATCATTATCTGATAGTTTTCAATTTAAAGAGTGATTGTTCACATTTTTTCACTCTGGTTAACTATCATATTCTTTTTCTATACTCTATTTATTTATGTTCTGATATTCTTGACATTATAAAATTAGCTTTTCTTCAAAGACAGTAAAGTATTTAACCAAAATATCACTCATCTCAAGAACACCACATTTTTCCAAAAACCTCTATCACTAAATTTTCAATTATAAAAATTTAAATACTAAAATTACAATTAATATATAAATCGTTAGTAATTTTAATTTATCCTTAATTATTTATTTTAGTGTATATGATTTTGTTTATAGATTTAATTGACAAAAAGAATTATGGTGAAAAGTCATACAATTCCAATCAAGAATGTGATTTTCTAGTCGTTTAAAATACATGTTTGAATGAATAAATTGATTTAATAACATAAAAAATTCTCATAACACTTAAATTCTACAAAATAAACAACTTAAACTCGTTTTTTTTAATTCTCAATCTAATTGTGATTAAATTAACCCAAAAAAAATATGGGTGAGAAAGATTATTTTAAATGGGACATAGTCATAACATTATATATTGATATAGATTGAAATAAACATAATTCCGCAGGGACATTCGCGCGCATGCTGTAATATTCTTTGGCACAGCTAAGTACATGCATTCCCGTATCGAGACTCACGTCATCCATTTTCATGAAAAGACGTTGCAATCAAATTAATACAGCTTTGGCTTAACCGTTAACGTGCACATCTCTGCAACCGTACCAACAGACGTATGGGTGGTGATATATTTTGAGGTTGTTGCTGGCAAAGGAAAATAATTTCTTTACCGCCTTTGGAAAGAGCCCACAGCCCACTTGCACTCTGATATTCCTCAGCCTCACATTTCTCCCAAAGCCTGCATCAAACCTGAAATTGTCATTCGATGTATCTAAAGTTGTGCCTGAAAAGATGGCAAGCAATGACGGCGAAAATGCAGTTAAAAGCAATTTCAGTTCACATCAGATTCCATAGTTTCAGTTTCAATGCAAAGTTTACAGAAGACATGCCTCCCAGTAATTAATTTTACACTGAAGGAGCTATGATCTTACACTGTTGTTTTCACTGAGTACAGTGTCTGTTTTGTTAGACAATGAGAGGATGATAAAGTGCCATACCGTGAAACAGAAATATCAAGCTTTCATTTTTATCACCATCCAAAATGATAGGGAAAATGTGAGTATTTCGTTGAAAAAAGACCTGGAATAATAACTGCATTTGACTAAAACGAGTAGGCTGTCAGAATATATATATATATATAGAATCGCCGTGGCCCTTGGGCTATCAAAAGCATCTGGAAGCGCACTGCGACGTGAAAGGTTTTGTCGAGCATGGCAGGTGGGGCTTCATGGTACTAGTACCATGGCCTCCATTTTCCACCGATTTGATATATACTCGACCTCATCCATGAATCCCATGATAATGAAATTTTCTGGGTATATCCAGGGAAACCACCCCTCACCAGATTCCGTTCACAATTATGATACCACCGGTGGCGCTGCAGAGATATTATGGAACGCTTCAGTTACATTTCGTGGCCGAGGTTTTGGTAATAAGACATTGGTGGTACCACGTGAGTTTGTGATCAAACTCTAAGTAGTCATTTTATGGTGACAAAAACCATCGACGCTTGTGAACTTTTTAATTACCAATTTTGGAATATTTTGAAAATATGATTAATAAATCGGCGATTTTAATAATAAAATATAATCTGATGTTTTAGTGGTATAAATTAAATGGTTATTAAAAATCATAAATATTATATAATTGTATAAATTAAATAATTAGTAAAATTAATAAGTATCACATAATTATATAAATTAAATAATTGGTAAAAGTCATAAATATTAAACATTAAATTTCTTACTATGTTAAAATTTTAAAAAGGATAAAAATTAATTAAATTATAATTTAATTGTAAATTATTATTATTTATAAATAATAAAAAGAATTAATATATAAGTTAAACATGTATATATTTGAAAAAATATAAGACAAAATTTTTAATCCTAAGAGATTTGTTTGTTCTATTTTATAATGGAAATTTTTAAATTCTAAACATGTTCAAAAAGACACAACTTACTTTACATAATGATGATGATGATGATGGTCAATGTCCAGGCAAAAACCAATATGGTCTATGAGACCTTAAGAAAGAAAGGGTTTGATTGACACCTTTGAAAAAATATAAAACAAGATTTTTAATGGTAATGATTTATTCCATTTTATAATGGAAATTTTTAAATTCTAAACATGCTCAAAAAGACACAACTCACTTTACATAATGATGATGATGATGGTGGTTAATGTCCACGTAGACCAATATGGTATATGAGACCTTAAGAAAGAAAGAGATTGAGTGAGACTATTTACTATTTTATTTCTATGATTAAAAAAGAGGGAAAGAAGTTGAGATCACTATAGTTTTGTTGACGTAGCAAGTCAAGAACGTTCGTAGTGTGAAAAATGTTTTGAGGAAGAGAACAAATGTGAGTAAGGATTGGGAAATTGAAGAGAGTGTTTTTCATCTTTAACTCTCTTAATATCTGTTGATGTGTGATATACACCTAAGTCAACAAGGAGGAAGTGACCCGCACCTACACTCTTTAATAGCCCAAGTAGTTTGGAGAAGTCAACCCTAACGGGTTTATAGGCTATATTGGTCTTGGATCCTTTCTTCTTACAAATAAGTGAATCCGGGAAAACTAATCCTAACATAAATTAATTTAAACTACGATTATCCTATACTAATCTAAACTAATTCTACACTAAATTATGGTTAAAATAAACTACAATTAGATTATTAAGTTGCATATGCAAATCAAATAATAGAAATCAAATAACTTAAACATAGAAAATTTTAGGGGAAAATGTTCGCCCTTTTGGGGAATTAAGGGGTTTTAAATTTTTAGTGGGTGAATATTTTGTATCATAGCACATTTTTACAAATCACCTCAAATAGCCCACCTTATTTTAAGGGAGAGGGTAAAAAAGGTAAATTTAGCCCTTGAAACTAGGAGTTACAACCTTCCATTCGCCAAGAATAGGTTTTATTTAAGTGAATCCTATGGGCCAAATACCATATTTATAAAAGAGGTATGGTAAATTAATAAAAATATAAATAAATGAGAGGTATGGTAAATAAATAAAACATTTTTTATATTTACTCCATAAGTCACCTTATATACATGCAAGGGTGTAAACAAATAAAAATATAAGTAAAGTGGAGGTATGGTAAATAAATAAAACGTCTTTTTATACTTACTCAAAAGGTATGGTAAATAAATAAAAATATAAATAAACTAGACGTATGGTAAATAAATAAAACCTCTTTTTATATAGGTTTTATTTAAGTGAATCCTATGGGCCAAATACCATATTTGTAAAAGATGTATGGTAAATTAATAAAAATATAAATAAACGAGAGGTATGGTAAACAAATAAAACATTTTTTTATATTTACTCCATAAGTCACCTTATAGTTACAAACACTCAAAAAATGCGTTATATTTAAGTGAAACCTATGGGCAAAATACCATGGGACAAATACCATGGACTAGATTGTTATTAATACCATGCAAAAAAACATTATTAACCCTAATATTAGTATTAATAAAAATAAAAATGGCACATGGTATTTACCCATGGTATTCACGTGCAATGTAGCCTATTTAAATGGGGGAATTAAACCAGCATAGATCCATCTTTACTCTGGATCTACTAACCCCGAGAGGTATCAAATATCGTGATATGCAAACTAGCATAGAGTCAAAAAATATTTGATCCCTCTCGGGGCTTGGTGGATCAAGAGTAAAAAATGGATGTTGTAATTTAATGTATGTTAAACATTTTAGCTTGGTTAAAATAAAAAATAAAATAAAATTCAACTATTAATTTTATTAATTTTTTTAAATTACAAATAGTAATTTTTAAGCTCCAGGTTTATGATAACCCATGGTATTCACCCATGGTAATACCATGGTATTCATGTGAGCATTGACTATTTAAAGGGGAAATTCTATCATCTTAGATCCATCTTAATTCTGGGTCTACTAAGTGCTCAGAGGGATAAATAGATTTCAACCCCCTAAGAGTGGTAGATGTGAAGTTAAGATGGATATAGGTTGGTTTTTATGATAATGAAGATATTAAATAGACTTAAGAAACTATATTGTAAAAACATCTTAAGGTGAATGTTTAAAGCATAGACATTGGACAAGTATATTTGTATACTTCTGTTTTAAACTGAAACAAATCTAAGACTAAAAGGAATGGATTGATTCCACTAGTCATCCTTATAACTTTCCAACATATGCTGGAGTAAATAGATTGTAATTTGGATAATTTTTCTAACTGCAAACAGGAACATACTTGTGTATTGGCAGGGTGGTTACGAGGTCCCTAGAAGTGATGAATTTGAATTTTTCTTGGTTTTATATATAGTATTAGGTTTTTTCTCATGCTTTTTGTGAATGACACGGGTGAATTTTATCCTACACCCACTAGGTTATCGATATGTAATTTCAGTAATTTTGATTTCAAAAGATATTTTAAAGAAATGCAATGATTTCATTTGTGTATTCAATAAACACAATATTCTAATGGAATTCTGCATTTGTGGTTTACCTTTATAGATTCCATGGAGAAGTGTTAGTGGTTTGACATCAATTTTCCTCAAGCAGAGGCTTTAGTTTTAGTCTTTTTGGAAGAAAATACTTTCTTCCAACATTTTTGAGTTCCATGAAAAATTTCAAAGTCCTAATAGTATTCAATTATCGGTTCAAGAGAGACATAGTATTCAATTATGGGTTAAAGAGATGCACACTGAATGATCTATTGGCCTTATCTTCACTTAGTTTAAGACTATTCACTTGGAGAGCCTGCATGTGCCCCCACTTCAAGAGCATAGTAAAATCATGTAGAACTTAGAGAAGTTATATTTAAGCTTTTAGTGAAGAATGGAAAAATGTCTGGGTTCAATAACCAGTCGAGCATTAAGCTTCCAATAATGCTAGACTTTAACTTAGAGCACTTTTGTGATTTGGAGGAGACACCCCCTCGTATTTGTGACACATATTCAGTTGTGAATTGGACTATTACTAACTGTCATTTCCTTCGAAAGTTACCTGATGACTTGGGGAACCTCAACTCTTTAAGAATGTTAAGGAAGGAAAGAAAGTACATTATGCTAAGTTCTCTTATGCTTTTCAAGTTTTTCTTGGATATCTACAATGTTTTAGGTAGGAAAGTACATTCTGTTAATGAAAATTTGTCTTGATAGACAGGCCCAATTTCAAATTCTAATGCTTTCAAAAAACATTGTATAGCTGTAATGTTTTTAAAAGGAAAGCATATTTTTCAATTTAAGTATCATGATCCCATATTCCAACTTATTTTTCAGTAACCCATTAGGCTTTGTAGCTTTGAATAAATCCATGTCTTTTGATAAGATCCTCTTCCAAATTAGAACGCAGTTTCCTTTTGGCAATAACCACATACAATGTCTTGATTTTGTTATTGAGAAAATAGAGGTTGTGAAACAATCTTGTGTCATACAAGGACTTGATTCATTGATTATGTATCAATTATGGCTCTTGGTGTAACAATTTCTTGATTTTGTTGCTTGAAAATAGAGGTTACGCTTTACTATTTCACAGAATTTCTTACAATCTTTCCATAAGTATTGATTTTTAATCTCAGTCACTGAGGGATGACAGTAATGACAAAGGTAATATTTCATGGTTTGAAGTTACCCTCTTACTAAATATTTAAATATATCACCACAATTTAACTGTTAGTTAAAGGAATTGTATTTGATTTGTAAACAATTCATTGCTTGATTTATAGATTTTGATTTTTTTCCCTTTTTTATTTTTTTCTCAGATTTGGTATGAGATATCTTCCAATATTTGGGTTCCCTAGTTTCCCCACCATAGCTATGAGGTTCAAATGCTATCATTAAATATTCTCAGAACGTTACAACTTTCTAGTAAGTGTACTTTGAAACATTGTTGTTGTTTTTCCATGGTGTTAATGCAAATAAGCACTACAACTAGTGCCATTATTTAGATTAAGTGCCGAAATCTAGGTGGTCTTGTAATGATGGAGTGATTGTTTTCTAGCTACTAAGGCCATATGCATTTTTATCTCTTATCTTGTCCTGAGATATTCAAATTCAGAATAAGAATTGAGGTCTCGTTTCCACTGTAGATTGCAGTCAGTTTCTTGAACATAATATATAGTAGATTATATTTTACTAATCAACTGTGGATGTGATCCCTCGCAGGAAATGAAATTCAAAGTGACTTTGATTTCACATTGATTTATCAAAACATCCACACAGGAAAGGAGATTCAAAGTCACACTAATTTCACACTGATTTGTCAAAATGGAGGCAAGAGAAAAGGAAACTTTGCATTCAACAATGCTCTTAATTTCATATGTACATGCACAGACATATTAGTAGAAATATTGAAGGGTTGCCTAAGTAATATTTTCCATTCCACTACATTCTTTATAGCTTGTAAATAAATAACTCGGAACAATTCATTACACTACTTGTTATTATTTATTAATCAGTGGTTAAGATTTTGATATTGAACTGGCTAAGATTTTTCTTCCTTCTATGAAATTGTGTGTTCTATAATGCTTCTTTTCCATTCACTATGTATAGCATATAAAGTGTGTCTAATGGAGTAGGAAGATTAGAAAGTCTTGTGATCCTTGAACTATGTTACAAGGAAGAAACCCAACAGGGTAGGGTAGGTGCATCCCCACAAAGGGGTCATAAATACCAAAGTTGGTATTAGCTAGTGCCTTGAGCTAGAAAATTTCCTTTACCCTTGTATTAATAGTGAATCCGGAGAGGATTCTAATATTATATTTATAAGATTTATATTAGTTAAGATTGATGAATAAAATTCATGAGACATGAGCTATGATGTCATTGCAAGGTGGTTGTTGATTATTGGAAGCTATGATGGCCATTATGTTAGGCTAGGTGGTCGCACTCCCTTGATCGTGAGCACAATTGTGATCAAGATGGAAGACTTCATAGTCTGGATTGATTGTTTATCAGTGATAATTAGTGGGCTCATTCAAAAAAGCTTCTATTTCACTAATCCTTTTTATAGAGTTGTCAGATTCAATTTCCAAAGGTTTTAATTACACTATAGAGTTCAGTTCTGAGAGAGTTGTGATTCACAGTGTTAAGTATAGCAGCTATGACACTTGAATGAAGACAAGCATAGTAGATGTATCAGACTCTGTTATAAGCTTACCTGCATATTATAAGGGACTTGGTTGCCTTTTTTATAATTTTATAAACAAGTTCCATTTTGTGGAAATGTGAAAAAAATAGTGATATTGCCACCACGTGGCTCTTGTCATATATGGTTTTATACTTTTTCAAAAAATTCTCTAAGAGTTCACAATGCTAAGATTCACTAGGGCCTTACAAAGTTTTATTATTTAGTGAAAGACTCACCAAGATCTTACAAGATTTTATAATTGAGTAAAATATTCGCCATGCCTGGTGAGAGATTTGCCAAAAAATTATATATACATATTATATTATTGATAAAATCGCCTTCCATTTTTCCTATATACCATGGAGATTCGCCCATTTATTATACATATAAATTTAGGGGGTTCTTAAAATTTTCCCTGAACTTAAATCTCATATAGATTTAAAAAGAAAAAAAATGAATGTTTCACTCTTAATAAACAACAATATATTAAGTAATTCTAATTTATATATTTCATTTAAAAATTAGAATTAAGAAATATAGTACAATAAATAGTGTTATAAAATAAAAATATAATACACAATGTACATAATATATTACAACAAATAAGGCAGGTCATAACATAATGTAAGTGGCTCAAAAGAATGATACTCTATGTATAAAATTTTGGAAAATATGTTTATGAAACAAAATCAATGCAACTATGAATTAAATCAAAACTAATTCTCAAAGTAAATAATAACACTGTAAATATAAAGGTTCCTTATCTTTAAAGGCAAACACAAAACAACTATATTCACTTTCAGATTTTACATTAAGAATAAATGCAAAGGTTATCTAATATATAATTCTAGTTAATGATCTCTTTTAAATTAATATATTTTAATCACTCGCTTTATGAAAACAATCAATAAAACCTGCTAGCTAAAGCAATGGAATGAATTAGATAATCATCTATAACAATAGCATTACTATCAATTTGCAAATAAGAAATGCCATTTCTTATCAATTTGAATATCTGGAAAACATTCGTAAAAGTTCAATTTAAACTAATGCTTGTATCAATACTACTTCTTAGGACATGGGTCACTAAATAAGAATATTAATCAAATAAAACAATTACAAATCGAAATAATGTTTCATCAACAAAGAAATGTGATAAAGAGAGTTGTTTTTTTTAAGAATAAAATCATCAAGCAAATAACAAGATCTTCTAGATCTCGAAAATAAATTACAAGAGAATAGAGAAGATATTCACATGCCCATGGAACATAATGATGAAATAACGAGACTGAGTACAATCAAATCAATGAACTTTTATCAAAAGTATTCCACAGTCAAAATTTAACCAGCATTCCATTGTCCAAAACTTCCCTTTTCAAATCTCGTTGTTCATCAAAATGAGGGGTGTATATATACATAGGCTTACAACATTTCAAAATCAAATGAAATAGAAAATGTCTTTTTAATAGTCAATTACAGAAATAAAAGATAACTATCGTAATTTTCGGCCTTTTGACCGAATCACCAAATTGAAATGAAATGGGTGGCAAATAGAGTTCCCATACAGAGTTAAGAGAAGACAAAGGATGATCGAGGGTATTCTTGCTCGTGAAGTTCAATAAAACTATCTTGGACATGTGGAAGACCTACCACAGAAACAAACGAAAATTTAACAAACTTGTAATGATGCTAAAATGAGGCTACTACAGAATCTTTGATTCTGTACAATCCTTTTATTAAAAATAGAAAATAGATTGAAACAAAGCATACTTGAAAAACTTCACATGCAAAGTTAAAAACAAATTCATTATTTATTTGCATCAGATCCCTCTAATTTTGAGGAATATTGACTTTGAGATTCAATGATCTAACGATGATGTGAGTGTCCTTTGACTAAGTTTTACCCTCAAAACTAGATGACCTTTCTTCATTAGATTTATCCTCTGCCTGGAATGAAGCTCTCAACTGATTATTCTCATAAATAAATTGACCGATCTGATGTTTCAAACAAGGGACCATAACCATGTATTATTGTTTCCAATACATATTGGAAATTAATTCATATAAATGAAGGGTAGCCGAGGAAGAATCATCACAATAGATTGTGTTTTCGTGAGCTCCCTCAAATTTGGGATTATTCATTTTCGATGATGGCTCAATATTAATTTCCAAATCAACCAGGGGAGCATCCACATAGGGGAATTTTATGCTTAGCCCTTCTATCTCTAATGATTCTCCTTTGAAGTTGCTTTTTCTTAGCCATATCTTGTTTAATCTAACCAATTATTTGTTTTTTGTGTAGGTTGGGAAGATTCTGGTTCAGACTGAAGAGACACTCTATGGAAGGTTTTAAATCATGGGCTCTTACCGCACTTCTAGTACATTGGAGGTTAAAATTTTTGAAATTGCAACCTGGCTATCCTCTAAAAGAGGCGACCGTAGTGCTTGGATTGATGCCTTGCACTCATCTTATCTGAATTCATTAGCCAGTGATGGAGTTGAACCAACAGGAGAGGGGTTCGGAGCCATTATAGTAGAAGACCGAGTAGGTTCAAATGTTAGAGGTTTATCATAATCATTATGGGCAAGAAAATAATCCTAGTTATCACCGAGTTGAGCCAATTGATGTTTAACTAGCATGCAAATTAAACTATGGTGGAACAAGGACCTTTCAAGGTGTTTTTGGTCGGCTTGATAAGCCCTATACATTTTCATTAAACTCTTTAATAAATAATAGGGAAAGTTAAGCTTTTGGTCTTGTGTCCAAAATTGTGACATGTAAAGCAATAATCATAAAATAAACTCAGCATATCTGACATTGTGTTGCCAGAGAGGGGGAGCAGATTTGGAGGACCTTGGTTAATTTACTTGTTGATTCTTACAATCTCCATGATGATTTTTCATTGATTGGAACGGATCACCATTGTCTTGTGTCCCCTTGTTGCTAGTTTAAGTGTTTTCTTGACCATCTTTCACTTTTAGAAAATTTCCATAACTAGAGCTTGATTGATCTTTGACATCTCGATAACGAGCTTTTTACACTAAGCTAGTCTTGTCTTCTAGTGACATTTTGCGCAATGAGAATGTCCTTTAAGGTTTCAGAGCCCTTCATGAACTTTTGATTTAGACATGGTTGAGATTTTTCCTTTGATAGATTAGATATTAAGGAAACAATTTCTTCTTCAAATTTGTGGAAATTTTCCTACCAATATCCTAGTTGATTTGTGCATACATCCTCCTTCCTTTTTTCCTCCTCCAGCTATGTTTTTAGATAAATTATTTCATCTTCATGAGAGCACACACCATGAACCCCACAAATCTCCAGCTTCAACGACTCATCCTCTCGCTCTAACTTGTCCAAGTTGTTTTGTTGAACCATAATTCATTGAAGCAAGGACTCCTTGAAATTTTCTAGCTCCTCTACATGTGTCTTCAAGGTCTCTTTAGTAATATGAGTCTTATTGTCCTTAATTTTGTGCATCCCCTCCTTCAACATCTTGTTCTTGTTTATTTCCTTTCTTAGCTCATCTAGTGCACTGATGAGCTCTCCTTCATCATTTTTATTTTCATCTTCAATATCAAATCCATAATTAAATGCAAAGGCCATAATAACACATTCATTATTCTCTTCTTATGTTGATGTTGGCTCACTTCTATCTTCTGAATATTCACTTTCTTCTTTGGAGTAAAAGTTGTTTTTCTTTTGAGCTTTACCCTTTCGATACTTATAAATTTTATTATTTCTCTTTGTCTCCTTTTTCTTATCCTCTTTTCCTCCTCTTGTGAATGAAAACTTTACAACAAATTGTCCAACCATTCCACAATCAAAACATTTGAAGAGAAGTTTGGCTTTTTATTTTCTGGAATCCCTTTCTGGCTTCGTTGCAAACTGAGCAAATTCTTAATTTGATTCATTGTTGGAGTAATCTTCCTCTTCCTTTACCTTCTTAGAATTCTCTTTGACCTTCTAGGAGACTTTGAATGTTTCTTCACTAGACTCTAAATTCTCCTCTCCAATGTGCATCTCATACGATATAAGAGTCCCAAGTAGTTGGACCATTGTGAGATTGCTCATATTAGCCATTTCCTCAATTACAGAAACCTTTGGATTGAAGCTTGATTGAAAGGATCTCAAAATTTCTAAATAATGATCTCATATTCAAAATTTTCATCTATACCCTTGATCAAATTGGTTACCTCCTAAACCTTGCAAAAATATTCACAAATGTTCTCTTCTTCCTTCATCTTTAGGCTCTCAAACCTCATCCTAGGTTTGGAGCTTTGCCTTCTTCACCTTCTCATTTCCTTCATAGTTATTTTGTATCTTGTCCCATATCTTCTTTGTTGATTTATAATGCATGACCTTGATCACCTCATTCTCGCTCAAGCTTTCCAAAATAGTATTTTTGGCCTTGGCATTGTTTTGATAAGCTCTCTGTCTATCAACATCCATAGGAAGAATATCAGGGATTGTGTATCCTAACACCAAAGTGGCAGTTCCACGCATTATATTCTCCATCAAAATAGGAAGTTTAACCTCTTGGCTAGCCATGATCCCCTCTCGATTTCTCCTTTCAATGGTTAAGCTACAAATAAGGGAGCCCACTTGGATACCACTTGTTAGAAACTAGCAATACTAAGGGGTGGGGGGGTGAATCAATATTACACAATTATTATAATTTTTTGAAAATAAAAAAAATTTCAAAATATTAAAATTCAATAGAACAAGGAGATAAAAATGCACACATAAAGCATAAGTAACATCACATGAAGAAATTAAGGTTTTTAGGTGGAAAACCCCTAGGGTAAAAAAACCACTAAATTGTTTGTTGCTTCTTCTTCTCTATTTATTTAAAATATTCTCATTTAAATTCATCAGCGAGACACCACTAGCAAGGATCCCCTACTCCTTACTAAATGAGATCAGTTGGTCACCACCAATGCTACAATAGAAGGACCTTAATGCACTAGTTTGAAGCCACGACCTCAATATACAAACAACTCTGAAGATTAGAAATATATTCTAGATTGAAATAAAACTATAAGTACAAATTATAGCATCAATTAAATACCCTTTAGATTCCACTAAGACACTCTCCTCTTGATAGAACAATTCTCCACACACTCCCTTCAAAACTAGTCTTCAATCCCTGCACATAAATTTGATATTTGATCTCTGAAGAGTTTTAAAGTTCAGTAAAATCTACTATATCCACTCAAACATAGAGTTTTTTCCTTAGCTTAGCATGCACATGCTCTCTCACACACAAAAAAAAAAGAACGAACCAAACAAACACATAACTTCCTCTTATTTGTAATTTTTTGAGATAGTTAAATTAATAAATGCATGAGGTGATGGAGAACTCAACAACTCTTTTCATACCATAGAATTGGCTTCGATCATTCTCCTTGAATTTATCTTGCTTCTAACTTCAATTAAAGTGAAATATTCCCCACTTTAACCACCTTCTAGAATTTAGTTAAACTTTAACGAGCTTTTAATAAAAAATCTTGAATAAAAACCATTGGAAAAACTAATAAAACACCTAAGGTCCACCCACAATATGGATAAAAACACCTAGAAAGGGTAACACACCCTTTCCTCCACCCTTTTTCATTATAACACAGGTTCCTAAGCCAAAAACAGTGTTAGTAATGATTTTTCTCCACTACTAACTTGTGTTATTCCTCTTAAGGCCTCTTTCCTCAAATATTTTGGCAGCCCAACCTCATGAGGGTGTGAGGGACATCATGACAACCTTCCCCAATCAGTTTAACACCTGGAAGCTCCATTAAAACCTTCAAAAATTATAATTATGACTCAATAAAACTCATAAATTTCATGATTACAAGACGTGCATCAAATGAAATCAACCTTGTAGCTCAGCTTCAGGAGTGAGCTTGATATATCATGAAAACCTACCAAAAATAATATGAAATCATGACAACCTTCTAAAAAATATGTATAGGACTTAGTAAATGACATAAGACTCATGGAAACAAGGTATATATTAGGTGAAATCAATGGAAACACCAACATGCCAACACCCTATCAAGTATGAAGAGAACCAGTGGATTAGATGAAGTTACTTCAGGAAGAAGTGGGGATAGAGCATACAAAATTACACCATAGAATTTAGAAAGATATCAATATTTCTAATTGTATCCCTAAATAACCCATACAAACTCATCAAGTATATGGGGGGTCTACACATCCATTTGTAGAAGCAAGTGATATTATTAAACCTAGATCGGTGGACTAGACTTGTGTATATGCACACTATCTAGAGAACACAGGTGAGAAGAACAGGAATCAAGCGGTACAAATAATGTATCCACTGCAACCAATGAGTAACATTTAAGTAACCACTACAAGCACTATAACCATCATGTTCATACAAAGGAGAACTGTTGGAAGTTGCATCGAGAGATCAACTTGAAGAATAGAATTAAATATGGTAGGTAGAAGAATCTCATGCCCACATATTTAAGGAACCAAGTGGAAAGAAGTTTGGATGCAGATGAGAATATTATTTTTACATCATTGTAGAAGGAGGTGAATCTGAGTAGCCTTCAACTTCAAGAAGATAAAAAATTAGTCAAACCCTTTCATTTAAAGATATAGGTCAAGAAGACATAAATTGATGCTCTATTTGACTTGAGATGACATGCAAACCTCATTGTGACAAAGGTGGACAACAAACAAGTATTGGAAGATCATGATCATCTAATCACATATCCATTAGTATGGGTAAATTAGCATGTGGAAATCAAGGCAACCAAACAACGCAAAATTATATTTGTTATTAATGTTGACTTTATTGATTAAGTTTAACTAGATGTAGTTCCCCTTGATGTATGTAGAGTGGTGTTTGAAAGTCCCTATATGTAAATTCATGATGTAATATTCATGTGGATATCCAACAAATACCGCCTCATCAAGGATGGAAAATCATTAACCATAAATATGCGCAAAGGAAAGTCAGTCTTCTAGGTAGCAATATATCATACATTAACCTCATAAAATTAGTTGGCACACTACATAGGCTAATTTTATGAGTTTAATGTATGATATATTTCTTCGTTTTATAGATTCATTCCTTGTTTATTTATTTGGATGATATACTTATATACAATTCTACCTAGGAAGAGAATATCTCAAATTTGATGTAAGTGTTAGAGACACTAAAGAATCATCGGTAGCCCAAAAATCTCAAGAAGTGTGAGTTTGCATAGAAATATTTAATGTATCTAGGATATGTGATAGGTGGGGGAGAGATGAAGATAGAGATGAAATGGCCAATTCCTACTAATGTTTCTAAGTTTAAGAGTTTTGTTGGGGTAGAACAACATGTGATGAAATTCATAGTTGTGTTCTCAATAGTAACAGCATAAACCCACAACATAAGAAAGTGGCAAGAGGTTCCAATGGGGAAAGGATTAGTATAGGGCCTTTCATGAGTTAGAGAAAAAGATTGGTCAAGCACTGGTTCTAGTGTTGTTGAACTTTCAACAACCCTTGGAAGTGGAGATAGATATGATTGGTATTGATGGAGGGAGTGTTATGAAACCAGCTCACAAAAAGATAGAAAAGATAGATAAATGCCTTAGAATTTAGCCTCTTCGAGGGGGCAACCTCCTCTACATTACACAAATGAGCAATTCCTGGATGATACGAATGACAAGACCTCCTTTCTCTATATAGGAGTCTAAGGGGTCATAATACAATTAGAGCCGACATAACAGTAATAATGTAAGGGCACAATAATAACAATAGTGGGCTTCTATGGGGCACAATAATAACAATATGGGGACTACATGGGCATAACAATATAATAATAGGGTTGTACTAATAACAATAAGGGGTTACACTAGTAGTATAGGGACCTAACATGCCCCTCTCCTTCAAAAAGTGTTGTCCTTGACGCTTGAGTAGTTTTTGATGCTTCTGTATAAAATTATTGTCCTCCCATGTGGAATCTTCAGTGGGCAAGTTCTTCCACTTGATGAGATACTCTGAAATTCATTGATTTCTTAGTTATCGGGTTCTTGTTTCTATGACTACTCCAGGTTCCAATATGATTTTTCCTTCCTTGTCAAGTTCTGGCATTATTGTTTGAACTAGGATCTTTTGCAACTTTTGAATGAGTGGCCACACTTCTTCATCCTTCTTCCATTAATCCCTTGCTTCATTTATCCAATCTGGTTGGAAAATAGAAATAGCACAAAAAAATTCTTCCACATCCTCATCCTTTCTTGAGAGTGCATCTACAGTTACATTTTGTTTCCCTTTTTTATATATGATTTCAAAGTCATAACCCAACATATTTGTGACCCATTTTTTTTGTTCTTCTAAAGATAATCTTTGTTCTAAAAATTATTTAAGACTATCATGATCCATTTTTACCTTGAAGTGTCTTCCCATTAGGTAAGGTCACCATTTCTTAAGTGCATGTAGTATTTCCAACATTTCCTTCTCATAAATATCTTTCTTGAGATGTAGTCATAAAAATACCCAATTGCCTACATCAAAACTTCTTTCACTGCGATGTTGATCTACCTGTTGTTTCATTCGATTCTGCACCAAAGTGGTGTTATCCTTTAAAAGTTGGAGAACTTGTTCTTGATGCTCGATGTGATCTTTCACTGCTTGAATATTTTTCTTCTTGATGTGTCCTTCTATCTTGAGAGTTTGAGGAGTGGTAATTTCTTCCAGTGCATTACAAGATATGGTCAGATTCATTTCTTGATGCTCGATGTGATCTTTCACTTTTTGGGCATTTTTATTCTTGATATGTCTTTCTATCTTGAGAGTTTGAGGAATGGTAATTTCTGCCAATGCCTTACAAGATATGGTCAGATTCATTTTTGGATGCTCGATGTGATCTTTCACTTCTTGGACATTTTTCTTCTTGATATTTCCTTCTATATTGAGAGTTTGAGGAGTGGTAATTCCTGCCATTGCAATACAAGATATTTTCAGATTCATTTGTTCTTTCTCTAGGGTTGGTTCACTGTGTATATCCTCTTCTTTTGATGTTTCTTGATCCTTTTCATGATTAGGAGGCCTTTCTTGTAGTAGCTTTGTCCCACCTTCCTTCAAACCTTCCATGTATTTCTTCAAATCTTCCATGCCTTTTTTCCAATATGCTTTCATACCATTGATATCAGTTTCCATGGCATAGTTAAAACTATTTATCTTTTGCTTCTCTAGAATATCATTTACGCTTATATTCAATTTTTGAAAGTCCTCAATGTGCTATACCATTGAACCCTTTTGTTTGAGATTTGTCAATTGGCTAAAGAAGGTGTTTCTCTTTGTATCCTCATAATGTACTATCATTTCCTCCATGAAAATTGACCACGTGACAAGTGGTTTACGAGAACAAAGCCCTTTATACCATAAAAATTGATTCGGTTCTAAATAATTAAATGCAATACATACCTTTTGTAACCGTGGTACACCATGTAGATCAAAATAACTCTCCATCTGTAGTATCCGATTTATCAGATCCTTGCCATCAAACTTCCTCATCTCGCTTTTTCTTGATTTTAGGAGCTCGACCTTGAAATGATTGTAACTCTGTAATTTCGGATCTTTAAGTTCTGAAATTTTGGCCTCTAATATCCCTTTGAGTCCTTTTTCTAACTGTGAAAGTCTAATCAAAATTGGATTCCCGAAGAAATATTTATTCCCAATCTCCCGCGATGACCTAATTATAGACTAATTCAGTATAGTGAACTTGTCGGACGTTCCACGTGTCACTATTTCAACTTTAGGTTCTGAAAATTATACCCAAACAAAACATAATTCGTCCTCTTTCTACAACTTCTTACGAAATTTCAATCGGATGCTCTAAGAGAAAGTTATGACGATTTTCACAAGGTCACCTATTTAGGATGTAATTCGGGAGTCTGCAAAAACCCTAACTTCCTTAGATCATATATCCAAAACTATAGTGAGCCAAGTTCTGAAATTTGGACCCAAGGTTCCGACCGATTACTTATAAAATGGGTTTTGTTTGTAGCTTCTGTAACTTCGTAGCGAAAATGTTATAGCGAAAATTCCACGATGCCCTGTTTTAGATGAAATTCTATAGCTTGCACAAACCCTAACTTCCTCAAATCATATCTCCGCAAATATAGCGAGACAAGATTTGAAATTCGGACCTGAGGTTCAGCGTGATGTCGTATCAAAGGGTTTTTTTTTAGCTTCTGAAACATCGCAGAAAATGCTTTATAGTTAACATGCCATGATGGCATGTTTGGAGCAACGAAACCCTAGAATCCAAAGTTTTGATACCAAATGTTATGAAACCAGCTTGCAAAAAGATAGAAAAGAAAGATAAACACCTTAGAATTCAGCCTCTGCAAGGGGACAACCTCCTTTACATTACACAAATGAACAATTCCTGGATGATACAAATGACAATACCTCCTTTCTATATATAGGAGTCTAAGGGGTCATAATATAATCAGAGCCACATAACAATAATAATGTAAGAGCACAATAATAACAATAGTGGGCTTCTACGGGGCACAATAATAACAATATGTGGACTGCATGAGCATAACAATATAATAAGGGGGTTTTACTAATAACAATAAGGGGTTACACTAGTAGTATAGGGACCTAAACAGGGAGGAAGGCATGTATGCTACCATTTTAAAGTATTTCATGCGGTTATTTTAAACTGCCCTACTTACAATAGTGATATTTATGCCCTGGGGAAAGTTGTGGAGAAGTGGAAACATTATTTGATGGGAAAGGTGATAGTAATCCACATATACCACTATCCATTCTTATATCTGGAAGCCCAAATTAAGCTACAATAGACCAATAATTACAAGAAGATGGGGTTTTTGCAATAGTTTTGTTTAGTGATTTAGTATAAGAAGGGTAGCACAAAAAAAGTTGACTAACTCGCTTTCAAATCCACCCAACATAAAATATCACATATTTTGGAACTCTTATGCACATATATACTTTCACCCATTAGGCATATATAGATACATACACTAAGGATGAGGACTTCGAGGAGGTGTTATAACAGTTGCAAAGCTAAATTCATCTACACGATGGTGAAACATGGTTGACTACCATCTCAAGAATGTGTTACTCTATATAAGCTACATAAGTTATGCGTTCGTAAAGGTGAGTGATTGCAACTGATAAAAGAGGCTCACACCTCTAAGGTTGTAAGGAAATTTGGTGTGACGATGATAGTGGCCAACTTGTTGAAGCATGCATATTGGCCCGTAATGTAAGAAGAGGTAGTTAGATTCTTAAGAGGATGCGGGCTTTCTTGTACCAGAAAGCCTAGTAACAGGAAAAATGATCTATATCATCACTTACTTGTAATTCTAAGTCCTTGGGGAAGAATTTGAATGGAGTTTGTGGGAGGTTTACCAATAATTAGGAAGGGACATGACTACCTATTCGTGGTAGTTGAAAAGTTCAACAAGATGTCTGTTGTAATGGATTATTAAAAGACCAATCACAAGTAAGAAGCAATGAACTTGTTCAAGTTTGGGTGTACTTTTGGATACCAAGGAGCATCGTTCCAGATAGGGTCACCAGATTTATCATTGAATTTTGAACTACATTATGGGATAATATGGATATGAATTTGACATTAGAGTAAATTTCAGCTTAAATGTAGCCATGAAATTTTAATGTAATTTCCATGTCATCATATGTAAATGAATCAAAATCCTCTAAATTTAAAAAGAGGTATATGTAAATATTTTGGAGGGAAAGAAGAAGAAAAAAATTAATTGTAATTTTGGCTTATCTCCTTATAGGTTTAATCAAATTTCAAGTGTATGCACTCATTGGATGTAGAATTAAATTCCACATCCAACGAGTATCGATTATGCATAATTTTGAGAAGACCCACATTGATTAAAAAAAAAAAGGAAGATGCATTAACAAATGTGTTGCACACACTTTTTTAATGTATCTTTAATTTATGTCAATGTGTTTTTTCTCAAAATCCTGCATAATGGGTACTCTTTGGATGTGAAATTTAATTCCACATCCAACAAGTGTCTACACTTGAAATTTGAGTAAACTTATAAGGAGATAAGCCAAAAATACAATTAGAAATAGTAGTTTTCTTCTTTCCCCTCCAAAATTTATCTCTTATTTTTTTTTTTAATTATTTTTTATTAATTTTCCTTAGGAGACCACTTTTAGGCTAAAATTTCCACTAATGAGTTCTATAACATTCCATCCATAGAGATTGGAAAATAGAATTAGTCAATAGGACTTTGGTGCAACTTTTTGAGGGGATGCAATTAGAAGTATCCAAAGACCTCAGATGAAAATCTACTATATATACATCACGCTTATAAAAAGGTAATCAACACTTCTACTGGTAAGTCCACATTTGAAACTTGATTAGGATATTATCCACCTTCACCCTTGAATATTGCATATGGGTAGCAAGGAGGAGTGCAGGAGGATATTGCAAAGTATTACCTAAGGGTGGAAATGCTTATTGAGAAGATTAGGAAAATCCATCTATAGGTACAAAAGACACTACATAAGGCATAGGAAAAATACAAGGTCAAGAATGATCACCACAGGATAGGGAAGTCCTTCAAGCTTGGAGACAAAGTATGGTTACAATTGAACAAGGAGGGGCTGCAAATTCATGGTAAGAAAATCATTTATTTGTGATATGGACCCTTTGAGATACTATAAAAGGTGGGATATAACACCTACAGACTCATTCTATGCACATACATGCACATTTACTCGGTCATGCATGTAGATAATCTGAAACTCGATGCGCCTTCTACATTAAACTAGGAAGAGGAAAAAAGTCCTACCTTATGTAGAGGATTTAGCACCAAATTCTCAGGAATAGTTCACAAAATATACCATTTTGTATAAGAGTTATAAAAATACAAGAAAAGAGTAGCATGACCTTTGGCATATTAGGTTGAAAGGAAAACTTCTTGGAATTGCTAAATGGTACACTCGAGAGAAGGTGGAGGACAAATTTCCTCACCTCATTCAATAAAATAATTTTGAGACTAAATGCTTCCCAAAATGAGAATGTATGATCTAGAATGGATCATTCTATTATATTTTATCCATATTTATTGATTTAGAGTTGAAAAACTAAAGCAATCAATGCACAAGACCATTTCTATCATTGGGTCATAGTTTGGAAAACTAGGGTCTTAAAACTTCTAAATGAATTTTGAGGCATCAAATGGAATTTTTTAGAGGTAAAAATTTCCATATAAGTACCTCAACCCCTAGTTCTGTTATACACATATATTTCATTCCAATGGTGCAAGAATAACCTCAATTAAAGTTTGTATGCAAAACTTATGCCACCTAGTAGTAGACCTTCCTATTTCAATCACCATAATTCAAGAGGATGCCACATCATCCCCCATTATTGATGGAAAAGGGGATAGTGACATGATCATGATGAAGAAGACACTAGAAGAGTTGATATTTTAAATCTATTTAATAGTTTAAAGATTCAAACTTAACCACTAGTAGGCCATCAAGTTGTGTATAATCGAGCCACTAGGAGGAAAAGGGGTTCAATTATATTCAGGTGTAGTTTCTTCCATAGATGAGCAGAGTAGTTGAGAATGGATAGAGAGAGAAACCAAAAATTTCTTTGTAATGTAGTATCCTGCATGCCACAACTCTCACTTCTTTGTACTTTCACCCATTTCCATTCAAAGAAAAAGAGTAAAGAGAAGACTCAACTTCCAACATGTTTTTCTCTCAAAAGGGCTTCCTAGGTTACACCGTGTATTATTATGGTTGTTAGTGATTGTATTTTTGTATTCTCTCTATTTTCTAAATTTTCTATATTACATGCATAAAAAGAGTAACCAAAGAAATATAGAAGTTTAAGTAAGATAACCCTCATAGTATAGATTTTGCATTTTCAATATAAATTTATTAGATCGGTTGTGACAAACTATCCAAAGGAATATCCATGATAGATTACAGATCAGTTGGGACCTTATATTAAGGTCCTAATAACCATTTATTGTTAGTTTATTTTTTATATTAGGAGGTCAAGTAGAACCTTTTTGTTGTAGCGGCTACAACCACCCTCCAAAATTTTACCTATGCTTCATTTTGGAGCCTCCCTTCTAAATCACAGCAACTCATCTTACACTAATCCAGGTACTTGTGCTTTGATTGAGCCTCATCGTTTGCATCTTGGCTTATGTTTTCTTACTTGGTTTACTATCTAACCCACAAGCCAATCTCTTGACTTGGTCTTGATCCAGTTTCGGGCTTGCCTTAGAGAAATACACAATCCTTGAGGGAAACTAGCCTTGCTACATGGAATTGCACAGTCCAAGCTGACAGTGAGCCTTAAGCTTAAGAATTTTAAAGCATCAAATGATTGCTAGCCTTGAGCTCAAAGCTTGTGTAGATCATGAGAGGCAGCCCAGAGCCACTTAGCCCAGAAATTGCATAGAACCAACTGTGCTCAGAAACTGCACAATGCATGAGCCAGAGAGTTGCTCGGTTCTCTCTATAACTACACAATATCTCTTGGAAATGCATGGTAGTTATTCCTGAGAAAGGAAGAAAGAAAAAAATGAAAAAAGAATCCCTAGGAAGTAGGGATCTATTATTAGTTTCCTAAAGGTGGCACATGTCTATCTTTAGAAGTTGCCGCCAAGTGTCACTTTTGTCCTTGATCTCAGGCATGCATGTCATAAATTCCAATTAGCTCAATTCTATGTAATGGATGCCTCTAGAGCTCATTTGTGCATTTGATCATCAACTATAATTCTCGAGGAGATCAAGGAGCCTTCAGAGCATTGTCGTCACTTTTTCGGGTGAGTTTTACTTTTATTGTCTTTCGCCGCTTTTTCTGTCGATTTTTGTTGTTTAGATTGTGAGAGTGTTGTTTCACTTGTTTCTTTGAACGAATCCTTGCGTTTTATCTTTTGTTATCTTGTAGAAGTGTTGTTTCAAGTTTTACATTGCCTTTCCCAAGTGTCGTATGTGTTACCCTATTTTCTCACCAACAGTGACTGTTGTGTCGACTCTCTTCACATGCTTCATTTTCCTTCAATTTAATCAATGTTGCACATGTTTCACATACATGCATCAACACTTAGTCAGATCTACACCTAGCATCACATCATCCTTTAGGTCTTCTTGATTTTCACACTCCTTGTGGGTAGATATGGGCTGCCCTTACCCAGATATCGCACTTCACTACATGCGCTACACAATCTGGGAGCTCAAGGCCTTTTCCTTGGCTTCTAGAATTGCATAGATCCTATCTTTACTTGGCTCTAGCCATGCACTACGTACTTCTAGGAGTTAGTCTCCCAGCTTGGCCACTAAGACTATGCAACGCACAGTCTCTCCCAGGCCCTGATCCAGATTGAACCGTGCATTGCGTAGTTCCAGTCATCAAGCTTCCACATTGACTGTTGGGACTGCATAGTGCATAGTTCCCATAGTTAGTCAATCACTCCTATCACTCAAAATTACGCAATCCATCTCATCAAATGCCTTGATTTCTGATTGATCATGCTGTGAAGTTAGATTTGTAGGATCTATTGTTTTCTTGCCATGAGTGTCCTTTCTGTCCCAGAGGTACCAGACTCGTGAATCACTTCTATCCAGCATTAGTTATACCATGGCACCAAAGAGAGTTGTTTCAAGGGAGACCACTGAAAGTAGCATTGGGGAAGATGTTGACAAAGTGCCATTTTACTCGCCAATATATGTGGACACTCAACTATTCATAGCAAATGAGTCAACACTAACATGGCAGCAAGTCCAACAACAGTGGGAGAAAGTAGAAATCCAATACAAGATCAGGGAAAGAGGAAGTTGCTGACATAATGAAGGGAGAACAAAGTTGCAGAGTGAAAGTGGATTCAATCTTCATACAGGTAGCTTTGGTAGTAGAAGCAAAAGGAGGCAAAGGACACAGACAATAGAGCAAAGGAAGAGAGAAAAAGAAGAGCTTACAAGTAGCAGAACTAAGATCGCAGCAAGAAGAACAAGAACCGAAGGAAGGACAAGAGTTGAGGAGGAAAGAATAGGAAGAAGAAAAAAGGAAAGGCGCAATGACAGAGCATAACAACACCAATACAGGTTGATGAGTCAAAACAACCAGTAGATGACGAAGAGAGTGAACATATGCAGGTTCCCTCACTAATGCTAAACACAAGAACCAAGTCTAGCTATATATCGATGGGTACGTGGAGCAACTAAGACGATAGGCCACCAGGGAAGACTTGGAGTTGAATGCACAAAACATGTAGAAGTACATCAATGGTCTTGTCAAGGTCAACACCATGTTTCTTATGCTTCAAAATGAGTTGGATACAGGTTCTGAGACCATATATCTAGATCCCATGGAGGCAAGAGTCCTCTTTTAGGAATACACCATCAGGGAGTTTGGGGACACCACCATGTTACTAATCTTGGCATCAATATGTGACTGAGAAGGACCAAGTGGAGGTTTCTGAGATGGTCTTTCCCCAAACTTTAGAGTCATTTTGTTTTGCCTTGTTAGGTTGTCTCTAGCCTAGTTTGTCTTACATGGGTACATGTGGAAAATGTAATATTATTTGTAAATATGTTGTAAGTGAAATTCCAAGTGTCATTATTGCAATGTAAAAGGTCATCATGTTATGTAATGAGTTATTTGTAAATAATTTGAAGAGTCATGAGGAAAGTCAAAGAGTCACAAAGGGGAACGTCAAGGGTCACCCCACCCTTTGTTATAAATAGAACCTCAAAACTCATAGAAAGGACTTTTTGGAGGCAAGTGTTTGGCTAGGCTTAGGCTTAGAAAAGGCTTGGGAGTATTGTGATGAGCCTTGGATTCTCCACAACATAGAGCGAGTATAATTCTTTGGAGGAGCAAGTGTTCTTGACTGTAATGGTCCACTATTGGGGCTTGTGGTCATCAATTGTGTATGTATGGATGGATGTTTCACTTATAATAATAATAACATAGCCAACACACTTTCATGCATATGTTGTTATTGTAGTTGGACTATTATGGTTTCTTTAGCAATTTATGTTGTTTAACTTATGCATTTTCTTATGAACTACTTTGTATGCAATTTTAAGAATCTTGTTGAATGCGTGTTGTTGGATTAACCCGTCACTTTAATTTGTGGACTATTCTGCATTTTAGCTTTTGATGTCATTCTGCTTGTTTTCCTTTCAAGTTGCATACTATTATAGGATTCTAAGGGGTGTACTTCATTTTCCCCGCTATGTCTCAGAACCTTCACGCATCACACTTGACTCTCCACAAGGTCACACACTTGCTCTCAACCGAAGTTATCTTACTTATCTCTACGCGCTACTGCGGTCAAGGCATTACTAATATGAATTTAAATAGGAATGCAAGAAATTATAGATATAACCATAAACACAGAGATGCAACAGAAATAAAACTGCATTTCCTTAATATCAAAGAACTAAAATATGCTTGCATACAGAATGGAAATAAACTAGCTCAAGCATGGTAGCTTATCTCTAAGAAGAGATGTGCTGGCTACATACCTCTCAACTATCTTACAATGAGGCTCAAAGGCCTATTTATTATTGAGAAACAATGGAAAACCCTAAACATTCAAAAACCTAACCCTAAGAGATGAAGCACCAAACTATGGGCCCCATTTGGGTAAATTCGTACATCAACTTCCCAGGGTCGTAACTTTGGCATACGATCTCTGTTTGAAGCACACAATACCTCATTAAAATATATATATCCGAGGACCTATGCTGGCCCTGACTTTTCCAAAAAAAACGTCGTTTATGGCCTCAAAACGGCTCTGGAAGTTCAGGACTCGGAAAAATTCCAAAAATAGTAAATTGCGTTACAATTAAAGAAACTGAAAATTTGAAAAAAACAATGGTGGGGGTCAAATGGAATAGGTCGGTGGCCACCAATATCCACCTGGATCAATTACACTACCACCCACTTCTAGGAATCATACTCCAAACGATTTGAGGTCTAGTTGGGACTTCATATCGAGGAGATCCCTTAAAGGTTAGAAGGTCCAACACCGTCAACAGTTTTGGCGCTAGAAGGAGGCCCAGATAACAAGCTGATCCCTCAATTTTTTTTTTTGAATTGATGCGCATATTTCATGACTTCTATTGATATCATAACCCTAGAATGTTTCTCTCACGATGTTCATTTTGAAGCGCCAACGAGCATCATAAATGACTTGTCCAAATATAAGTTCAATGTTGATAACCAAACTCCCTTGTTCAGGCACATAGTTTCCTTTGCTGTCTTTTGTGATAGGTATGATGTCCCCTCGGATGACATTGCCTGTGGGTTGTTCGCTTTCACGTTTGAAGGGCGCACAAAGAAATGGTGTCACACATTGCCCACAACCTCTATACACTCTTTTGATCACATGTTCAGACAAATATGTCATGCTTTCATCCATTATGACTATAAAGCACTTAATAAAAAGAAATTAAAATTGCGAAAATCACTAGATGAATCTCTTGAGCATTTTCATGATCGTTTTCTTCATTACTACTATGAATTTCCTGAAGATGAAGTTTATTGAAAATTTTTGGAGGAAAGATTTCAGTATCTTGTTCACATTTCTGAGAATCCACACGAGTTAGAATATTTTGAACCTCTCACAACATACCTTAGTGTTAGAACTTCTAAATTTGAGATGGACAAGGTTGTTGTCATATGTGACTCTTCGTCCCATTCTAATCAAGCAGCTCTAGCTCTGCAAGTCAAGGTGGGAGAAGTTGATCATCCACCTATTGATCTATCACCATCTCCTCCTACCCCACCTCCTTAGGATTTCTGTGCATATTTGGCCAGCAAGCCCAATGGTTATCATGTGGTTTCATCTCCTCAGTCTCCATCCTTCGGTTCCTTTGATCCTCTGAATTTTCATGTGTTGTGTTCATCCGTCTTAGATCTCACATGTGATGTTCACGAGGATCAAGTACCAAACGAAGTTGGTGTTAAACAACCAACCTATGCTATTATTTTTTATGAGTATGTGTGGGAGTTTGAACAAGAATTTCCGGTGAAGGATGACCTCCTTCTGTCTGAACCTTCTCTACTTTATCCTAAACTCTTCCATGATTCTGTTATTTTTGTTCCATCTTGCAAAAATTCATTTCCATGTTTTTCTATTTCTGATCATTCGTAGAATATGTGGGATGCCAGTTCTTCATTCAATTGTGGAAAGGACAAATATGTTTTCCTGAATCCACCCAATCTCTCGTCTTACATTTTCAGAAACATAGAGGGTGAAATTTCTCGCTTTTCATCATCCCCTCTGTATGATTCGTTAGATCATGAGAACATCATTGTCCATCATTTTGAGTTTTCTGATCATGGTTGTCGTTATCTTTTCATTCATTCATTTGATCACGATTTTTGTTTTCTTGCTTTTGATCTTTCTAAGCCACTAGTCTTTGGTGATCCATCTTCTGATGAAGTGGAAACCCCTCAAGTTGTCGAGGCACTTCAGCCCGAGATGATCTATATATCAGGTTCTTGTAGCCTTGAAGTTAATTCCACTTCCAATCCTAAATTTGTTGAATCTCCTTAGGCTCCTCATCACTCTATTGTTTACACTGAAAATCGATCTATTTCATATTTTTTGCATCCTCCATCCTTATCAGACAATCCTATTGCTCATCCATTAAAGGAGTTGTATGTAGCAAACACTATTGCAAAACATCAGTTTTCTTCTTTCTTTATGTTTTCTCATCTTTCAGGTTCGAATGTGTGTACATTCTTGTCTTCCACACGTAATGTGATAGGGCACCATCATACATCTACAAAGTGCCTTTGATGTGATATCAAGCTTTACTTTTTTGTGGATGCATTAAAGCTTCGAACATATTGGTTTACATTGTTATATATTTCTTGTTGGTTGGTTTTCTTGCATATCTTTCTTGTCAATCATGCTTTTGCCTACATGGGCCAACCAATGTGTCGATGGCTGCATTGGAAGTATCACTTCATGTGAGTTGGCCCATGCTCTTCTTAGGTTAGGAGTAGGAGTAGTGTTTGTCTTTTTTACTTGTTTCTTGATTTTCTTACTTAGTTTTGATTTGTCTTACAGCTTCCCTTTTTTTGTTTGTTTTTGCACCCATAGGTTAGTTTACTCATGAAACCGTGTTTAGATTCTTAGACATGCAAGTTGAAACCCAAGAGGAACTTGTACAACTAGAAACACGGGTTATCTTTCTATCCCCTCTATTTATGTGACTCTTGCAGTTCTTCTATTATATGATACTCTGATGGAAAATATGTTCCTTTTAGAGAGAGTCATGGTGAAATCATGATTCTTGCACTCTAAACTAGTACTGCCTGCTCTATTCAGTTTTCTATATTCGGTTAACCCTTGTCACCTCAGTTAAGTAGAGTAAGGAGAGGGGGGAAACCTTAACAAGTATGTCAAAGTTATATATAAATATCCTTCTCTAAAGGGACAAACTCTTTTTCTCTCACTAAGTTGGGATCCCTCTTCCGCCTCATGAAATAAGTAAGTGCTATGCACAGTTCTTTGAAAAATGAAAAAGAAATGGAAAATTAAATAAAGGTGAAAGAAGAGAAAGGATTCCTGCGTAGGGAGGTGAAGTGAGTAACTCCATCAGGGTATTATCTAGGCTCGCTTGTAGCGGAGAAATGCTTTTGTTCCTGAAGTGACTCTACTAGGGTACTCTCTAGGCCTGGTGGCAGTGAAGAAACACCAAAGATGAAACTAAAATTCTGACAATCTATGTTACTTGTGCATTTATATACCCCTCATCCCCAATCGAAACAAATCAGTTTGACTTGGCTTGGTATGTGTGTTTTCAATAAAGAGAATGGTAGGGATTACATCTTTAACTCAAGCTAGTAAAGAATCTATGATAATTGAAGAATTGGACAATACTTTTGAAAGAGTTAGACATGCTTTGTGCAAGAAAAGGTCCATAGAGAGAGATGGAGTTCTACCAATGTTTCACCAATTTTGTAGTGGCTACAACCACCCTCCAAAAATTTTCCTGACTTCATTTTGGAGCCTCCCTTCTAAATTACAGTAGTTTAAGTTGCACTGATCTAGGTACTTATGCTTTGATTGAGCCTCATAATTTTCATCTTGGCTTGTGTTTTCTTATTTGGTTTACTTTCTAACTCATAAGTCGAATCCTTGACTTGGTCTTGATACAGTTATGGGATTTCCTTAGATAACTATGCAATCAATGAGGGAAACTAGCATTGCTCTTGGGAGTTACACAGTCGAGGCTGACACTGAGCCTTAAGCTCAATAATTGTGTAGCATCAGATGAAAAATAGCCTTGATCTTGGATATTGCATAGAGAGTGAGAGGCAGCCTAGAGCCACTCAGCCCATAAATTCCGCAAAACCAACTATGCTTAGAAACTGCGCAATGCATGAGCTAGAGAGTTTCTCGGTTCTCCCCAGAATTGTGGAATCTCTTTGGGAAATGCATGGAAGTTCTTACTGAAAAATTAAAAAAAGATAAAAATTAGAAAAGAATCCCTAGGAAGTAGGGATTATTATTAGCTTCCTGAAGGTGGTTTATTGTTATCTTTAGAAGTTTCCACCAAGTGTCACTTTTGTCCTTTATCTCAGGCATGCATGTCATAAATTCCAATTTGCTCAATTATATGTTATGGATGCCTCTAGAGCTCATTTTTTCATTATATCATAAAGCCCTAACACTCCTGAGGATATCAAGGAGCCTTCAAAGCATTGTCGTCACTTTCCTGGGTGAGTTTCGATTTTATTGTCTTTTGCCACTTTTTCTGTCGTTTTTTGTTGTTTAGATTGTGAGAGTGTTGTTTCACTTGTTTATTTGAATGAATAATGTTGTTTTAACTTGTTTTAGCTTGTACAAGTTTTGTTTCAAGTTTTACATTTCCTTTCCCAAGTGTCGTATGTGTTACCCTGTTTTTGCACCAATGGTTGTTGTTGTGGTGACTCTCTTTACATGCTTTGTTTTCCTTCAATTTAATCAATTGTTGCACTTGTTTCACATGCATGCATCAAAACTTAGTCAGATATGCACCCAACATCACATCATCCTTCAGATATTCTTGATTTTCACACTCCCCATGGGTAGATATGGGCTCCCCTTGCCTGGATCTCACACTTCACTGCATGCACTACGTAATATGGGAGCTCAAGGCCTCTACCTTAGCTTCTGCAATTGCGCAGAGCTTGTCCTGACCTAGCTCCAACTATGCACTGCATAGTTCCAGGAGCTAATATCCCAACTTGGCCACTGAGACTGGGCAATGGGGAGTCTCTCCGAGGCCCTGACCTAGACTAAACTGCAGATTGTGTAGTTCAAGTCATAAAGCTTCCACATTAACTGTTGGGACTACACAGTGTGTAGTTCCCATAGTCAGTTAGTCACTCCTAATAGTCAAAATTGCGCAATCTCTCTCATCAAATTCCCTGATTGCTACTTGATCATGCTATGAAGTTAGATTTGTAAGAGATAATGTTTTCTTGCCATGAGTGTCCTTTCTGTCCCAAAGGTACCATACTCGTGAAGCACTTCTCTCCAATAGTAATTGTACCATGGCACCAAAGAGTGTTTCTTCAAGAGATACCACTGAAAGAAGCACTAGGGAAGTAGTTGAGAAAGCACCAGTTTACTTTCCAATATATGTGGACACTCAATTGTTCATAGAAAAGGAGTCAACACTAACATGGCAGTAGGTCCAGCAGCAATGGCATAAGGCAACAATCTAGTGCAAGATCATGGAAAGAGGAAGTTGCTAACATAATCAAGGGAGAACAAAGATGCAGAGTGAAAGTAGATTCAATCTTCATATAGGTAGCTTTGGTGGTAGAAGAAAAAGGAAGAAGAGGACATAGATAGCAGAGCAGAGTAAGAGAGAAAATAAGAGCTTGAATTTAGCATAATTGAGATCACAGCAAGCAGAACAAGAATCGAAGGAAGGACGGGAGCTGAGGAGGAAATAACAATAAGAGAATCAGAAGTAGGAAGAAGAACAAAGGAGAGGCACAATGACAGAGAAAACATCACCAATACAAGTTGATGAGTTGGAATAGCTAGCAACTCAGGAAGAGAATGAATGGATGCAAGTTCCATCACCAACGCTAAACACAAGAATCAAGCCTGACTAGAGATCAATGAGTACGTGGAGCAGCTAAGACGAGAGGCTACCGGAGAAGACTTGGAGCTGAATGCAGACAGCATGAAGAAGTACATCGATGGTCTTGTCAAGGTAAACGCCATGCTTCTCATGCTTGAGAATGATTTGGATACAGGTTCTGAGACCATATACCCATATACCATGGAGGCTAGACCTTGATTTTAGGAAGACACCATCAAGAAGTTTGGGGACACCATCATGCATTAACAAGCTTGGCATCAATATGTGACCGAGAAGCACCAAGTGGAGGTTGCTGAGTTGGTCTTTCCCCAAACTTTGGAGTCATAGTGTTTTGTATTGTTGGGCTATCTCTAGCTTATTTTGTCTTACATGGTACTTGTGGAAAATGTAATAGTATTTGTAAATATGTTGTAAGTGAAATCCCAAGTGTCATTAGTGGAATGTGAAAGTTCGTCATGTTATGTAATGATTTATTTGTAAATAAGTTGGATAGTCATGAGGAAAGTTAGAGTCACAAAGGGGAATGTCAAGGGTCACCCCACCCTTTGTTATAAATAAAACCTCATAACTTGTAGAAAGGGATTTTGGGAGCCAAGATTTTGGCTAGGCTTAGGCTTAGAAAAGGCTTGGGAGTATTGTGATGAGCCTTGGCTTCTCCATAGCATAGAGCGAGTATAATTATTTGGAGGAGAAGGTTTTCTTGACTGTAATATTCCACTATTAGGGCTAGTGGTAGTCAATGGTGTATGTATGGATGGAACTTTCACTTATAATAATAATAACAAAGCGAACACACTTTCATGCATATGTTGTTATTGTAGTTGGACTATTTGGGTTGCTTTAGCAATGTATGTTGTTTAAATTACACATTTTCTTATGAACTGCTTTTTATACAATTGTACGAATCTTTTTGAATGAGTGTTGTTGGATTAACCCATCCCTTTAATTTGTGGACTATTCCACATTTTAGCTTGTGATGTCATTCCTCTTGTGTGTTCCTTTCAAGCTGTGTACTATTACAAGATTCTAACGGACACACTTCCTTTTCCCCTTTGTGTGTTAGAACCTTCATGCGTTGCACTTGACTCTCCACAGAGTCACACACTTTCTCTCACCCAAAATTATCTTACTTATCTCTGCTCGCTACCATATTCAAGGAATTACACTACTACCCAATGTTGGGAATCTTACTCCAAACGATTTGAGGTCTAGTTCGGAGATCCCCTGAATTTTGGCAAGTTGAGCACCATCAACACTTTCATTTTACCTTTTTAGTTTAATTGTACCCTTTGCCTCATATTTGTATACCAAGAAGAGCTAGTCTTAAGATCATCATAAATTATCTTGTATATTCAAGTCATTGTATAAGAATACCCCCCCCCTCAAAGTAGATACACTCATTGGCTTCTTATCAATTTTAAGGTGCATGGTTCTTAACTTTTTGTATTAGAGAATATGAACCTAGGGTTTTGCTACTTCAAATGAGTAATTGTAGATTTTTCATTATAACATTTTTTTTCTTGAAGGCTTTAGCATATCAAATTTTGACATGATTGATGGTAGACCTTTAGTTCCATATGCCCAAAATTTTATATTTTGTTTCACTATACATTTAGATATATACCCTTTAAAATTTAGGGTTTGTGAATGGTATTGAAACTAATTTCAAATGAGTGATCTTGGAATTTCCACTATGATTTTTTTGGGACATTGTAGACATGGAATTTCTAGATGAATAAGAGGAGATGTCGGGGTATAGTTGGTAACAATTTTAGATCCTATTTCACTACATTTTTGGAGATATAACCTATTCAAGTTAAGACTGATAAATAGTTCTAAAATTATTTTCAAAAGAGTGATCTATATATATATATATATATATATATATATTTCTCCTAGAGAATTTTCTACTATCATGAAATTTTCAAGGATCTAAGAAGATATATTAAGGTACTTCATGTAAAAAATTTGGAATCATATTTAAAAAATTGGAAATGCGGCACTCTATACAAGTTTTCACTTAACAAGATGCCAAAAATATGCAAGCTTTGGGAAATTCACCTTGACTTTCATTTGGCACATCCAATTTTGGTAATACTTGTGGAATTGTAGAGAAGACATATCTAAGTACTATAGGATGAAATATTAGGTCCAAAAGGGATCATAATCTAGATACATATTAGGACAACAACCATCCATATAGTAAGAAAATTAGGGTTTTGAAAGGTACCTAACTTACAATTGTCATAATTTTTGGTTCAAAAATCTATTTCTTGTGATTCAAAATTTGTGACAAAGAGGAAGCTTCCTAGTGCTCTTTTTTATTTGAACCACTTAAATACCCTTTCATTTGGCCTATGATTTCATGATATTGTGCCTACAGACAACCCTTGTTATTAAGGCCCTTGGGCCCCTATATTAAAGTCAAATAAACATTAATTAATAGTATACTTGCTATATTAGGAGCTCATCTATATCCTTTTATTATAATTGTCCCCTTTGTCTCCTATATATATACTAATGAAAGAAAGTCTTAGGATCATCATAAATTGCATTTTTCATTGTATTATTTTTAAATGTCTTCCCCCTTATAGTTGATTTTATTAATTGACTTGTTATCAATTTTAATGTGCATGATTCATAACATTTGGTATTATACATACAAATGTAGCCTTTTATTATTTCAAACAAGTCGTTATGGAATTTTCGTAATATTTGTTTCTTGGAGTCTTCAAAATATGAAAATTTGGGAAGATTGAGGAGAGATATTGAGGTAAACATGGTAAAAAGTTTATATTATGCTTCACTATATATTCATAGACATACCTTATGGAATTTAGGGTTTGTGAATGGTATTGAAGTCAGTTTCAATGTTGGAATTTTCACTATATTATTTTTTTAGGACACTTCAAACCATGGAACTTTTACACAATTAAGAAGTGATATTGGGGTATATCTGGTAATAATTGTAAATTCTAGTTCACTACAATTTTGGAGATATATTATGTTAAAATTAATTTTTATAATAGTCCTTAAATAAATTTCATGTGCTCTTGGATTTTTTTTGTAACATCCTCCATAAATTTTTTAGACTATGAAATTTTCAAGGTGTTGGATCTTCATTTTGAAGGATTTTCATTGTTAAAAGTGTCATTTTTAATTCCTTTTACTCTAATTTTCCACCTCATTACTTTCCCTTTTACCATATTTACCCATGTGTCCAAGGAAAGTGATTACAATAGGCTGATAAGGTATAAAGTTAAAAAATCTTAATGCACTCCCTTATTTTTGATAATTTAATAGGTTTAGAACTTGTTTTTCCTAACATTGGTTCAAGATCCTACAACCCCAATATAGATCTAATAACCCCCGTCATCATTTGGCACACTTGCACACATCTAGGATAAAATCTTCCATATGGGTTTTGTTTCTAGGTCCCCTAAGATGGTTTCGTGTTGGCTAGATTGAATCTAGGCTCATTGAGAACAATGCTACTCCATGGTCACAATTATGTTAAAAACTATGCCAAAATAGGGTATCCATCATAGCTAAAGGTTATTGCTAGATGGAAGGGATATTTCCATGCATTCTATGTCGTGAAATCATGATATCAATTTGTATGCTATATTTATTAGCAATCAATTGGATGGTTTCATCCCATGTCCTTCATTTAACATTTAATGCTTGAAACTACTCTATTTTACCCAAAAAGAGGGGAGTTATATGTGGTCTTACCATGCCCTCTTTCACTTTAATTATGTTATATAATGTAAAGGAAAAAGAGTCTAGTACAAAGAGTATATTTTGTTAGAGAAGATAGAGAGTAGAGTCTATGCAAATTTTATGCACACCGAACTTATGAATTTCAAAGTAAACCTATGAACTAATTTCTTTAATACAAAGGAGATGTTGTTCTAAGGATTTTTTGTAATCAAGTAGTTGTGCTATATTTTCTCTTATAGAACAAGTCAATTAGGAAGGTTCCCTAATCTAGTATGTATTGCAACATATCTCTCTTAGTTAAAATAGTTAGTTAAATAGATTTAAATTCCTTCCTCTGCTTTTTAGAATAAAATTTCAATTTTCATTATTTAATTTCTTGAATCTGGTTTGTATTCATTATTTACATGCCTTCATTTTCAAGAGTGTTTTGATGGAGGAACATCAACCCTAGTCACACCATTTTATTTAAGACGCTTCTGAAAGGGATTTTATTCCCCTCACCTTTATTTTGTATAAATCAGAAATTAGGAGGATTGATGTAAGGGCAAGTGTCGTGATTCTAGAAAGAATATATAATATTAGGTTTATAGGATATTTTGGATGTGCTAGTGTTATGGCCAATTTGGCCTTTGTAAATAATAAAAAATGCTAGGTTTAGGCAGTTTCATATTACTGGGGTAGATGTCCCATTTGTAAATGTTGTCAAGATATTTTGTGTTGTTCTTATTTGATATAGGGAAGTTTGTGGGAGGTTATTTTTCCGTCAGAGGAGAGAAGAGAGCTCTTGGTAGGAAGGAGAAACGAGTGAGATAGGACTCAAGAAATAACTTGGGCAGTGAGATACTACAAACCTTATGTACAGATCACTATTATGAACAATAGAAATTAGATTAAATTTCTTTGTGGCTTAATTCCTATATCTACAAATGTATTGGGTTGGGTAGAAAGTCATGAGACCCAGGAAATAGGAAAATTTATCATGATGCATGGAAGAATTCTATTGTAATATATTATGGTCTTAAGTCTAATGCAAATTTCCTATGTAAGCCTACTTTGGATCACAAAACCCACAACCTGAATAAGTGTAGATTGCAAGGACATAATACTATTGAATTGTTAGAAGATCTGAATATTTCCCTTGGTAAATAAATTGTGTTTTCATTTTCTTCATAAGTTATGTTTATCGGTTGTTTGAATGGTTATTTTCCTAGAAATAAATTCTAGTGAGGAGAAGAGCTGGAAAAGAGCTAAGATATTGAGATCTCAGAAGTAGAGGAACTAGAAGGTAACTAGTCTGTAATTTTATTAAATTTTTTTCAACAAGTTAACCCTTGTAGGTGGCAGTAAAAAAAGAGGATGTGGACTACAACAATGGAGGTTGTAGTAGAGAAATGGTAGTTTTCTTGAAGCAAATGGAAAATAACCCTTACAGCAGAAAGTTTGCAAAATTGAGGAAGCGTTCCAGCTAAGATTGAGAGTCCTCCATAGGAGAGAAAAAGAGAAGTTTTGAAGGAGTGAGAAAGATTGAAAAATTTATAGAGGAGCAAGGAGTGCTTGAGGGGTTATAGAGGAGGGATCCCGAGGAATACCAATAGCTTAGGCTGAGGAGAAGTGGGTGAGTTGTTGAGTAACAATTGATGGAGAATACTTGTTACAAGGACTTGTATTCGGGTTACATTATGAAAGTGGAAGCTCAAACGAAGGGAGGAAAGAAGATGGCTACTAATGGCCATGGTCAGGGTTCTAAGAGAATTTGTAGAAAGGGAGGGAAGAATGCCAAGGTTAATGGCATGAGCCAAGAATAATTTGATAAAGAGATGGCCAAGTTGAAGGAGAGATTTATAATCGTTAAAATGTTTCTAGAAAGAGAATACCAAACAAAGAGATGGAACCTAAGGAGGAGGTTCAAATTTTCTATCAAACAAAATGATTGTAAGAGGAAGCTACCTAAAGCTAGAAATCTATGGATGAAGGTGAGGCACATGTTGAGTGCACAACTAAGAGAAGGAGAACTTAGACTAGATGAGTTTAAGGCTAACACAATTCATTATTTTGAATCGAAGCAAGTCACAACCCTTAGAGGAGAGGAAGATGCTTAAGAGAGACTCTTTGAGAGTCTCATGGACTAATTTACAAGCTTAATGCAATAGAGGGAGCTACAAAAAGATGATGTTGATTAGAAACTAATAAAATTTCTCAGAGAATGTGAAGGTGGTCTCATGGAAGGTCAACAATAAGAGATGGTAGCAGATATATCAAAAGAGCCTAGATTTCCTTTTGTATTTAAAGTTGGGTTTTTTTTATGTGAATGCAAACTAAAGGCCTAGATAGAATCTCCAATAGAGAGGAGAAGGTGCAAGGAGCATCTCTGAAATACAAGATAAAGAAAAGAAGAAGCGTTACAAACAATTTCCAAAGATTGCTATAATGATATATGAGAACAATGATGTTGAGGGAAAAGAATGGCCCTCAAAAGGTATTATACAAAGGAGTGAAAGTGACAATGTCAGTGAAGAGAAGAGATTGGTAGAAAGTCTCATGGAAAATGGGAAATTTCCAAAAGAATTAATGATTCCAAGAGCATAAAAATAGGCTTAAGAGCCTCATGTTTTTGAAACTAATGATTTCTTTCCATGTGCAGGTCACGAAGTCTATGGGGGAAGACAGACATCTCAAGCTTCCATTAAAGAAGGAGATAATATACAATTTCCTTTGAGGGATAGGGGAAATAACAAATTTCCAAGAAGAAAATATCTACATTGGGATAAGATAGATGTTGGAGAAATTACAAGCATAGTGCTCAAGGAGTATAATGAAGAAATTGAGTTGCTAAAAGAAATACAGTGATAATTTGATGGAGAAGAATGGCTGACAGAGGATGAAACTATAACTCTGCTTAAAATTAGTTTCATTGATTTGTATGAGGAATTTAATTCCCTAGAAGGGATGATAATTGTTTTAAAAGTGTGCATCGAACATGCTAAGTTGGAGTTGGAAGAAAATGGAACTGAGAAATGTTAACAACAAGTGTTGGATAAATGGTTTGCAACCCTTTGTAAAAGGGAAGACCGTGAGAAAAGAATAAATCTAGGAGAGAATTTGGATCAACATGGATATTTGAGTGAGAGATCTCGAATGAAGCTAGAGATCCTTTTAATTTTAAATCTGATATTTTGTGTATGGGTGAAGGAATCAGAGGTGAAAAAAAAGGACAATTATCTACATATGTCATCAAGAACAAGGGGGATGAAGAAGTACCTTCCCTAGGCATTGAAGGAATACAAAGTTTGAAATATGTTATAAGAGAGAATGCTCCAACCTTGGGTCATAAAAGTCATCATAAGGAAGAACCTTTGCCTTTCTAAATAATGAAAAATGCCAGGTTTAGGAATTAGGCGGTTTCAAATTACTGGGGTAGGTGTCCCATTTGTAAATGTTGTCAAGCTATTTGTGTTATTTTTATTCGATATAGGGAAGTTTGTAGGTTGTTCTTTTTCTGCGAGAGGAGAGAAGTGTGGTAGGAAGGAGAAACGAGCGAGAGAGGTATCGATAAATAACTTGGTTAGCGAGAGACTACAAAACTTTTATGCATAACATTGTTTTGAGAAATAGATATTAGATTATATTTCTCGGTGGCTTAATTCCTCTATTTACGTGTGCATTGGGTTGCATAGAAAGGCACAAGACCCAAGAAATAGGAAACGTTATCACGATTCCTGGGGGTGTTCTCTTGTAATATACTATGGTCTTAAGTCTAATACAAAGCACCTATGTAAGCCTAATTTGGATCATAAAACCCACAACTTGAACAAGTATAGATTGCAAAGAAGGAATACTCCCGAATGGTTAGAAGCTCTAAAAATTTCCCTTGGTAAATATACAATTTTTTAATTTTCTTCATAAGTTATGTGTACCATTTTCTTTAATGGTTATTTTCATATAGAACCACTTTGAATCGAATTGTTTAATTGGGAATTGGGTGTGAAACCTCCATTCTATCATTGTGTAACATTAGAATCAATTTAAGTAATCCTTGCCAAGTTGCTGGTTGGAAAATATTCTTAAGGAAAGGAGAAGTATCTGCCTTAGAAAAATACTAGAATTTGACAAATGAACTGTTGGCTTGTTGGGGCCTGACCCAGGTTCAGAAATGATTTAGCCAAACAAATCCCAGTACTACTGGCCCTTTCGGTAATAGTCCATGGAGCGTGAACTAAGGTCTCACCCGAAGTAGTGTGGGAGGGTGCTAGAACCAGGCTTCTGCACCGTGGGGATGTCTGATGGGTTCTAGAGGTCCATGGTTTGACCCTGCATGCACATCGCTACGCACACTTATCAGTACCTCATAGCTGGTGATGCTGCTTTTGCACAACCCTACTCGGGGCCTGAACAATGTTATTATCCAAACCCTTACTAGAAACCCGATATTAGTTGATTACTTAGCTTACCCGTATGTTGTCATTTATACTTAACAATATTCACCATTCATACAAAAGCGTGCAGTAAATAAATAGTATAATTGAACTTGATATTAAACATGTAATAACATAAGAACAGATACACGAAATTCAAATAAAACTTCTCTTTATTATTCTTCTTTCTTGGTTACAGACTCGACTCCGCCATACGCACTCAACTGCAGGGGTCTGCGCACTCAATTGTGGACTCTACTAGGCCTCTGCGCACTCAGCTGTAGAGCCTCTTCCTACTACTACAACCCAAGACACTAGACTCTTACTCTATGCTTTCTATCTTTTAGACTCCATCCATTGGTCCTCTAACTTCACTACTTTACAACTTAGAGCCTTGCTCTATTTATACAATTCCACGGTCCACGGACCATGGGTAGGCTGAAAGTACATTCAAAACTTAGGGCAGACAGCCCTATGACTCTAACATACAATTTGACTCCACGCCCGCAATTTGCGGAGTTTTTACAATAATAACAACTCAAAACTTGAGCTTTAAGCTCCAAAACATTTTGTGGGGGATTCCATGCCCAACAGACCCCCAACACAAGCATCATGACTCACCCTTAAGTCACTCTGTCGACGTGGTGATCTTAGCGCAGAGTCCCTCCAGCTAGTCTCCAACGATCTTGATGTCTACAACGCACTGAGCTGCTGCTTGCTGAACGTGCTGCATTCTGTCTTCTGAGCCCTCTGTTTCCATCGTGTTGTGCTGCATCTGTGCATGCATCCCCTGAATTTGCACGAGCTTTCCTTCAATATCTGCTATGATTGTGAAGACTTCGTCAATCCATGGTTGGACACGCGCTTTGAGAACTGCTTCCTTATGGCGCACCACATCCACCTGCTCCTTTAGTGACTTGGCTTGTTGCATTCTTATAAGATGTTGAGTAAGGACTATTGTCTGTGCAGTCCCTCTGATGTTTTCATATTATTGCTAGAGTTTGCGTGCCTTGGTCTCCAGCCACTGGATGTTTGGGTCCTCCTGCAATGTCGTGAGGACCTCAAGCACCTGCTCCAACATGTTTGTACAGTTGTGTACTACACCTCCAATCTCTTCCATCCTTGCTACAATAGTGCTAGTGCACTGCTCTCTGACCTTTGGGGGAGTGGAAGGCTGCACCTTCAACTGTAGTTCGGTAAGCTAGAGATTCAGCTCCAGCTGCACTCTTGTTGTTTCTTCTCGTGTGTTATGGACTCCACTTGCCAAATAGTGGATCTGCACTTCTGTCAGTAGATCTGCTGCAATGCACAACTCTAGGACACGCTGACAAGCATCATCAACTGTCTACACCAATTTTTGGTTCTGCGACACCAACTCGTTGTGCTGCAAGCTAAGCTGTTCTATATTAATATTTTTCTTGCTTAGAATCCGGATTGCGCAGCTCTCCCTGGCATGGAGTTCTGTTGTTATCCAATCCTGCAGCTGACATAGTGTGTCACGGGGGAGAGCAGCCAAATTAAGGCCAAGTCCTTTCATTATATTAAGCGTCACCTAATCCATCATGTTTTCTAAGATTAGCGCTCCATCTGGCAATACTATCGTGTTGGCCATCCTCACGCACAACATCTATTCTGCTGCTGATGTGCCTACTACAACATGGGTAGACAAGGTACCTTCCTGAGGGGGCCGCACCCGTAACTCTTGCAGCTGCACCTATAGGGCCCCCAACATAGTCTGATGCTCCGTCATAAACTCTTAGAGCGCTTCGTTGGTGACATCACAGACTGTCTCACTGATGTCATGGAGATCACCTTCAATTAAGGTGATCGGGTCAATGGCCAGCTTTGAGGCCTTGACCTTTTTCCTTGGACCCGATCTCTCTGGGATGCATGGCCATTTGAGCTGTGTGGATGCAGTCCCTGGATATGTGCTCCCTTCTACTATTTTTGTGTCCTCTACCTCCTGCCCTTAGGACGTTGCAGCCTCTACTGTCTACGTTGCAGCTACTGCGTCTACAACCTTCCTCTGCTCCACAGCTTCCTATGCCGCTTCGCGGACTGCTCTTACCTTAGCTGCTGCTTTTTCGTTCCATCTTCCCACAACTAGTTGGGTGACGGGCAGCTTGGCATCATCGTTCTTTTTTTGTGTTGCTGCTTTCTCCAGTACTACCAAATCTGGGGTGCGCCACTCATGCAGCCATGTCTCCAATACCATGAAGATCACGTCGTCAGTGGCTACAAATGGTAGCTTTGTCCACTACTTCACCGGATCCTTACACGCCTTGATGTAGATGTTGTGCATATCCGCCTTGAAGTTTGGAAAACTCTGTAGACTATTGTGCATTGTCAGTGACAAGAGCAGCCTCCTGTTGATCCACATTCGGACGCTCGCCTCCATGAGCACCCAGAAAAGTTTTATATTGTGAATCCGTTTCATGTCCTTGGTGGCCCAGAGCAAAGTGTACTTCGCGACCTCTAGTAAGTCTCACTCAATGTTCAGGAACTGACTATCCTACAGCAGTTCTCCCACTACCAGCAAGATGGATAAGAGCAACCATGCATAGTGGAAGCTCTTACCCTGCTCCTGGGCTTCACGACAGTTTAACAAAAACTCCTCATATAGGAACTCGGCCCAATTGAACTGGACCTCCTCTGCTCATTGTTCGGCCAATGTGACCACCAGCGCTGGTACCTCATTAGCGCGGCATTTTCTCATCACTTTACCGGCCAGGAGTTGGGTGGCTACGCGCACCCCCTTATCCTTGCTGTTAGAGATGGCGTAGACCCTTTTCTTTTTCTCCAGTTTATACTTTGCCTTCATGGCCTCTACAAGAGCCAGATTGATACTTTTCCTGGCTATCGTCGCGGGGTCCATTCCCTTGCAGGGAAGCCGAGAAATCCAGTGAATGAGGTCTGCCATGATGGGAATGGGCTCCTCCAGCCATAGATACCCATCATGCACCAGGCAGAGTAGCTTCCTGATGATGAAAATGGTGATGGGCACGTGGTGGAAATGTGGAATCCATATTAAGTGCAGCAACCTGGCCTTTTCCACACTGCGCAACCATTTTTGCTGCTCTAATGCTATCACTACCCCCTCCATACTCTGCTTCATCAGGTTTTCCATCTCTATGTGCGAGAATTTTTCGCTTTCCACAAGGTCCTAGTCTTCAAATTTCATGGTGGCCACGCGGCCTAGGTGTGAGCCCTCAAATACAATTCCATTAGGGAGGAGCGAGGTCTAGAGTGAACTCTTCGTTGCATCCAAATCCTTCGGTACTTTGGCTTTTCCTTTCCGCGCAAGGACATTCGTGGGTAGTTTCACGGCAGAGCGCAGCGGTTGGATGTCCTCCGCCACGTCTTCTTCTTCTTCTACGGCGACAATCAAGGCCTATAAGTCTTCTTCTTCCTCATATGTTTCTATTGTGACTACTTTTCCCCTTCTCTTCCATGGATTTATGTCACAACCCTAGTGCCTTCAGGGACATCCTGTACCATGGGGTCTACATAGCCTTGCCAGTAGTTCCTTCCTCAATTCCCAACCCATCCTTAGTGGCCGTCATCATTTCTACAACATATTTTGTCTCTTGCGAACTCAAGGGATCTATTATCGCTTGGCTCTCAACACTCTATGCTCTACTCAACTGCTCAATGCTCAAATGACCAAGTGTTATCTACTGGCTAACCCTTTCAATTTTATAGCACCTTTTGAATTCAAATTCGACCGTTCCCCGCCATTTCGAGCCATCAATGCTTTCTTGGTGGCAGATTTTCCCAAATCTTGCCCATAACTTTCACCTTAAATGCCCACCGCCCACTCCATTTGACCTTAAATCAGACATCTCTTCATGAACAGTGACACCAACAGTCACTTCCCAGCCGACCCACGCAGCAGTGTAGCCCTTTGTGTGCAATCGCAAACCCTGTGACGTTCTGCTCCTGCGCACATCTCTCATATGGCACAACCCCCAAGCAGAATATTTTATAGTCTCGTGCTCCTTTCAACTGCCTGGAGTGCTAAGACTACCCTTCCTTTAGCCAGTTAGGTGGGTGCACCACCCGTGCGAGGCTTCATCTTGTCCTCCATCATGGTTTGCGGAGAATCCTCATCTTTTCGTGTAGTGATTAGCATTGCGCACTCTACTATTTGTACTGTGCTGCTGTGGTTACTACGTGTGGTGAGATGCGGTTTCAACCACCATAGTAGACTAACCAATTCCCGATGATAGCTTTTCAATTTGTCAGTATGACTGTACGCACCTTGCCTTGCCATCCTCGGTTTCTCGACAAGAAATGCTTCCTTTATTTTGGTTTCCAGCTTCTTAACCTCTGTGTCCATTAAAATGCTTTTCTTCCTTAGCCACAACTAGTCTTTTTCAAGTTTACGAAGTCTACAATTTCCCCGTCGGATTTCTTCCTTAAGTCTTATATGTTCTGTTTCGCGCAACTATGTGATTTCCTTGTTTCGGTCAGCGCAGACCATCATATCTATGGGTGTTGTTATGCTTGGACTCATCTTCGCATGCTCCATAGAGACTACAACCCCTACTTCATACTCCAGCTTCATAAATGCTTGCGTGGACAAAGTTTTTCACATGGTCCTATAAGCCCATACAACCGTTGGTACGCACAGGTCCTAGTCAGTGCGTCTCACATGGTGCACCCTGTTCAGCACTTCGCATACCTTGTCAAAGGCCTCCCCGTTTATGATGTTTGGTAGGCTAGGTTTTATCATGCTTCGACGTTCATGCACTTGTCTTGCATGCTTCTGCTTGTTGTCCCTGTTTCCTATCGTGATAGCGGTGTGTGTTCATGCGGGCTACGTACCATATGCCTGTACCCATCTGGAAAGGTGGGCGCGCAAGTTGCTTCACCCCTCATAACCAGCTCTCCTTTGTAGCTGAGGTTTTCCAAATTGTATAAGCATCCCTCTTTTTCATTCGCACCAAATCTCAATACTTCTCTGATGTGTACCCCACCACAGTGCAGCCATCGCGCACAGTGCCCATTTCAGAGCATCGAACCACTGCTGTTCTGGCACTGCGCTTTCAAATTTGGTCAGGAATTCATCCACCACTATCAACCCATCATACATAAGCAGATCCTTTACCTCTATTGTCACACAGCACAATGATCTAACCATCATGTTGCAATTTAGCATGGTTACCTCGTATAACCAGTTCTACCATCGTTCTGTTTCCTCATTCGAATCTGATGTGCAGGAGCTTTCGCGCTCCCATGAAATCTAGCCATCCGCTGTAGGATTCACTCAATCCTGTTCCTAAGTGGTTATCTTATAGATACAGTCTAGCTCATCGTCCCTCTCGTCGTCGTGCACTAGCTCTATGTACCACGCTCCTTCCGCAGGGTATAAAGGCACCACTACGCGTAGTGAATTTTTCTCAAAAATCATTTTGTGCTTCTTTAAATTTATCACTCCATTCATATCAATGGCCCAATATATTCCTAGTAGCATAGGATAGGGATTGCTGTCATCGAAAATCTCTATCACCTCGAAATTTTCCAGTGCACTCGCACCTTCAATATCCACCGTTACTCCTTGCAATCTTCCCATGGGTAAGATCTTCTATTGGTTCACCATTCACAATTGAATAGGAGACCATTGTAGTGCAGGACTGCCCATGCGTTCCCATGTTTATTTTTGTAGTACATTCACCTCCGATCCTAGATCCAAAATTACTTGATCCATTTCATACTCCCAGATTTGCACAGTCAGTCTCATTTACCTTCCTGTTCGCGATGTATGATTTCCAAGCTTTCAAACTACGTGCGGTTCTCTCGATCCAACACACCTAGTGATAAGTTCATGCAGCCCTTTCATAGCCTTGCTATCACGCAGCAGTTTCATACACATCTCCAGAAAGGTAGTGATCATTGAAGGATCCATTTCCGGCTCTAGTTGATCCTTACTACCTGAAGTGGAGGCCTCCATGAAGCTCTTCTTAGCTTCCCTTAATATCTCCTTTGTGCGCTCTAAATCAAATTCATGTTCCTTTGTAGGAGCCTTGCGAACCCATGCACTTTCTTCAGGCTACTTATCTTTGTCATCTCCTATCGTGATACCACTTCGGCGCACTATGTTTACATTCGGGTCCTCTTCACATGGCTCAGACCTCATCATTTACAAATTCTGAGTTGGGGGAGGCTGGAGTATCCCTTTATCACATAGCCTCGTGATCAGTGTAGGGCAGTCCTCTGTCTCATGATAAAACTGAGTACAATATAAACATGATGCTCTCATCGGATTTGTATAGTTGCGGGCATAATGCCCCGGCCCTCTGCAATTGTAACAAATCAGTTGTTTGTGACCCCTTCTTGGTCCCCTTCCACCTCGACCTCGTTCACGCCCCTAAAATCCAGCGCATGCCATTCCCATATTTGGATCAAGGGCTCGTGTTTCGACTTGCACCCTATAGGCAGGGGTCCAATCCATCATTAGTTCATAGCTTCTGTAGGTGTGCTCATCATGGCCTACCGACCTGCAGAAATTACAGAATAATTGTTTAGACATCTGCGTATACTTCTACAATAGATGACAATTATCCATAGTGTGTTTTCCTCCTATTTGACAAATCGCACACAATAATGCAGGCGCAACGAATAGTCCTACTTGTGCCTCTAGTCTTAATGGCGTCGTCCCTCCTCCCACCAAGTAATTAGTGAAGACTGGACAATGGTCCTTGTCATGCCCCTAGCCTTTGCATTTTATGCACCATACCTCCTCGTGCGATTCTGGGTGAGTTTTCCTATCCTATTTCAAACTCTGCATTTCCAGACACAAATTTTGTAGTTGCGCATGGATTTCCTGGACTCCCAAACCAGGATCTTTTATTGGGGTATCGTGCAGTTTCATTGCAATATCCAAAGCTTCAGCCTGGGTGGATAACTTTTGCTGCGACAGTGCCTTATTAGATGCGGTATTAGTGACACTACAAACCATGCGAGGTGATGCCCATCTGTCAATGTCATGTTGGCTTCGCGAATCATACTCTTCACTTTCTAGTCCAAATCCCATGGGGTCTCACCTGGAAGCATCGTGATCTCCTTAAACTTGATAATCGATTATGTCTTCGACTTTGGCCTGCTAAATTCCCTATTCAGCGCAGCTTGGATATCTGTGATCCCCTCGTTTGGATGGCCATTAGAATGCTTAATGTACCATGTCAGTGCACGATCCTGCAATACACTCACCAACGTTTCCTTCTTTATATTGTCATCCACGACTCCTTGTGATTCCCATACAACCCCTACCACAAACCAAAATTGGTCTAGATCTTCGTTCCCTACCCCTCTGAATACCGCCAATTTTATCGTGCTCGCCATATTGAATTGTGGTGGTGGCGGAGGTGGTGTGGGCGGAGATGGAGGTGAATATGGCAATACTAGTGGCGGTGTAGGTGGAGGTGGTAGGTGTGGAATTTTCTGCCTTATCAGACTGACCGCGCTTCTCGGAGAAAATTTCGCGAGCTTTTCCTCACTTTCCCACTGAGGTGAAATCAAGGGGCTATTCTATATTTCTGTGCTACCTTTGTTTCTATAGGTCCTCCCACTTCGCATAGCCCCAAACATCAATTTATTCGCATAACCCACTTTTCACACAATAACATCTTAATCCAAGTGTTTAGAGGTTTAATGTACTTACCTCGCAGTACTTTGAGGAAGCATCGTTTCGCCTCACTGTAGCTGACTATTGTGTCTACCACGAACTCGGTGATAAACCCCCTATAATTCGATCGAGCCAATGGTCCACATCACGCGTGATCTTATCTTTCGATGCTTCTAGTCTGTGCACTATTTCTGGAGTCCACACAATTGGTTTGTTGAGCCTACACCTTCCCTAACTGTCTCCTAGCTTCGCGATCCACTCATACAACTCAGAGGGAAAGGATGCAAAGAAAATTTCATGGATTTCCATATATAAGTAGCACTCCAACCACTGTTCCTTTGATACTCGCGGATTTCTATTTTCCTGCGTCGCAAACTTGTGAATCTTTCTGTCTAACCACCCTTCAATTTATTTCTTCATTGGATTCTAGTGACACGACATCAGACATCCCTTATGCAGATCTCAGTCCTAGCAACAGAACCATTTGTTGGCTTGTTGTGGCCTGACCCAGGCTCGGAGATGATTTAGCCAAACAAATCTCAGTACTGCTAGCCCTTTCGGCAACAGTCTGCGAAGTACAGACTGAGGTCTCACCCGAAGTAGTATGGCAGAGTGCTAGAACCAGGCTTTTGTACCCTAGGGACGTCTGATGGGTTCTAGAGGTCCACGGTTTGACCCTGCGTGCACGTCGCTATGCGCACTTATCACTACCTAGTAGCCAGTGATGCTGCCTTCACGCAGCCCTACTGGGGCCCGAACAGTGTTATTATCCAAACCCTTATTAGAAACTCGATATTAGTTGATTACTTAGCTTATCTGTATGCTGTCATTTATACTTAACAATATTCACCATTCATACAAAAGTGTGCAATAAATAAACGGTATAATTGCACTTGATATCAAACATGTAATAACATAAGAATAGATACACGAAATTCAAATAAATCTTCTCTTTATTATTCTTCTTTCTTGGTTACAGACTTGACTCTACCCTACACACTCAACTGCAGGGGTCCGTGCACTCAGATGTAGACTCTACCAGGCCTCTGCACACTCAACTGCAAAGCCTCTTCCTACTACTACGACCCAAGACACTAGACTCTTGCTCTATGCTTGCTACCTTTCATACTCCATCCATTGGTCCTCTAACTTCACTACTTTACAACATAGAGCCTTGCTCTATTTATAGAATCCCATGGTCCGCGGACCATGGGTAGGCAGACACTACATTCAAAAATTAGGGTAGACAAACCGATGACTCTAACATACACTTTGCGCTCTGCGCCCGCAATTCGCGGAGTTTTTACAATAATAACAACTCAAAACTTGGGCTTTAAGCCCCAAAACATGTTGTGGGGGGATTCAATGCCCAACATGAACAAAGAAGGATTCCCTAGGTGAAGAGGAGTAAAACTAGTCTTAGTTGGGAGAAGTGTACTCAGGCCTATGAGCTTTAAAGGAAATGAGTGTAGAATAAAAGGAGTTGCCCTTCGACTATCCCAAACTTAGTGTACGTTCTAACCCCGAATTTGGGTGGGACCCATTCAATCGGCTGAGTCTAAATTTTCTAAGAACTACCCATGAATTTGGGTGGGACCCATTCAATAGGTCGAGTCTAAATTTTCTAAGAGCTACCCTCGAATTTGGGTGGGACCCAATCGATAGTCCGAGTCTAAATTGTCTAAGAGCATGACCTGGGAAGAAGAACAAATCTCGCCCTTCGTCTATTGAATTACCTATAATCCCTAACTAAGCTAAGTACGAGCGCTCACTCCATGTGAAAGGTGGACCCTCGTTAAACAAAACTGTTGTAAATTTAGTATAAGAAGCAATAGAGGGCATTATACACGAAGATGGTAGATTTTGACAAGTTTGGGTTTAATTATTTTTCAATGGAGCTGGGAAAAAATAAAGGGATTGACCAAAGCTAGATATGTCATGTTGGTTCCCTATATAAATTAGGTGCTAAAGGTTGAAGAATTATTTTTTGATGAGATATCTATTGTATTTTCTATTTCTTCTATAATTGGTTTTTATTACATTTTGTTTTCTTAAACATTAAGTTGTAAGTTTCTTTTCATAGTGTAGTGTTGGCTTAAGGGGCTTGGACCAAGATTCGAGGTGTACTGTACACCAACAAAACCCTCAATCGCTGGCCCTTTCAGCAATGACTTACAAGCAGATCATAGTCTCAACCAAAGTGGTTATGGGAGGTTACAGAACTAGGTTTCTGTAACCAGAGGGATATGCACATTGTGGCGCCCGTGTGTTTACTTATGTCTTAGACCTATATACAAATTCGCATGCATAAATAACTTTGCGTTGATGATTTACTTCACAGATTTGTACTTATCTCATAAGCATATCATAAAATAATATAACATGTATTCTTTCACATAATTCAGTAAAAAGCACGCAGAACAATATGTATAAACACAGATACATAAAATTATGTCGGAACTTCTTATTTTATTCAGATAGATCTTCAATACATACAACTTCTTCGACCTGCGCACCCAACTACAAGTTGTATTTGCACTCAGTCGTAGACTCTTCAAGGCCTCCGCGCACTCTATTATGGATCCTTCTCCTAAAGCCCAAAATATAGACTAAAGACAGAAGATATCAATGATTCATCTATGACTTCCCTATTATATTCCTCTCCTCGACAAAGTATTACATCTCCTTATATAGATTTCATTACTACAAGACCAGGGTCCATATACCATGGATCCGACAAAAAAATGAACTAATAACCAATACCTGTTACAAAATGAGAGGCTTTGACCCACCCCAACACCCCTAAACATCACACAGTAAATATAATTTCACGCACTATGTGTTCTTTGCTCCTCAAAATGTGAAGCCTTTGACCAAAATTGGGCCAAGTTGGGTTGCACCCAACAGGTCCCCAACACTCACATGTGACTTGTCCCTAGTCACTTAGCTATGATGTCCTTGATATTCATTGCAATACCATTGTAGATTTCATTGTACTAGTGGATTATTTCTGCTACTTGTTTCTCCTCTTTTGGCATCTCCTCCAGCAATGCCTCTGTAGTTGGGCTAGTGGTCTTCTGCATTATTTCTTTCTTCCTTTCCTTTATCTACTCGAGCCTTCCATCCACTGCTTGTGAAATTTGGAGGGCCTCATCCTACCACAGCTGAGTCCTCGCTTGTAATATCTTCTCCTTCCTCCGAAGATCTTCTATCTGTTTCTTGAGGCCCTTTCCTTCTAATGGTCATATTTCAGCCAACTTTAATGAACCTTCCCTTGTGGTGCAATCATCCTTTCTTTGTCACAGTTCCTTCAAACTTTGTCACACTCCTGAGTGTCGTGTGGTAACCTTCCTTCAGCAATGTCCCTTTCTGCAGAGTAGTTTATAGTCTTGTGCCCACTTTCAACTTCCGGTGGCACTAAGACTTTCTTGCCTTCGTTTTTCAATGCGAATTTCCAGGGAAAAATCCATCCCTATATAATTTCAATCTACTAGCATTCACTCCTCCATGATATTCTATCAAGATACTCTATCTTTCATGTTTAGGGACGTATCTGCGCAATATTTCATTCAGCTCCATTTTGTACAAGTGTCTAGCAATCAATGAGAAATCAACTGCTCTAGCTACCAATTCCTTCTTTTGCTTCATAGTGTACTCTACGGGCACCATTCATGTATCCAGAAACTGAATAACATCCATGAAGTGATCATCTGTGACTCTAATTGTGAATAACTGGGCATCAGGAAGGTTATCTTCAATACTTGTGGGTTCTTCTCCTGTCTCTATCCTTGATAAATGATCAAGCTGGACATTCAATCTTCATGGCTTCACTACAACCTCAAAGTCATACTCCTGGAAAAATAAAAACCATCAACAAATTTTCCCTTCTAAAATAGGTTTATTCACCAAATATTCCAGCATGGAGTGATTGGTGAACATCTTAAAATGCACTCCCAACAAATAGTGTGTGATCTTCTATAATGTATATACCATAGCTAACCCCTTTCTTTCTATTGTGTTATAGTTCTTCTCTACCTTGGATAGTTTTTTGCTTGCAAATGCTATGGGGTGATCAATTGCTCCTGCTCCTAGCTGAACTATTACTATACCCAACGTTATGCAAGATGTATCAGAATTCACATGAAACTCCTTATTCTAGTTTGGGAAAGCCAAAATAGGCACAGCAACCATCTTCTCTTTCAGTACATCCAAACGTTTCTAGCACTCTTTGCTCCACTGAAAGGTCACATATTTTTTCAGCAATTTCTCCATCGGTGTAGTTATCAGTGCACACCCATTTATAAGCTTTTTGTAATATCTAGTGTGTCCTAGTGTCATGCACAGTTGTCTTATTTTTTTCAGTGTTGGCAAGTTTATAATAACTACGATCTTCACGGGATCCACCATTAATCCCTTCTTACAAACTACATTTCCGAATAATATACCAAATGGTGCAGAAAATATACACTTTTTCAAGTTCAATGATATTTGGTATTGTCTACATGTATCCAACATCAACCTCAAACTCGCCACATGCTTCTTTAACATCCCAAAGATTATCAAGTCATCGAAGTAGACTTCCAAAAAAATGTGTATATATTATTTGAAGGCTGCAACTACAGCTCTGGAACAGATGGCAGGAGAATTCTTCAACCCAAAAGGCATCACTGTGTACTAGTAAGAGCCCCACTCTGTGGGAAAGGTTGTCTTATGTCTATCCTTTAGCGCAATTCTCATCTGATGGTACCCCGAAAAGCCATTTGTGAAAGAATAGACCTCATGTCCTCCTACATTGTCCAATACTTCTTTTGTAAATGGTGTAGGTAAGGGGTCATGAAGACATGCATCATTCAATTTTCTCAAGTCCACACAAACTATGATTACCCCCTTTGCCTTCTTTTCTTAAACCACCATGCGACTTACCCATTCAGACTCTTCAATGGGTTCGATGATCCCAGCGACTATCATCTTGTCTAATTCTTCCTTCACATTTTCCTTATATTTTGGGTTCAGTCTATAAGGTCTTTGCTTAATAGGCTTCACGTCAAGTTTCAAAGGAATATTCACAGCTCCCAAATATCCTACTATGCCCTTCATATCTGAGAACTTAGTGGGAAATGACTCCTAGTAGTCATGCAAAAGATATTTTATCTTGCTAACTATGTCTTCATCCCAGTAATCTCCTATCGTTGCAAACTTTGGCTCATCCTCTGATCCTATATTCACCCTCTTTGTCTTTAGTGGCTTCGTTATATCATACATCTCTATTTCAGATCCATTCACTTCACGGTGACCTTCATATTCTGCGATGTCAATACTACAAGGATCTTCCTCCTCTTCTGCAGTGATATTGTAGCATTCCATTACATTTTGTAACTACGTGGTCCAATCAAGTTTCCATGTACATGGAACTTCATTTTCAAAACTCTTCTTCTTAACTATGTAAAGGGTTGCATCTATATGTGGACAATCATCTTCAAAACTAAATGTCATTATTAATCCATCAACCATCTCTGCCTAGCTTACAGTACCATGTCACATTTATGTTTCCAAATAACAATTCTGAGTAATTGTCTCCAAAGTATGCATGAAGCCATGCACCCATTAATCTCACGAAATTTGTTTCCATGTTGTCATACAAAGTTGTATGTGTTATCTAGGATCAATTTGACCATCATACTTATCTGTTGGTTCTATTTCTACTTAACCAAACCTTATTCACATCAATATCCGACATTGTTGCCAATATCCTATGTTCTTCTTATGTGTTCCCCACCATCTAGCAGGCATAGCCCATATGGTTAAATCCAGAGCTAACACCCTCTGACATTCTGGCACTTGTCTTTCATAATAGATAAAGAAAGTATCGACATTACCCAAAAAAGGTAAATCACATACCTTTATTTTCATACAATGCACTGTTTTAGTGATCCTTTCACATTTCCTTGTAGATACTTCATGTAACCTATTTTTCCAGTTTTCTAATTCCTCCTCTCAATCTGAAGTGCAGGAACTATCTTGCTGCCAACCCAATTTTCCATCTGTGGTAGGGTTGATCCATTCTTCTCCTTTTGTTGTGATCTGGTAAACGTTTTCAATGTCATCTGCATTGTAGTCCTCTTTTATAGGTTTAGTATACCTTACTCCTTCTGATGGATCTAAAGGAACAATTACTCTCACATTGTTGCTTTCAAATATCATTTACCTTTTCTTCAGTTTAATTATAACCATGTTAGAAAATTCCCAATCCAATCCAAGAAATGTAGAATAGGGATTACTATCATCCACAATTTCGATCACTTCAAAGTCAGTAGTAGTGCGCACTCCTTCAATGTCTACCATGATACCTGACAACCTTCCTAGAGGAACAATCTTCTGTTGGTTCACCATCTTCAGTTGGATCAGTGACCATTGCAACTTTGGCTTACCCATCAATTCCCAAGTCTTCTTCAGCAAGACGTTGGCATTAGATCCTAGATCCAGGATAACCTAATCCATGTCATATTCTCCAATCTGTGCAGTAAGCCTCATTTCTTTCACAGTCCTCTTCTTATGTCGATGTACGTTATTTACTGCACACATCTCGCTCTGTGGTAAATCCTTAGAAGCATAAGATTCTATCAATTCCTGCAATCCCTCCACAACATTCTGGTTTCTTAACAACTTCATGCAAGTCTGTAGAAAAGAATTCAAAATATCTTGATCCACATCTTGTGTCACAGCTAGTACTATCTCACAGTTATTCTTCTATATTAGCTGCACAGTAGAGGTTGAAGCCCAATCTTCCATAAAGCTTCACCTTGCCTCCATGAATACTTTATTTTTCTTGTGAATATCAAATGAAGGATTTTTTTCAGTAGTTTTTCTTACCCATGTACCTTGAAATTCCTTTTTCCCACTGGCTTTGTAATTTCCAGTCGCAACTCCACTTCTTGTTATAATGCCAATGTGCAATTTATCCTCACTTGGCTCTGCAGTCATCATTTGAATATTTTCTATGGGTTGTTGGTTCCTTTTCTCCTGCATCATTGTGATAAGGATGGGACATTCTTATATTATGTGATCACAATACTTACAGTAGCTACAGGTTGTTGTAGGGTTCTAGCAATCGCTTGCTATGTGCCCCACCTATCCACAGTTATAATAGATAATCTGGCTACATCCTTGACCAAATCCTCCTTCTCATCCTTGTACTCATCCTTGGAAACCTCCTCAACTAGCATGTTGTTCTGGCTCTTCATGTGTATGTCCTTCAACTTGTAGTCTATAAGCATCGGCAGTGTGCTCCATCATCAAGTCATAACTTTGAAAATTTCTTTCATAACGGCCTATTGATTTACAAAACTTGCAAAACAACTGGTTCGGGGCTTGTACGTACTTCTGTAATAAATAGAAATATTCAGAGCAGTTTTGACCTCTTGTTCTACAAATATCTCACCACAAACTTGATCCCAGGTTCAATAGATTAGGTGCTCCACTTTGCAAGTAATCTCTGAACACGGGACATTAATCCTTATAATGGCCCTCTCCTTTGCATTTTGTCCACCATACTTCTGATCTGGTCTCTTTACCTTTCTTGAGATCTTGCAATTCCAAGGTCAAATTTTCTAGTTGGCTTTGAATATGTTGTACTCCTGCATGAGTATCTTTGATCGGTTAAGCTGCCAGCTTCATCACAATCTCCAATACTTCAGCTTGACTCAAAATATTCTACTACGTCAAGGGTAACATGATATGTGGCAGTATCACAGCTATAAACCACTCCTTATTTTGTTCTGGAGGTATTTTAAAGCTTACTTGTCCCTTTAATACCTTGAATCGTTGATCCAACTCCCACACAGACTCAGTAGCCGAATGTTTGATTTCCTTTAGCTCTGTAATCCATTTTGTTTCTAAATTCGGCTTCTTGAATTCTGATTCCAGCACTTTCTTAATATCATCCATCGAATCAGTCATGTTAGTGATCTGATTTAGAATATTATATTGTTGTGCTAATATCCTCCTTAGATTAGAAACAAAATGCTTTCATTGTGCTTAGGGATTCATGAATTTTTGCAAGTGAAAAAATGATTTTTATGTTAATTTTATGAGCAATTAAACATAAATAAGAGACTGAATAGCAGCATAAACATGTACAGAACATCATCAAAAACACATTACAATAGGAACATGATAAAGGAGTGTAAAAATATGTGTTTACAATGCTCAAATTCTTTTGAAACCTGCTCCAACGAGTCCAGAGTGTTAAAAAATGGTTCCCCAACCTTTTTTTTCTCCTCATTTGGTTGAAAACTACCTTAGTTACGACTTCTGCTAGTCTTTCCATAATTTCCTCCTCCAAATCTAGCTAACTGCCAATTAAATTCATTATCTGGAGTTAATTCTGGCAGTTTCACGGAAATTGGTGGTACTGCCAACTTCCACACCTATCTCGTGCTTAAGGTGGAGTTGTCACATGCAAGGTGGTTAGGTCCGGCGGTTAAGGCAACGATTCTAGCAGCTCCATCGCAAATCAGAATTGGCGAGAATCAGCGGGTCTAATGGTTTGTGAAGGCAGTCATGGGCAATGTGCGATTTTGATATGCAGCAGACCCGATAGAACTATCAACTATAGTATAATCTATATCGCATCTATATCGCATCTAGGATATATTGTAATCGTCAGAGCCAGCATAATTCATGTAACAGAACTTGCATTGTGCGATATGCGACTGAAATATCACAATCGCAACCTGTTTCTGTCGGGGCTGATTCTGTAACCTTTCCTTGTTGCGATGTGCGATTATGAGTATCACATTGCACCCTATTGTTTCTTTAGGGTTGATTCTTTAATCATTGACCCGCCTGCGATATGTTAGTTAAGAAACAATGCGTAGGCAGAGTGGTTAGTCCTTTGGTCTATTGTATGGGAGGTCACAGGGTCGAGCCCGCCCTTCGACCTATCTTGCTAATATATTTTTGATCGACCATTAGGAGGACATGTGGTGGCCTCCGACTTAGCCACGTGTCACCTCCTTATTGGTCCAAACCCAAAACACGCATATCGATGAAATTATGACACTTGTCACCTTCTGATTCGCCACTTGCAAGGAATATTTCGAGGATATTCCATGGAATATTCCAAGGAAAATTATTTTTTCTATCTGGGTTGTACGGATGCCCAATCAACATCCCTGTCAGCTCCTGCACCAAATTTGCCTGTTTGGGAAATTGAACAGATCGCGTTTCTAGGGGCATACGGTGTTCGTTTCGTGTGAAACAAGTTGCACCAAATTCAGGATGATGAGAACTACACGGTCGTTCAGGGTGCACACCATTCTGACAACTTTGACTTGTGAGCACCTGATCACTCCTCCCCACTGGAAGCCTTTTTAACCCCAAAAGATCACTTTCAGTTGTCCAACAGGTGAGGGTACAATTCCCTCACCTTTCCAATCTCGATCCATTTATCATTGACTTGTAACTTGTGATCTACACGATGCTTGTCATGCCTTTCTTTGTACTTGCCTTTTTCCCTTTTCAAGTTTCTCTTGCACTGTTTGATGTACCATTTGGAGTCATTCAATGAACTCTTTGGCTTTGTCCATGTTACTATCAGTATCAGCATTCTTCTTACTAAGATGATGCAAATGGTAAACAAATTCCTCTACTTGATTCCTTTGACTCAAGCTTGAATATACATCTTGAAAGTATGTATTTTTCTAAACATAAATTTCACGTAAAACAAAATTATGCTTGAGGATAGTAATTACACAAAATATAGGCCCAGAATGTACATCAACAAAGTTATCACTTATACCTTTCTTATACCTTTTGACCGAGTGGAATAGTAGAAGAAAACCCATCCAATGGAAGTTCCTTTGTCGCTACAACTTAAACACTTCACCATTGAAAATTTCTGAATGAAATGAAATGGGCTTACCATATTGCATAAAGACTGCGCCCATGGCATAGTCACATACATCAACCTGAAACTCAAATGACTTTTTCAAGTTTAGAAGAGAAAGTATAAAGGCTAAATTGATCCTTTGTCTTAAAGCATCAAATGCCTCTTGTTGTTTGCCTCCCCACTGGAAGACCTTTTTCACAACTGCCAAAGAATGCAAATGAGCTACAATAGAAGAAAAATTAACAAAATCTTTCCTCCAACATTGGGTTGCTCCCAAAAAACCTCTTATCCAAATGACTATCTTGTGCATTGACCAATCCATAATGGCGTCAATATTGGAGAGGTCTAACTTCATCTCACCTTCTCCAATATCATGTCCCAAGTACATCAAATAAGTTTTAAACAACATATTCTTTGACATATTCAATAACAAATGTTCTTGACATAAGACATCAAGTAGTTCTTTCTCATACATGATATGTTCATAATGAAATTTTCTGAAAATTAAAATGTCATCCAAGAATACCATCATGTCTAGAAATGGCTTCAAAACATCTTTCTTCATATGCATGAAAGTAGTAGGAGCATGGCAAAGACCAAAAATCATAACAAGTCATTCAAACAAACCTTGCTTGGTTTTGAATGTCGTCTTCCATATGTCTCCTTCAACTCTACTTTGATGAAAACCATTTCTTAAATCCAATTTAATGAAATGTTTACCATTATTCTTGGGCATCAAAACAAGAGGTGCACCACATGGTAAAGGAGATGGTCAGATGATCCTTTTGATCAACAATCCTTGGATTTTCTTTATTATTTCTGCACTTTCCCTTCTTGACATCCGATGCATGTCAATGTTAGAAAGAAGACACTTTTGTTGCAATGGTGTTTCATGTTGGATTCTCCTCTTGGAAGGAAATCCTTTTACTTTCTGAAACACCTCATCATCATGGTTAGCAACATCAACCAAATCAGTTTTCGAATTTGAATTACAACCATCAACCACTTCATAATCAACATGAGCATTGGGTTTGATCATAAGAAGCACTAAAATCTTGCTTGAATTCACTAGTCTTTTCATTTTCCCTGTATTAACTAATGAAAGATTTAGTTTCTTGCGATGAGCTCTCACAATATACTCCACACCATCCTTGAACAAGTGGTACTTGTTTTCATTACAATACAAGATTGCTTTTCTATCATAGGGGTAAGGACTACCCAAAAAAATTCCAGATATATCAAGCGATACAACATCTAATTCAACTTTGTCAATGAAGTTTGTTGTGATTGCAAACCGAAGAATACATTTTCTTGTAACCAGTAAGTTTGTGTCCTTGCATATCCAACCCAATGGATATGGCTTGGGATGTAAAATGATTTCAAGTTTAAGTTGTTTGACTAAGTTATCAGATACCAAGTTGTCTTGAGACTCATTATCAAAAAGTGTGTCCATTTTTGTATGTTTTGATATTACTCTCACATGAAATAATTTAATCCTTGTTTCTTCATTTGGAGTACTAGTGTGACAATTTGATATACTAGTTCTAGCAATGGATTCTTTTCCTTTTATACCCATGCCTGCAATCTTAGTTTCATCACCCGAATTGGATCCCAAATCCTCTTGAATGATGGATGTTTTCTTTTCTTTTCCTTTGTTGTTGAATTTCTTTGGCTTCATTTCAGGATGAAGCTTCCAACAACGAGCTTCATCATGACCCTCTCTGGAACAATGTTTACATATTGTTTTCTCTCCTTCCTTTTTAATGGATGCATTTTTCTTTCCCTTGAAACTATTTTCTTTCTCTTTACCCTTAAATGGATTTTTACTACCTTCTTCTTGACTGATTTTCATTCTTGCCTCAAGATGAATGGCTTTCACACACACATCATCTAGATAATGGGATTTAACATTAAGATAGTATGCATAAGGTAACTTTGTGAACCCCCTATGTACTTCAACAATGTGTCATGTGATTGAAAATCTACACCAAACATCAAAGACCTTTTTCTGAATTCTTGGGTGTAATCTTTCACATTTTGACCTTTAAGATGTCTAAAGTTCTGCCAATTCATGATGGTTTTCTGCATATAAGCTAGAGGGTTGAATTGTCTTTTGATTGCAACAATGAAATCATTCCAAGAAATTGAGATCTTATCATGATTTTTAATATCCTCTTGGGTATTTGATTCCCACCATACTAGTGTTGCACCCTCCATTCTCAAGGAAGATAACTCAATATTTATGTCATCCTATTGAAGGTTTTGAATCCTGCAATATAACTCCAACTAATGAATCCAATTATCAAGCTTCTCTACATTCAATTCACCATTATAAATGGGCAGCTCAAATTTAACATCAAGTTTTAAAAAATGTGATTTACCAGTTCCTTTTGAAGTATGATGATGAGTATGAGTAAGGGTTGTGTTAGTGGAAGAGGGTAAAGATGCTTGTGAAGAACAAGATGAAGAATATGGTGGAGAGGGTGGAGGCTTGTCTCGATTTCCATTACCTCCTCCTGAAGAACCTTCTCCTTTAGGAGGTTTGGAACTTTCTCCTTGCAACCTAGTATTCCTCTCTTCATAGAGGACCTTTACCATCTTTGTCATATCAAAGAAAGCCTTTCTGAAGGTCTTCTCATCTTTTGTCATGTTGGTAGGTTCTCCTTCATGATACATGATCTCTGGAGTCTCAACTGCAAGTTGAGGCTGAACTGGTTTTGGCAATTGTGGAAACCTTTCTCTCCTTCCCCTTGACCCAACTTCAGGTCTTCCAACCAGCTTCCCTTCTCCTCTTTTGAGTTTTAACCTTGTAAGCATGACATAAACTTGAAAATAGTTAAATCCTTCTTTCACAAAGAAAGCCTAGGGCTCTGATACCAAAATGATCTGATTTAGAATATTAGATTGTTGTGCTAAGATCCTCCTTAGATTAGAAACAAAATTCTTTCATTGTGCTTAAGGATTCATGAATTTTTGCAAGTGAAAAATGAGTTTTTATGTTAATTCTATGAGAAATTAAACATAAATAACAGACTAAACAGCAGCATAAACATGTACATAACAACATCAAAAACACATTACAGCAAGAACATGATAAAGGAGTTCACCCCTCCTAGGCTATGTCTTTTTGGTCCAACTTCCATTGGCTTGGGCCTCTCTATTATGCTCAAAAGTGTAAAACGATGTGTTTACAATGCTCAAATGCTTTTGAAACTTGCTTCAATGAGTCCATAGTGTTCAAAAATGGTTCCCCAACCTCTTTTTGCTCCTCATTTGGTCAAAAACTACCTTAGTTATGACTTCTGCCAGTGTTTCCACAATTTCCTCCTCCAAATCTAGCTAACTTCTAGTTAAATTCATTATTTGGAGTTAATTCTGACAGTTTCACCAAAATTGGTGGTCCCGCCAACTTTCCCTCCTATCTCGCAGTTAAGGTTGAGTGGTCACATGTAAGGTGGTTAGTTCTGGTGGTTAAAGCAATGGTTCCGACAGCTCCATCACAAATTGCAATCGGCGAGATTTGGCGGGTCTTATGGTTTGTGAATGCGGTGGTGGGCAATGTGCAATTGCGATAAGCGGTAGACCTTACGAAACTATCAACTTCAGTATAATCTATATCGCATCTGACATATATTACAATCGGCGGACCCAAGGTAATTCATATGACGGAACTTGCATTGTGCTATATGCGATTGCGTGATATTGCAATCACAACCTGATCCTATTGAGGCTAATTCTATAACCTTTCCCTGTCACAATGTGCAATTGTGATTATCGCATCGCACCTTGGCTTTGCTCTAGGTCCGATTCTTTAGTTGTTGACCTGCCTACGATGTGTTAGTTAAGAAACAATGCATAGGCAGAGTGGTTAGTCCTTTGTTCTATTGTGTGGGAGGTCGCAAGGTCGACCCCAGCCTCCAACCTATCTTGCCAATAAAAGTTTGATCAACCATTAGGAGGACACATGGCAGCCTTCAGCTTAGCCACATGTCACCTCCTTATTGGTCTAAACCCAAAACATGCAAACCAATGAAATTATGACACTTGTCACCTTCTGATTCACCACCTACAAGGAATATTCTAAGGATATTCCATGGAATATTCCAAGGAATATTATTTTTGCTAGCTGCATTGTAGCGATGCTCAATCAGCATCCCTGTCAGCTCTTGCACCAAATTTACCTATTTGGGAAAATGAACACATCACATTTATGGGGGCATATGGTGTTCGTTTTGCACAAAACAAGTTGTGCTGGATTCAGGATGACTATCACTAGTGGTCATTCAGATTCCACACCATTCTAACAACTTTGATTTTTGAGAATAATTTTAAGCACCTGGTCAATTAGTCAAAGAGTATTCCATGTACCATGTCAGCACTCTTTCTCACAGTGTCATGATGAGTTGTGCCTTCTTTATATCTTCTTCAATGATCTGTCTCGCTTTCCATACTTCATCAGCTACAAACCAAAACTGGTTAGGATCCAAGCCCTTTAAAGATAGGTAGCTTAATATCATTGGCCATTTTTCTTCTTGGGGGCTTAGGGGAAGGGGGAGGGCGAGTAGGGGAATTATGGGGAGGGGGATGGGGGATAAGGGGAGTAGATGGATGGGGAATCCCAAAGATGCCCTGACTTTTCTCAACTTCTAACTTGGACGCACCTTCAACATGGGAGGGGGAATACCGGGGGGTTGCAGGGTTACTTCCTTCTTCTTCACTCTCAGACCCACTTAACAACGAACTATAGTCATTCTCAATAAATTTATTTTGTCCATGCTCTACTCTATATCGCTTCCCACTTCGCGTAGATCTTAGTTCAGACTTATTCTCTCTTTGCCTAAACATTAATCTGACTACATTCACAGTACATAATTTTCACATAAAAGCGTTTTGATCTACAACTTCAAAGAGTTTAGTTACTTACCTTGTGGACCCTTCAAAAAACTATGCTTAGCTTCGTTGTAAGATACATTTGTGTCTATTGCAAATTCAGTGATAAATCAATTCAGTGATAAATCCTCCCAAAATTATATCAATCCAGAAATCGACGGCTCTTGAGATCCTGTTATTGATGTACTTGAGTCGTTGTATTAATATAGGATTCCACTCCTTAAGTTTGTCTCCCTTAAAACAAGTGGTATGATCAATCAACTTTGATACCCACTCATATAGTTCAATGTGAAATGAACCAAAGGATATTTCGTACTGCTCTTCGAAGATATACTTCTACAACTAGATTTTACTTGACAATCACAGATTTCTATTTTCCTGAACTGCAAATTCTCACTCTTTTTGTTCAACCCACTCCTGAATTTCCTTCTTCGAAGGATGCCAAAACATATCCCTCAAACAAATATCGGTTGGGACAACATAACTATTTGTTGGCTTAAGGGGCTTGGACCTGGGTTCAAAGTGTATTGCACACCAACAAAATTCTCAACCACTGGCCCTTTCGGCAATGACCTACAAGCAGATCGTAGCCTCACTTGAAGTGGTTATGGGAGGTTGTAGAACCAGGTTTCTATAGCTAGAGGGATATGCACATTGTGGTGCTTGTGTGTTTAATTATTTCTTAGAACTATCTACAACTTCGCATGCATAAATAACTTTGCATTGATGATTTACTTCACACATTTGTACTTATCACATAAACATATAATAAAATAGCATAACATGTATTCTTTTTCATACTTCATTAAAAAGCATTCATAGCAATATGTATAAACACAGATACATACACTTTTCCTAGAATTTCTTCTTCTTTTATTAAGATAGATCTTTAATACATAAAACTTCATCGACCTGCGCACCCATCTATAGGTGGTCTGTGCACTCAGTTGTAGACTCTTCAAGGCGTCCATGCAGTCAACTGTGGAAACTTCTCCTAAAGCCCAAAATATAGACTAGAGACGGAAGATACCAATGATTCATATATGACTTCCCTACTATATTCCTCTAGTCAATGATGTAATACATGTCCTTGTATAGATTTCATTACCACAAGACCATGGTCCACATACGATGGATCTGACAAAACAATGAATGAACACCCAATACCCATTACAAAATGAGGGGCTTTGACCCACCCCAAATCCCCTAAACATCACACAGTAAATACAACTTCGCAGTCTATACACACTCCGCTCCTCAAAATGTGGAGCCTTTGACCAAAACTGGAACAAGTTGGGTTGTGCCCAACATATAGGAATTTTTAATGTACTAATCCTACAAATACAGGGTTGACATCTCTAAATTTATGTTCCTAGATTAAGAATAAAATTTACTAAGAATTAAACATTTAAATTGATTAACATTTTTGGCATTATTGCTTAAGAGATTAGAGAATTAGTAGTTTGGCCTCGTTACTTTTATCTTATTTTTATAATGTGGTTCTTGGAAAAAAAAACATAACTTATGTCAAAGGATAACCTGTTAACAAAAGGTCTTAGTAGCATGAGGTTTTCACGTACATGTTTTTGTTTTCTTTGAGTGTGTTGTATTTCATTTCTACATATAAATTCATTCATCTCTTTAATATTAAGGGTAGTGTTATTAAATTTAAGTAAAGAATTTTCACTTATTTTTGGTGTTTTAAGAACCTTCACCATTAATCCATTTGTAAGTAGGAACTCTAGACTAGCAGGAAAATTTGAGGATGCTCAAGAATTTGAGTAGTAAAGGAGGGTACTTTCCCATAATGATATTTTCAAATCCTTGTCCAAAGTTCATAATTGTAACTATAGATGAGTGTACGTCTCAAGAATCAATAGAAGAAAAAAGGATTGACAAGCAACTTCCAAAAGAAGAGGATTTATTAGTATTTTCTAGTTTTCCTTGTGATGGCCCCAAAATCACACTGGCACCAAGATCACCAATCCACTCCATAGACGTGTGCATTTACGTTCATCTGACAACATTTCTTGAAGCATTCACCATGGACACTCAATATAGAAATATAATTCATGAGCCCCCATTATCTTTCTTTCCATTTAACACATTGAATATTATCCTTCATAAAAAAAATACTACACTACACCATTTAACACACACAGTAAATTTAATTTCACTAAATCTTCAATAAGATTTCTCTACCTATTTCACACACATAGGCACTTAATTCTACCAATTCCAAATTTTAAGAATTCTTTAATGATCTTGCACATAGGCACTTCATACACAGCAAATATGAAACTTCATTTCATTAACAAAACCTGTACATATAAAAATACTCAAAACCATTTGCTTCTCTAATGAACCTGATTGCAAATTCATTTGGCCATTAGTTCTCATTGCCCATAGGCTTACAATAAGTAGAATTAAGAAGTTCAATAGTTTTTTTAAATCCTAAAAGCACTCCATAAATCACTCCATAAATCAATTTTTCCTAAATCCTAAAATCACTCCATAAATCATATTTTTCTAAATTCTAAAATCACTCAATCTATCGCTACAATCTCTCATGATTTTCAAGGTAGATTTGATTTTTCCTTATGGAAAAAATCTCACATATCCATATATTTTCTAAAATGATGAATCTTGTAGTTCTAAAACTCATTAAACATACCAACTTGGAAAATACAATTTATTTACATAGAAGAATATAAATTCTTCTCAAAAATCAAGGCTCATTTTTTAATCTTTTTCTCATAGATGACTTAATGGGTTGGAAGGTCTAATGCTCCTGCATTAGCTTGTAAGCACCTGGAGGAAAACAAAGAATCATGGAAAATATATGAATAGAGTATAAACTAGAGCTAGATATCGAAGAATTTTTTGCACAATTTTCACTAGATCCCACTACATTCTTGAGTACCAAATTCATTGAAGTCCGAGAATAACATTGGTGAATAATAAATGAAGACATGCAAACTATTACCACTAAGAAAAATATTCAAGTAGATATGGATACATTAAATCTCAGTTACTTATAATTTTCAACCAACATTACCACTCCGCTCTTTATGTATTTTTGGCACCATTCCCACTAGAGTAATTGGTTTCTTATATCATAAAATCCATTGAGGTATATTTTTTGAATTTGGGTATGAGTATACTTGATATCTTGTTACATAAATGGATGTGTTAGAAGTATTCCTACACCTAAGAAAGAGATTTTATTTTCCAAGTATAGTAGGATAAGGTAGAGAAATATATCAATAAATAAAAATAGTAAATATAAAAATAAGTCAAGTTGTGAAAACCAAAATGATGAATTTTGCTTAAAAATTGGGTATTGAGCTAGAAAAACTTACAATAAAGTTTTTCATAGTGATGTTGGTAAAATATTTCATTTACAGATCTTCAAATTATCTTTTTTGATGCTCGAGTTGTATAATGTGGGATTCCTTAAGGCCCTCCTTCCAATATATCTTGTCTAATTGAACTCATCAACTTATTTCGGATCAAGATTAGAGATATTTTACAGTACCTCGGGACTTGCTTACATTAATGATATGCCCTTTGATTGTCGATAGTGGGAATTCTTTAATGTCTCTTGGTTTGCATATTCTACAGGTGACTCAACTAAAACACATATATTCATTCCTGTCAAAATGTACTATGGTATTTTAACAATCATTTACATTAATAGTGAGTTGTATCAGGTTGGTTGATGAATTCATTAATGACAAGCAATCTAGTGAATTGTTTCCATGTTCAACTCCAAAACATTTATTTACATGGATAAATTTGTACACAATTTTGGATATGGATGAACACTATATGGTTTCATGAAACTAATATCAACTTGTATATTCTCCAAATTTTTGAAATAAAAAGGGAATGTTAATTGTTAAGTTAAGCAAAGTAGTTTGTTTCAAAAAGAGGAACCTCTCTAACATTCCTATAGCATATCTTTCTATTATGGTAGTAGATTTCAAATTATTCAATAAAAATCTTCGTTATAGAGTGTGAAGCAACCATAGTTTTTATTATTTGTCATTACAATTTATCATTCACTAAAGAAATTTTTGAATCCTTTTAACACTTTACAAATGTCCCACAACATGCCTTATGAGGTTTTTTTCACAATTTAAGTTTGTTTTTATGGTAACCAACTTCAAATTCAAAGGCTAGAGGTACCTGAGCCACTCATAGCCTCCTATATCAACCATCTAAGTGTTCTTATTCAACAACACAACTTTATTTTTTCCAAATCCATTGTGAACAATCAAAATAATCTAGTTGATATTTCTCAATAACAAAATATCAACGTCCTTTGGTATAATGCACAAGTTCTCATTTTTTGGTTTTTTAATATCATTCCTCTCATATTTTTTCACATTCCTTAATTTCTAGTGTGAATTTATGAGTGCTAACTCAAGTTCTTACTCAAGTATCATAAGGTAAAAGAAAGTTTCAAAAATATTTAGTTTATTGAAAATATGGGAAAATTATAAACAACTACCATGAACTTGTGTATATGTCTTGACATGATCATGATCATTCCCATATGATTTCCATTTGATAATTACATGATACAATTAACACCATTATCCCTTCACTAATATGTATATATTTCATTAATACCTCGTCCATGATACTAATATCATTCCCTTTCTATCCACCTTTCGGAATCATGAGCTCAACACCCTTAATTCGATGCCACGTTTATATATTATCATCATCATATTCCTTAATCCCTTTCCATATTATTATTACCACCAACCCATTATTTCCATGCATGGATAATCTGAACTTAAATAAGAACGGAACAACTTACAAATATACTCATAAACATAGAGATGAAACAGAAAAATACTTCATTTCATTAAGAAAAATACTGAACTATGCTTACAAACAGAATGGAAATAAGATAGCTTGGGTGATGGTAGCTTATCTCTGACAAGAGATGTGGCAGCTACATGCCTCTGAACTAAGTTACAATGAAGCTCAATGGCCTTTTTATTATTTAACAATAAGATAAAACCCTAAACAACCAAAATCCTAACCCGAGGAGATGTCACACCAAGAGTTTATGGGCCCAGTTGGGGTTAGTTGGGTAGCCAACTTCGCGAGGACGTAACTTGGTCATATTAACTCTATTTGACGCATATGATACCTCATTGGAAATATATATCCAAGGATTAAAATTGCAAACATGATTATTTATGCATTTTCTAAAGGAATTTTTCCAAACAAACGTTGTTTAGGGCCTCAAAATGACTTCAGAAGTTTAGGACCCGAAAAACTGTGAAAAATAGTAAATTGTGCTACAATTAAGGAGACAGAAAAACTGAAAGAAACAATTGTGAGGGTCCAAGTGGAATAGGCGGGTGGCCACCAATATCCACTTGGATTAGTCCTCTCCCCTTAGGAAGAAATGGTCCCCATGGCATTGCGTTCCTCCATGAGATGAGGAAACTTCTGTTGAACTTCGTTCATGGTGAGCCATTTTCCTTGGTGAAGGAGTTGGCCTGCTTTGATAACTTGATATAGTTGTATCTATTGTAGTCGAGTGCTCTTGACCATGCTTCCATGATCTGATCAGTTGTGGCATGTTCCATGCATTCCGGCTTGAGCTCTGTTGGTGTGAGTTGTTCTATAGTGTCAGATGTTGTGAAACCAACTCAAGAAAAGATAGAAAAGATAGGTCAACGCATTAGAATTCAGCCTCTTCGAGGGGGAAACCTCCTTTACATTACATAAATGAACAATTCTTCGATGATACAAATGAAAATACCTCCTTTCTATATATAGGAGTATAAGGGGATATAACATAATCAGAGCCGACATAACAATCATAATGTAAGGGCACAATAATAACAATAGTGGGCTTCTATGGGGCACAAGAGTAACAATATGGGCACTACATGGGTACATCAATATAATAAGGGGGTTGTACTAATAACAATAAGGGGTTACACTAGTAGTATAGGGGCCTAACATGGTAGGTTGAATAGGAGACGACGTCGGGAGCTCGGACTAGGGTTCTGAGAAAATCTTCGACGGCGCATACTGCACAGCACTGGACCCATTCACGGGCTGGACCGAAACACCTGTATTGCAATAGTGTTGCAGGGTACTAGAGTAGCACAATGGAACCTCCTCAGGGGAGGGCGTCAGAGCCCTCCCCTTCGCAGCACGGTCCTGAGCAGGCATTTGTCTTTGGATCTGTCGATAAGGAGGTTTTGAATAAAGAGAAAAGGCAACAGCACAGAAACAACGAGATAGGAGGGTGGAAGGACAAAGCCAGAGTCACACAAGATGGAGAGGAAAAACCAGAAGAAGGTACGAAAGTATCCTCGACAACATGCAAGCCTATAGCCAAAGAACGGCCCCAAATAGAGCTGCCGGGACACAAGATTGACAAGCAAATAGAATACATGAGGGATCATGCCCTTATTGGGAAGTTCATAGGGTTTTGGCCGACAGAAAAAGCCTTATATGGATGGATAGCGGCGAAGTGGAAACCCAAAGGAGATGTTACTCTGCAGCTAGGGCCGAAAGGCTTCTTTACCGCGATTTTCTTCTGTCTAGAGGACAAATACAGGATTTTGGGAGCAGGGCCCTATTTTTTTAACTCAGCGGGTCTGTATTTAAGGGAATGGATACCAAGATTTAACCCGGATAAGGAAGATATTACTTGGGCGCCAGTCTGGATCAGAATGTACTTACTTCCAGATGAATATTAGGACGAGGACATTCTCAAAGATATAGGAAACGGATTGGGGGAATACATCAGGGCGGCAGATGAAACAAAAATGCGAAGATACACTTCCTATGCCCGCATCTGCGTCTTCATGCGCCTGAATGAAGCTCTGCCAGAATCGGTAAGTCTCTCCCATCGTGACGAAGAATGGATTCAACCTCTAGACTATGAGCATGTCCCCTTTCGCTGCAGAAAATGCCATGCCCTTGGGCATCTATTCAGGGACTGCCCTCTGAACGCCAAAGCCAATACTCCTGATCCCTCTGAAACCCTAACCCAGGACGGCTTTACCAAAGCCCCTAGCAGAAAGCGAGCACACAAAAAACCCACATATGGGAATAAACCCCAGCGAAATAACACCCAAGGCCCAGCTACTAAGAACAGCTTTGAAATTCTTGCTCAGACCTCTGATGAGCAACCCCTAATCTCTGAAACCTGCCTCCTCCTCCTCCTCCTTCCTCCTCCTCCCATCCCCCTCCCTCAGCTTCCCCCTCCAAACTTCAAACCCCCATTATCCTTCCAGTAAACCTCAGAGAAGGACAGAAAGAGACGGCAGGGAAACACAAGGATATGGAAGTCGATGGAAAGACAGAACCCCCTCAAGGCTTAGAGATTAATATGGAAGGAAGCAGCCAAGTGCAACAGATGGAAGAAGAACAAGAAAGCATAGATCTGAACGGCCTAGACATTCTAGAACTAGAACTTGCATGCAAAAAGAAAGCATATGGCAGTATACCAGAGAATCAACTCAACAAGATGGAAGTGGTCATTTCGAGGGCCTATCATTAGCATCAACTTGGGATACAGCCAGGAAGTCTTTGGGATGGAAGCCTTCCCCAAAAGACACCAAAAAGAGGGGAAGAAGAACAGATCTTCAGCGAACGATCGAGATTGGGAAAATCCTGGTAGACTCAGGCAGGTATGCTAAACTGAGGAAGTACTACAAGCCCTCTATTAATAGTTGAACCATGAAGCTAGTATCATGGAACCTAAGAGGGCTCAATAGCCCTGGAAAAATCAGAATGTTAAAAAACATGATTAAAATGGAAAAGCTGCAAATGTGCTTTCTCCAGGAAACCAAATGTAACAACTCCACATTAGGCAGCATACTCTCAAAAGCATGGCCAGGTTGTCGCTCGGTAGCGGTAGATGCCTCTAGAGCTTCAGGAGGGCTTGCTATCGCATGGAATACACAAGTGTTAACTCTTTCAGATTTTCACACTTCTCATCACCTCATCCAGGCAGCCTTCCACATTCTAGGCACAAATATTCATGGCAACCTATCAAATGTATACTTCCCGCAGGACACAAGAAGAAAAATCGTGCTTCTCGACACCATAGAAGCTCTGAACAACAACAGGAGGCACCCGCTATGGATTATTGGAGGGGATTTTAACATGATTACCAAGCTAGAGGAGAAGATCGGGGGGAGAAATAGAATGGAACAAGAAAATGCCCGTTTCAAGGACTTCATCCAGAATACCTCTCTCATAGATATGCCTTTCTGTAATGGTACTTTTACATGGAGCAATCGCAGCGCTGGTAAGCATCAAATTGCTTCCAAACTAGATCGCTTCCTCATATCAGATAATGCGGTTCATCTCGGAGGAGATATATCAGCTGCTATACTTGCGCATACAGGTTCGAATCACTGGCCGATTGCCCTCCAATGGCAAAGACCTGGCGACCTAACTAGAAGACCCTTCTGCTTCGAAGAGTTCTGGCTCTCGCATCCCACGTTTAAAGACTTTGTTAAGACCACATGGACATCCTTCATCCCACCAGAAGGATCCAAAATGTATCAGTTCCAACAGAAGCTCAGACTTTTAGAAAATCACCTAAAGAGATGGAATAGGGAGACCTTCGGAAACATCTTTAAAGCGCAACAAGACCTAAACCAGGAACTGACGGAACTCCAACAAAAGATAACCATAGAGGGGCACACTGAGGTGACTCTGGAACAGGAACGACGCATCCACAACCAACTTGAGGAAAGGAGAAAGCAGGAGGAAATTTATTGGAAGCAAAAATCTAGAATCAGATGGTTGAAGGAAGGAGAGCGAAATACCAAATTCTTCCACAGAACCACAGTTCAAAGAAGAATGCACAACAACATCCCTTTCATTCAAAAGCAAGGGGGGGCAAAAGTAGAAAAGCATGAGGAAATTGAGGAGGAATTCCTCAATCACTTCAATCAAGTCCACCAAGAGCCTGAAGGAGACAGGCGACATGCTATTGAAAGAATAACCAACAATGTGCCAAAGCTCATCACGGAGGAACATAATGAGCTTCTCCTTCACCCTATTCTGTCCCAGGAGGTGGATGAGGCAATGTCCCAGCTTAAGGAAGGAAAAGCCCCTGGCCCATATGGATTCACCACCACGTTCTTTCACACCTTCTGGGAGATGATAAAACTGGAGGTCTGGCAAATTGTAGAAGAATCAAGAGCCCTCCGTTGGCTGCTTCCCTCTCTTAATTCTACCTTCATTGCCCTCATCCCTAAAGAGGAGGATTCAATCACCCCTGACAAATTTAGGCCGATTGCTCTCTGTAACGTTATTTACAAAGTCATATCTAAAGTTATTGCAAACCGGTTAAAGCCCCTCTTGCCTCTGCTCATCTCTCCGAAACAGTCGGGGTACGTGGAAGGGAGACAGATCATGGATGGCATTCTCCTCACGCACGAGATAATACACTCCCTCAAGCAATCAAAGCAGGCAGGTATGATTCTCAAGCTGGATCTCTCTAAAGCTTTTGATAAACTTAGCTGGACTTACATTCAGCAAATGCTAAAAGCCTTTGGATTTTGTTCTATGTGGATCTGCTGGATCATGAGTCTAATTACCTCCACACACTTCTCCATCCTTGTGAACGGAATCCCCTCCCGCCCCTTCAAACCTTCCCGAGGAATTAGGCAAGGGGACCCCCTATCCCCCTTCCTCTTTGTTCTAATGGATGAAGGTCTAGGTCGTCACATCAAGCATGCCCTCCACTCTCATCAGCTCAAAGGTCTCTCTGTTCACAACACCCCTGCAACCTCTCATCAGGAGTTCGTTGATGACACTATGCTATTTGGCTACCCTTCTGTCTAGGAAGCCTCGTGCTTAAAATCCCTACTCAATGATTTCTCAGAAGCTTCAAGCACCAGTGTCAATTGCTCCAAATCGTAGATCTTTTTCTTTCACACTCCTCCATCTGTCAAGACAGCGGTCACTCGTATCCTGGGATTTCCCACTGCTACCCTTCCCTCCAAATATCTTGGAGCCCCCCTAACTGCTTCAGCCATAAAGCACTCCTCTTGGCGAACTCTCATTGAGAAGCTTGAATCCCGTCTTAACCTTTGGACGTACAGAACTTTGAATTTGGCCAGTCGTGTGGTGCTCATCAAGTCAGTCCTTCAGGCAATGCCTCTTTATCTGTTCTCAATCCTTGCAGCGCCGAAGTGGGTATTAAAAAGAATCAGGAACCTTCAGCGTGGCTTCCTATGGGGCAGCTCGGCAACTAACCGTAAATGGGCACTTGTAAAATGGACCACCGTCTGCATGCCCAAAGACAAAAGTGGCATTGGGCTGAGAGACCCAGAGCATAGCAATTCCATTATGAGTGCCAAAATTTGGTGGCAGTGGATCACTAACCCAGAAAAACCTTGGGTCAAAATTTGGATAGCCAAATACGCCAATAACAGACCTCAGGAAGAGCTCATCAGATTCACTCCTACTGACAAAGGTTTGCTAATCTAGAATGCTACCAAACAGCACTTCCAGTTAATTCAGCAGCACAGCTTCTGGGAAGTAAGGAACGGTTGGACGGCAAGATTCTGGACAGATGCATGGAACCAGATGCCAAAGCTCACTCGTGTTCTTCATCCATCTCTGGAATTCAATAGGCAGGAGCAGCAGCAGGAAAAAATCCGACAGTTTTGGATGCAGGAGACGGAGCACGGATTCAGAAAATGGAAACAGGGTAATCAGCTACTCAATAATACAAACCTCTGGGAGGCTGAGGAGCTGGAGAAGGAGTTATGGAAAAGAAGCATTACACATGACGAAGGCAGTGACATCCTTAGATGGGGATACCAACCAAAAGGTACCTTCACCACATCAGAGGCTTACAAAATCATATGCAATATCACTACCCCTTCTGATCCAATATGGAGCAAAATCTGGGGTCTTGGATCCTGGCCCAAAGTCTCTTACTTCCTATGGTTGGTAGGACATAAAAGAATCCTCACATGGGATAAACTAAGGAGCAGAAACTTTCATGGTCCATCCATCTGTCATAACTGCAATCAAAATGAGGAAACTCTCCAACACCTCCTGGACACATGCCCACTAGCCAATCAGTTATGGGAAAAGGTGAGCTTCAGATGTCAAAAAAGATGCAGAATGGAGAACGACATAATCAACTCCATAAGACAATGGCCACAAAACCCTTACAAAAGCGAGCTTCTCAACTGTCTGTGGAACATAATACCGGGGCTCGTCCTATGGAGCATCTGGAAGGAAAGGAACAAACGTATATTCAAAAACCAGCGCTCTTCGATCGAAGATATATGGAATAGGCTATGTGAGAATCTCAAAGAAACGCTGATGTTACGATCCTGGACACAGGAGGATCTTCCTTCTCTAAACAATGAGAAAGGCATCCTAGACAACTGGCAACTGCATCTGCCTCAAGATCTACACAAGAACCGCCCTTCCAAAAGCAGCATCATAGACAAAAGCTTCTGGACCGCTCCCCCTAAGCATTCTTATAAGCTCAATTTCGATGGGGCCTCCAAAGGCAATCCTGGAATGGCCGACTTTGGAGAAATTCTGAGGAATCATGAAGGCACTCCCCTGCAGATATACTTTCGAAACATAGGATGGGATACCAATAACTCAGCTGAACTAGAGGGACTTTGGCAAGGGCTCCTTCTCGCTTGGAATCTCAACCTTCAACCCCTGATCGTGGAAGGAGACTCCCAGATCCTTATAAACATGGCCAAGCGCCTCCAAAATGGCTCTCAAGCAAGGAAAGTCGCAGCTAGTTGGAGGCTTGAAGCCAGGCTGGAGGCCATCGAACAAGCGCTACGCAGTAACAGGGCTATTTCCTTCAATCATATAAAAAGGGAAGGCAACAAGGTCGCTGACCTCCTGGCTAACATAGGGGTGGAAAATGAGCATACCCTTCTCACAGGAAACACGACTATCATTACAAATAATGTCCAGGCTTAGGAATGCGCTAGCCTGGTCCAAAAAGACGCTGCTTCCCCGGATGCGGGTGACACGATATGCGTTAATGAGGAGCCACATGCTAGTCATGTGCTGCCTCAGGTTTAAAGATGGTAATGAATGCGGGGATCGCCGCCAAGGAATAAAGGGCAGGGCGAACAGGGGAAACCATTCAATGCTCCGTCCGGGTTATTGGATCAACTGCAGCGAGCAGTTATGGCGAACGAAGCTCGAGGTGACGATGAAGTGGTTAAAAAAGGTGGCGGGATGGCTCGCCATGCGCTGGTTCATGCTCAGTATTTGGCATTTGGTGTTCAGGCTCTTGCCTGGTCTTTGGCTCTCCGGGAAACAGCTCTTTCCGTCCCTCTGTCTGTTGGGTGCCGTTTCAAGGCTGAAAGGCGGGTTGGGTGCAGTATCAAGTCTATTGGGTGCCGTCCATTCGCCACTGTTCCTATTCCACCACCCTATTCTGCAAAGATGGTTAGGCCTCGACAGCGCCTGCTCAGCCATCGAGGCTCTGCCCGGGGAGGGTCCTCACGTCCTCCAGTCGAAGAACCCCATTCCCACTGTTGTCGTTGCCGATGCCATCATATTACTGAGGCCAACCCCCTCCAAACAAGCCAGTTCATGGACTCTTGCAGCCCAGATTCTGACCCAGCACCTATGCCTGCCTTTGGTTCTGCCATTTTTAGCTTTAGTAGCTCTCTGGACAGACCCCGTATCAATGCCCATGTTTCGGTACTTTTCCTTGAGGAATCTCAGGTTGACGGCGATGGACAACGCAGCAAGCGGAAGCACCCGGGCGAGAGTTCAGAGAACGTCAAGGAGATGCCAGCGGAGGCTGCAGAGCAGGTGTCCAACCCTCCTCAGCCTCAAGAGATGTCGACATCCAAGGGGGACAATGTCAACATGGATACCTACCCTTCTGCAGAGGAAATGGAAAAGTATGGCTGGTGCAAGGTGGTCGAGGAGGAGCCAGACGAATAGCTGTCCATCCGCTCAGCATCACATCCTCCAGCGACACTCAGGTCTTGTTTTGGCTTTCTGTTTTTGTCATGTTGTCTCAACTCCTATTCTTGCTATGTCTTTTGCTGCCCCTGCGTGGGTAATTGCTGAAGGTCTTTTGCTGCCCCTGCATGGGATGAACACTTTTGGTCCAGAGCCCCTGCGCGGGATATCTAGTTTGAAATGGTCGCTTTTTTGGAAGTCTAAGACCCCTGCGTGGGATGTTTTTTTCAGTCATGGAGCCCCTGCGAGGGCTGCCCTTTTGACTCCTCCCAAGCCAAAGTGCCACAGGTTGGCCTCTGGTAAAACGACTCTGTGATTGTAAATGTCTTTCTTGTTCCTGTAAATAATAGATTAGTTTTAACGAGAAAAAAAAAAGTAGTATAGGGGCCTAACATGCCCCTCTCCTTCAAAAAGTGTTGTCCTCAATGCTTGAGTAGTTCTTGATGCTTCCGTATAAAATTCTTGTCCTCCCATGTGGAATCTTCAACAGGTAAGTTCTTCCACTTGATGAGATACTCTGAAATTGATCGATTTCGTAGCTGTCGGGTTCTTGTTTCTGTGACTACTCCAGGTTCCAATATGATTTTTCTTTCCTCTTCAATTTCTGGCAATATTGTTTGCATTGGAATCTTTTGCAACTTTTGAATAAGTGGCCATACTTCTTTGTCCTTCTTCCATTCATCCCTTGCTTTGTTTATCCAATCTTGTTGGATAATAGAAATAGCACAAAACAATGCTTCCACATCCTCATCCTTGAAGAGTCTTCCCATTCGGTAAGGTCGCCATTTGTTAAGTGCATGTAGTATTGCCCACATTTCCTTCTCATAAATAGTTGTATTTATATGTAGCAGCAAAAATACCCAATCACCTACATCAAAACATTTTTCACTATGATGTTGATCTACCTGTTGTTTCATTTGATTTTGCACCAAAGTGGCGTTATCCTTTAAAAGTTGGAGAACTTGTTGTTGATGCTCGATGTGATCTTTCACTGCTTGAACCTTTTTCTTCTTTATGTGTCCTTCTATCTTTAGAGTTTGAGGAGTGGTAATTTCTTCCAATCCTTTACAAGATATGGTCGGATTCATTTCTTGATGCTCGATGTGATCTTTCACTTCTTGAACATTTTTCTTCTTGATATGTCCTTCTAGCTTGATAGTTTGAGGAGTGGTAATTCCGACCAATGAATTACAAGATATGCTTGGATTCATTTCTTCTTTCTTGACGTGATCTTTCACTTCTTTCACCTTTTTCTTCTTGATATGTCCTTCTATCTTGAGAGTTTGAGGAGTGGTCATTCTTGCTAATCGTTTACAAGATCTGGTCTGATTATTTTCTTCTTTCTCTGGGGTTGAGTCCTGGCATATATCCTCTTCTTTTGATGTTTCTTGATCCTTTTCTTCCTCCTCTTCATACTCTATGTAAAATAATTTCTTCTCGGCACACTTATGACCTTTAGTGCATTTGCTATCACAATTGTAACAAAGCCCTTTTTCTCTTTTTTCTTCCAATTGTTGTGGTGTAACCGTTGTAGGTTGTGGAAGGCTTGGAGAAACAACACTTCCATCCTTATAGTTGTGAGGGGTAGACTTCATTGTTGCCATAATTTTACTTTCCAATATGTCACAAAACCCTTTTACTCTTTCCAATTGTTGTGGTGTTGCTCTAAAGAAGGTGTTGCTCTTTGTATCCTCATAATGTGCTATCATTTCCTCCGTGAGAATTGACCACGTAACAAGTTGTTTACGAGAACAAAGCCCTTTGTACCATAAAAATTGATCCGGTTCTAAATATGAAGATGCAATACATACCTTTTGTAACAGTGGTACACCATGTAGATCAAAATATTGCTCCATCTGAAGTATCCAATTTACCGAATCCTTGCCATCAAACTTCCTCATCTTGCTTTTTCTTGATTTTAGGACCTCGATCTTGAAACGACTGTAACTCTGTAATTTCAGATATTTAAGTTCTGAAATTGCTACCTATAGTAGCCCTCTATGTCCTCTTTCCAATGCCACCAGTCTGATCCAAATTGGATTCTCCAAGAAAGAGTTATGCACAATCTCCCAAGATGACCTGATTATAGACCTTTCCAGAAGAGCAAACTTGTATGAAGTCCCACGTGTCAATTTTTCGACCTTTGGTTCTGCAAAAGATAGAAAAGAAACTACAGTCCATCCTCTTTCTATACCTTCTTACGAAATTTCAATCCGATGCTTAGAGAGAAAGTTATAACGATTTTCCCCAGGTCACCTTTTTTGAATGTAATTCAAGAGTCTGCAAAAAGACCAACTTCCTCAGAACATATCTCCGCAAATATCGCGCGAAAAGCTCTGAAATTTGGACCAAAGGTTTAGCACGATTTCTTCTCACATGGATTTTTTTTGCAACTTCTGAAACGTCACAGAAAAAAATTTATAGCGAAAATGCCATGATGACCTGTTTGGAGCAGCGAAACCCTAGAATCCAAAGCTCTGATACCAAATGTTGTGAAACCAGCTCAAGAAAAGATAGAAAAGATAGGTCAATGCCTTAGAATTCAGCCTCTTCAAGGGGGAAACCTCCTTTACATTACATAAATGAACAATTCTTCAATGATACAAATGAAAATACCTCCTTTCTATATATAGGAGTCTAAGGGGACACAACATAATCAGAGCCGACATAACATTAATAATGTAAGGGCACAATAATAACAATAGTGGGCTTCTATGGGGCACAAGAGTAACAATATGGGCACTACATGGGTACATCAATATAATAAGGGGGTTGTACTAATAACAATAAGGGGTTACACTAGTAGTATAGGGGCCTAACATCAGATGTGTCCAACAATGGTGGAAAGTATGGCCAAAGGCGATCTACATTGAACACTAGGTACATACCAAGGAACGGTGGGATGATGAGCTCAAAGGCATTGCCCCCAACAGCCTTGGTGATGGGGTATGGCCCATATCGGAGCGGGTGAAGCTTGCGATGGGATCCAGCCAAGTGCTCCTTCTGCAAATGTAGTCAAACTTTATAGCCAACCTGGAATTAGTGTGACACTCGATGTTGATCATGGCATTGCTTGTACTTAGCATTGGATCTATCCAATATATCATGGACCTATTGGAGGATGTGTTAAATGCGCTCAATGAAGTTGTTAGCCCTTTTCGCTTCAAACTGCACGTGAGCCAAATCTACCTGAGTGGCTGCAAATGGTATGGCCACATCAATGGGGCATAATGGCTAAAATCCCAGCCCTACCTAAAAGGGGTTGTGGCTTGTTGAGTTGTGGAGAGCTCTATTGTAGTTTTGTTGGACATAGGAGAGACTTTCATCCCATGTGCATGGATGATTCGAGTTGTACATGTGCAAAATGTGTACGATCATCTTGCTGACAACCTTTTTTTGACCATCAGTTTGGGATGGAAAGTCGTGGACTTAGTGAGTTTTGTATCCAACATTACAAAGACTTGACCAAAATGCACTCAGGAATTTGTTGTCTCGATCTGTGATAATGGATTGTGGGATCCCAAAGTGTACCCACACTCGCTCAAAAAAGAGCTTAGAAATGGCCATTGCTGTGATACTCTTCTTGAAAACCACCATGATGGCCATCTTAGAGAATCTATCGACGACCACGAAAATGCAATCATTTTCGTACTTAGTAGACAAAAGGCCGGACATACAATCCATGGAGACAGATTCCCAAGGCCAACTAGGATTAGGTAGAGGAGTATATAGGCCTTTCTTCTTGATGGTTGGTCTGGCAATGGCGAAGGCGGTGAAAGATCTAATATACTTCCCAACATCCTGACGAAGTTTCGGCCAATAAAAATACTTTTGCAATACTGCCACGGTTTTCTCTACTCCAAAATGTCCAGCGACGCGATTGTAGTGTGCATCCCAAAACATCTTGGCACGCTCACTTGAAGGAACACATATGTGTCCCAAGTGGCATAATAGTGCATCCTGAAGGTGAAAATTTGGAACTTCTTTCCCTTCTAGGAGTGTCTAGTATATGCTACCAAATTCTGGATCGCTCTTCCAAATATACAAACCACCCCAATGTCTTGTGCCCATAGGAGTCAAGCATAGTGATTAGTGCCATGACTGGTGGTCGGCTGAGACAATCAGCGACATTATTGATGCTTCCCTTCTTATACTTAATGTTCAAATGGAACTGTTGCAGATAAGTGGACTATTTATGATGACGATTGTTCTGCAACTTCCCTTTTGTATGTATGAACTGTAGAGTCTGGTGGTCTGTGTGGATGACTATTTCCTTCCCCATAATGTAATGCTTCCATTGACGGTAGGCTTGCACAATGGAATACATTTCTTTGGCGTAAGTGGGGTACTTTCGGACTATGTCTGAAAGTGTCTCACTATGGTAAGCCATTGGATGCCGATGCTGAGTAAGAACTGCACCAATAACATAGTCAGAGGCATCTGGCTCAATCTCAAATGGTTGTTGTAGGTCTCAGGTTTGGTAATGTGAGCATTGGTGCAGAATAGAGGCATTTCTTCAACTCGAAGAATGCTTGTTGTTGGGTTTTCAACCAAAACAACTTGGCTTTTGCTCTGCCCTTGGTGACTTGACTTAAAGGCCAAGCGATATGAGAGAACCCCAACATGAACCACGGTAGAAATTGGCAAGACCCAAAAAGTTGCGAAGCTCTATTAGAGTGGTTGGGGTTGTCCAATCCCGAATGAATTTTATCTTGGATGAGTCCACATGTACACCCTGATAATCAATGATGTACCCCAGATATTGAACCTAGGTTAGGCCAAAGGTACATTTCTCCAAGTTAGCACACAACTTGTGTTGTCGAAGGGTTTGAAGGACCTATCGAATATGGTGGAGGTGCTCTTCCCAACTCTGGTTGAAGATCAAGATGTCATCTAAATAAACCACCATGAATGCATTGGTCAAGGTTCGTAAGATGTCATCCATCAATCTCATGAAGTTTGCAGGGGCATTCATCAATCCGAATGGCATGACCAACCATTTAAAAAGGCCCTCCTTGGATTTGAAGGCAGTCTTCCACACATCGGAGGGTTCGATAGGCACCTGATGATAACCTGATTTCAAGTCAATCTTGCTAAAATATTTGGCCCCCTTGAGCTAGTCCAGAAGGTCATCAACCTGTGGGATTGGGTACCTATTCCAAACAGTGATCTTGTTCAGCGCCCAATAGTCAATACAGAGCTTCCAAGTCCCATCCTTTTTTTGTACCAATATAATCAGGATCCCACAGGGTGATGATCTTGGCCTAATGTGCCCTTTCTGTAGTAGTTCCTGAATTTGCCTCTTGATCTCATCATTCTACAGAACAGAGTGTCAATAGATCAGTCCATTAGGCAGCGACGCACTTGGGGTCGGATCGATGGAGTGCTTGACCTGACAATGCAAAGGTACCCCTGTGGGTGAGGCAAAAATGTCCCTATACTCCTTCATGACCTTGTCCATCTGTTGTCTCCTGTAAAACTTATTAGCCAAAGTAATAATCATAGAGCGAGGTCTAGACTCATATACAACATGTCACTTCCACAAGTATGGTTGCCCTATCAATACATCAAAAACTTCAAGAGGAGCAACATCACATAATACCTCATTTGTGAAGGGCTTGATGCTATAGGGAAGCTGACACTGCTGGCTAACATGAAGATATTGTCCTTTGTGAATCCACCCAATGGTGTACGACTGTGGATGTGTTGTAGTCTTTAGGCCTAGCCGCTTCATGAATTCTGCTGAAATGAGTTTCTTTTGGCTCCCGCTGTTAATAATGAATTGCAGCGGAGAACCTTTCACCCACATCTGTGAGTGGAAGAGGCATTCCCCCTCCTCTAGATCTTTAGGATCAATTTTCTGGATCTTTGTGGTAGCCATGGTGGCACTAGGCTTTGCATCAATGATCTGCTTCCCTTTGTCAATCCCCTTATTCGGTTCTGATGTAGAGTCGGAACTTGAGTCTAATTTGGAAGCCTTTAGCTCGACCATTTTTTGGTCATATTATCTTCGTTTGAATGTTTTTCAAGTAGTTGGTTGGTATCACTTCTTATAGAAACTCAAAGGGTGCAATAACTACGTAACTTGAGATTTTTTATAGAGCTTCAATGGGAAGGTCACCCAACTTAATGACATGGTTATCACTTTCTTTGAAAAACCAGTGGCATAGGCTATTAGATTACCTCAAATAAGAAAATTGTTACATTTAAGAATAATCAAATTAAAAGGGGAGTATGGGCCAAGTTTCTATTTCCAATTCAGTAGAATATGAATTAGGTGAACGAAGTTAATAAATGGATAAAGGAGGAATATAAAAATAGCTATTGAAGGTTGTACATTTGTAGGATTCTTCCTTCTTTGCCTAATTATTCACTGATCTCCTAAATTAGTACTAAATTATGTAACTATATCATCATTTTCCATAAGCTTGGCCTTCTCTTTTCCACTTGACATCTCCATTTCATCATATCTAGTTCCTTCCATAATTCTAATAAATAAATTGTAATATCTTACTAGTGATTAATTATGAGGAAATAACCCTTAAGGGTCAAATCCTTTGAATGGTTTATATTCTTTCAAATTAAATGCATTTAGTGTCTCAAAGATCTTGGCTAAGTGTGCATAGTTCACAACAAATTCCAATATCCTAAATGGTAATGAAATATTTTTTTTCGTCTTCTTCCTGTGAAACACAGTTGACCATGAAAAATATTGTCTACATACCTCTCTAGCAAAATATCTATCAAATACAAACATATGGAGTAATAGGGGACTTCCTTGATACCCATAAAGTATATATATATATATATATATATATATATATATAATTTTCTTCATGCGCATATACCCCTTTCCCTTCCATAAATCATGTGTTTGTTGATTTAAACTCTATGGTTCAACTCTAGTTATTATATGTATAAATTCTAGATAAAATTATCTTGGATGAGGAAAAAGTGAAAAGGTTCTTTATGCCTCCATAAAATGGGATGCCAAAATTGCAAGTTTGTTATGTCGTAGGGTTCACGTTACTTTTTAAAGAGATGGTGAATAAATCACAATAAATTATTTCTAGTACTAGATAAGATGTCATCAATAATCTTTGAGTCTTCAAATAATCGTCCAATTGAAAGGAAATGTCAATGAAAATTACCTCTTCCTAATCAAATATATTATCCTTCTTGAAAGAAAAATATAGAATATATAAAAATATTACATGGGTATATGGGATGTTGCCTAAAGAAAAGAATTTCCTTGATTCTAAGAAAGGAGCTGGGAATATTCTCATGGAATTCATGGTCCAATTAGTGATATATTGGTGTTAGCGTAACATTATAGAGATTTATTTTGTTTTTATTCATATAACATTCTTGTTTTTTTTTCATCCATTGATATCTCTATTTTCAACATTCTCATGAAAGCTTTTGGAATCAATAATGTTAGGTTATTTCCTTGAAGAGAAACCATAATAGTTTTTGTCTTAGAATCGAAGTGCCAAGAGAACCATTAGATGAGTTCTCTAAAATTGAAGACCTCAAGAACACATTCAACATTAGCAAGGCCAATGTTATAGGTTTTATTGTTGAGATTCTACATAGGTGTCAAATTCAAATACCACGAGTGCATTGTTGATTAATGATTTTTTTTACACTATCGAATAAGTCAATTAGTTGTATCCTCACAAAATAACTCCTTCCATATATTCATCATATTACTTTATTCCTTCAAGGAATTTTGATATATGTGACAGGTCAAGTGTTTTATTATGGAGCTCTTAGTTATTTAAAACCTTAATTCATGAATATAATCTACTAAGACCTCCCTTCATCATGTAGCACCTTCGTCAAAACATGTGAGAATCATAACTCAGAGTTAATAATGAAGGGCATGTCCTTTATGGAAATATGGAATATTTGATTCACATAATGACATAGCTAACTTTTACATTAAGGATAAGGAATTCTTTAATGAGCTTTGAATTAGCCTTCAAAGGAGGAAAATGTGTATTTTCATAAATTTCACTATATACGGCTTCTAGGGGGGGGAAATCACATCTATAATAATACGTGATGTTATAGGGTAGAATGTTCATATGTTGGGAGAAGAAAGAGTGCATATGGATAGCAAGTGCAGAGATTTAAGTGTGTAGATAAATGGTTGTGTGGGGAAAGTGGTGTGAAGCTTCTTTTACACACAAATGAAAAATGTTTAAGTGTAAGAGTGGTGTGGGTATAGTTATGCATGGTGGTTCGTAGCATAAAATATGTGAAGTGCAGGTTTCTTGTTCAAGGTGAGAGGTTCAGCACAATGTTTGAAAATGTGAATTATGGAGGTTCAAAAGAAAAATAGAAGTATGGATGTTTTGGAAGACTGGTAAAGAATGATGATGGGTTAGGCCTAGTTAAGATAATATAATAAAATAAGTCACCATCTACAAATAGTGGAACTATATTGGTAGATCAAGGAAAACATAGGGAATGTCTTAATTGAGAGGTTTCATGCAAAGTTTGAAAATGCTACTAAGTATGGAATGTTGAAAGGGAAAATATAAGTATGGATGTTTTTTAAGACTAATGAAGAATGATAACAAACCAAACCTATTTAAGGTAATATAAGAAAAAATATCACCACCTATAAATAATGGAATTGTACTAATAGATTAAGCAATCATAGGGAATGTTTTAATTGAGAGGTTCAACATACGGTTTGAAAATGAAACTAAGTATGGAATGTTCAAAGGGAAAAGAGAAGTATGGATGTTCTGGGAGACTAATGAGGAGTGATGATGGATCATACCTAGTTAAGGTAATACAAGAAAATAGATCACCACCTACAAATAGTGGAACTATATTGGTAGATTAAGACAATCACGGGGAATGTATTAATTGAAATAAATGAGGCACACTAGAAAATTTTCCCTCACCTAGATTCCCTATATTACAAATTAACCAATTTGATCATAAATTCTCCATATTGGCTTGGAAATCAGTAGACTTAGCGTTAGCAACCTCTTAGGAGAATGTAATGCTAGAAACCTTGAATAACAGGTTCTTGATTGTCTCTCCATTTGATATGCACAAGTTTCTTGTTTATTTGTTGACATATGTAAGTAGAACTATTACGATGATAGGATTATTTTCTTTTTGGAAGACTTTTAGTTTTGTGATAATTGTATAATTTAGTGGAAAAAGGATTTACATTTTTGGTGTTATGCCAATTTCCCTAGTGGTATGCCAACAACCACTATTATTATTTTTGTTACTCTCTAAATTAATATAAAATTCCAACTTTATATATAGATAAACTAACCTTATTGTGCCAAGAGGTGCTCTATAGCCTAGTATACTATAAATGTGTAGACATTAGATGTTACACGTTAAATGTAAATAGTTTTTAACTTCAATTTTTATTATTATTATTTTCTTTTTATTAATAAAATTACAAACAATGTGTTTAAATAAAAGAAAAATGAAAATTAACATCTATTTTACCACATAAATTAAAATAATGACTAACCATATCTAAATTTAATTAATAAGCAAATAAAAATTTAATATTTACATTATAACAAGATTCTTAATGATGAATATTGGCCCCTATTTTACCATGAATATTTAATATTTACAATATAACAAGATTCTTAACCTTGAATATTGGCCCCCATTTTACCATGGATATTATTAACTTCTAAATAGGCTTTAATTAATAAGCAAAGACAAATTTAATATTTACAATATAACAAGATTCTTAACTAGGAATATTGGTCCATATTTTACCATGGATATTATTAACTTCTAAATAGGCTTCTTACAATACCATGGCTTATCAATACCACACACCCAAGAAGGACAACTCATTTTGAGATCAAAACATATTATAAATATTTCATTTTATTTTTATTTTATTTTATAACATATTTTAATTAAAAATTATTGACAATATCATGGGCCAATACCATGGCTTATTAATACCGTTTGCTCAAAAACCATCTCATTTCAAAATCAAAATATTTTATAAATATTTTATTTTAATTTAATAACATTTTTTAGTTAAATCTAAAAGCTAAAAGCTTTGGGGGAGATATTGTAGTAGTGTAAATGTTTGTAAACATTTACATTTGGGCTCAATTAAAAAATAATGAAAGGTTAAAAGTTAGACATGTACATGTGGGCTCAATTAAAAATTAATAGAAGGTTAAAAGTAATTGGCCCATTATGCAAAGATGTTGTAATGTCACTAAACATCTTCACTCAACCAAAATAAAATAAAAAATAATAATGATAATTATCAATAAAAAATTTTGAAAATAAAATAAAATTAATAATTATAATTATAATTATAATGAATTATGTATAATAATAAAACCAATCTAGATCCATCTTAACTCTAGATTTACCAAAAGCGAAAAAGGATCGAATCTCTTAAAATACAAACCTCAACTAAAAGAAGATTTAATTCCCCTAAATACTTTATATCCTCTATATATATATATATATATATATATATATATATATATATATATACTTTTAAAATAATAATTTAAAAAAAAAATTAATTCCCCTCAATACTTAATATATCCAATAAATAAATAAATATATATATATATATATATATATAATTACCTTTAAAATAATAATTTAAAATACTCTAAATAACCACGACACACTAATTTATAATAAAAAATAATAACAATAACCAACTAATCTAACTTTAAAATTATTGTAATAGAAATAGGTAAAAAAAAAATATTTATTATCATCATCTCTCTTAAACATTTATAAATAGAGAATAAGATCTTTTAATATTATAATACCAATTTCATTAATATGTTTATTAAAATATTTCAATCACTTTCACTTTACAAAGTTAAATGATGAGACAATATATTGATTGACCAACTAATTTTATAATAGTGAATAATCATAATAACAAACTAACTTATTATTTCATAACTAAAAAGACACAAGATATTTATAACTATATTCAACCTTAAAAATATTATAAATATAATAATGAAAAGATCTTTTAACATTACAATCGTAATTTCATGAATCTAGTTATTAAATATTTCCTTCGTTCTTTTTCACTTTATGAAAGCTAAACGATGGCAAATTTATAGCTTCTTCGTTTTTCAATTCATAAAACTTTACAAGATTAATCGGATGGAATCTTTGTATTAAATAAATTTCTCAATTACTTCGTTATAAAAATTTTAATATTAAATGTGAATTAATTTTTTTTTTGAGTAATTTTAATGTTAATTGTAAATTAATTTTTTTTGAATAATTAAATAAAATGATTATTTTTGTATTCAAGTTTCTGTGATTCATAATGAATTAAACATAGTCTATTATCATTTTCATTTATATTTAATTTTATATATTAAATTAACAATTTCAAACTTATTTCTATTACAACTTTAAATCTATCAATTATACAATATATTAATTTTATTTATAAATAAAAAATTAATTTCTATGAATTAATATTTATTAATTTATAATTATTTATTAATATAAATTAATATTTATTAATTTATAATTATTTATTAATATAAATTAATATTTATTAATATAAATTTATATGGTATAAAAAATAATAATTTTTTTGAAAATTATTATTCTATTTTAAAGACGAAATTATATTTACAATATTTTTTTATTTTATTAGGTTAAACAAATTATAAAGCTTTCCAATATTTACCACAATTGAAGCTACAAACAAATCATAGTATATGATGTAGATACAAATAAAATAAAATAAAAAATTGAAACAAATAATACTAATATTCAAAACTCCTATACCAAAAATAAAGCCTTACAAATCAATATTCAAACAAAAAAATCACAAGAAAACACAATTCAAACTTAGAATCCCATATTATTCACATTGTTATTCATTAAGGAGATTGGGGTCTTTCTCCCTTCCCTCAACAAATGCATTACATTCCTATTTATACTCAGAAAAAGAAAGACCTAGAACTTCTGAAGAGATAATTCTTATTCTTGATTTTGGGAGGAAGTTGAGAGAAAGTCTCTTGATTTTAGGCAAACCAATTGTAAAATTTTCGTAAAACAATTTGTTTTTAAACTTTATATAGTCTAGTATTTTCTAAAAAAATCTATAATTTTTACATAATGTAGAAATTCTAGAGACTTATTAGACTTAGAACACTACATTTTGAAGATACCTATGAGATGCGAACACTACATTTTGAAGATACCTATGAGATGCACCTACATTAGACTCCCGGGGTACAAAAATTCATGGACTATTTTCCATGAGTCTCCATCATTGCTGCATTTTACCTGGATCAGGTACTTTATGTTGTTTTTATCCACATGCATAATTTTATTGTCCAGTGTCTTCTTTATCCCATTGTGCCTCCACCTAGGTGTCTTCATCATAAACTTAAATAACTCGTCCAACTCATTATCTAGTTCTATTCTTTGCTGGTTTATACTACCATCCTAAAGTTGTTGCTTCATTCCTGCATAAAAACTTATCATGGTTGTTTCCATGGCTTCATCCCCTACATCTGTTGTCAATTGCTTCATCATGTTAACCTATTCATCTACTGCATCTTCCCTTATGGTATATTTTTCTTCCATCTTGGGTTTTGTTATTCACTCTTCCAAAAGCTTTAATTCCTCATCATAATCAATTGGCACTACATTTGAGTGTTGTCCTTATAGTTCAAAATTTTCATTTTATTTCTTTGTCACAAAGTTGCTACCTTTCATTCCATGTGTTATGATTGTCTTGTCTCTGGCCTTTTCACTTTTGCCTACTTGACACAATTCTACATTTTTCTCTTCCTTTATGATAGCATTTAGTGGTTATCCATCTTCATAACCTGCATAATCTACATGTACACACAAGTCCTTAGTTTCAAAATCATGAGACTCCTTGGTCTATGTTGATGCCTCTAACATCTTTTTTTTTATGTTGGTATAAATCCTCCAAAAACTCCATAAGACTTTCATGAAGTCTCTCATCTTCTTTATCATATTCTCCAAGCATTTCTCCCTACTCTGGGTCATAAATAAGAAATCCTTCCCTCTTCATGGATCTTTGTCCATATGCACCTTTATTAAGTTTTTCCTCTATTTTAACCCACTCACCTTGTGTATCACCTTCCTTGTATACAATTTAACTCTTTTTTTAAGATTTCAACCATGATTCAAGCTCCCCCTTAGCAACTTGATTAAAAAACTAAATCTTTCCTTTAGCTCAACTATCTATTTCTCATTTCCTGACATGTTATTTAACTAATCTCTTCTTTTTACTATCCATGTCTTTTGCAATGTGCTCACCACACTTCCACTGTGCTGCTTAGGTACTAAAAATATAGCTAAACACAACAATAATGAAAACAACTTACTACAAATTTGTGTTATATATGAAACACAAAGTGATCTACAAGATCTAATACCAAAAATGATGGTAGAGTGCCACGAAGGAAACGACACACAAATTTGTAGTAAATGATGAAACTATAAAAAATAAAAATGAAACAAATAATATTAATATACAGAACTTCGAATACCAAAAACAATTCCCTATAAACCAATATTTAGACTTAAAATTACAATAAACCACAATTCAAAACTAAAATATCAAATTATTCACAATGTTACTCATTAAATAGACTAGGAGCTTTCTCCCTTCTTGCTTCCCCCAATAAATGCATTACATTGCTATTTATACTTAGAGAAGGAAGGATCTTGAATTTCTCAAGAGATAATTCATCTCCTTCATTTTTGGAGGAAGTTGAGAGAAAGCCTCTTGACTTTTGGAACCTATCATAACTTTTTTTCTAAAACAAATTATTTCTAAACTTTACATAGTCTAGTATTTTCTAAAAATCTACAAAATCTATACTTTTTACATAATCTAAAAATTCTAGAGACTAATTAGACTTAGAAAATTACATTTTGAAATTACACATAAGATGCATTAAAATTAATTATCATTGAAATTAAATAACTATATGTTATAGTTTATTTAACTATATGTTATAATTTATTTATGATAATCATAATTTCGAACAATTGAAATGAAATAACCATATATTATAATTTATTTATGATAAAAGTAATTTTGAACAATTCCATTTTTATAAGAAAAAATGATATTATAGTTTTGTTAAAAAATAATTGAAGATTAGAAAATTTATTTTTATTTTGAGAATAACTATAAAGGAGACTTTTTAAATTATGATTAGTCATATTTTAGTCACACTATGTGAAATTATTTTGGAGAAAAAGATTGGCATATTTTTTTTTAAAAAGGTTATATTATACTGAGACCACTGGAGAATGGGCCAAAACCCTTACAATAAGTGATGGTTCTTTGTCTTCCATAGACCAAAAATGCTCACTAAACATTATATTTTTTCCTTGTCTTTTCCACTCGAGAGTTCTTACATTATTTATTTTATATATATGCCAAAAAACTCCACAAAACTCAATAAAAAAGAATAACATTCATCAAGATTAATTTTCCTGGTCTTTAGCTTCCTTGTCCATGCCTTCGTCCGCGATGAGTTCAATCTCATATTCTTTGTTCCTCTGAGTAGCAGAGTCTTTCATTCACTGATCATGGGCATCGTTATCCTCGTGCACTTACCTAGTTCATGGCGAGCAATCACAAAAGTCATAGACTTTAATTTAGAACTCCAACAGCTGCAAACTCAGTTTTGACCTTAATACCTTCGACCTCGATTTTTAACGTGTCCATCTTCCTCGCTAGCATGGTCACCATAACCTGGAGGCATTCCATTTCCCTCCTCAAATCCTCTAACTGGTGGGTTATTAAAGAAAAATGATAACGAGCTTCCAGGATAACATGCTCTCCAAGTTTCAAAACTGAATTCATGATATCCTCTAATGAACTAAACATAAATTCCTTGCCCCTGTTTCCACCACTCTCAGTTCCTGGAATGGCCATTCTACCAAACACTGAGAATTTAATTAGAAACAATGCATAAGAGGCAGGGGGTATATGTCTTAAATACCATGCCTTCTGGACTCCTTGGTCTCCTAATGTCATTGCTTCAAATTTAATGCCTCTACAGTAGCTACTTCGAACAACAAAAAAATACACGCGACAAATTCTTTGCCCTACTTGCAAGTTCATTCATACATGTAACAAATCTGGTCAAAATTCCATGTAATAAAGTTAATAAATACAAAATAATAACCAAGGTCATGGGACACACATTCCAAGCCGGGTGTTAGGAAAAACATCGTAGTGTGGGTGCTCATTTGGTTTATTATGGCTAAGGAAGTTGGAAAAGTTAAAGGAAAAGGCTTTGGAAAGGCATGAGGCATTAATTAGCATTTTATTTATGAAAATAATGGAAATTAGGAGAAAATGAAGGTGAAAGGTCATAGGTTTCATGTGAGGAGGAAAATGAAATAAAATAATGGAAAATTAAAGAAGATAGAGGCCTCATTAATAAAAATGCTTCTGAGGATCAGTTGGTACGTTTTTGTCAGTTCAGTTTTGGAGCTCTCTCTATTGTCTCTCTCTCTCTCTCACTCTTGGACACTTAGAGAAGTCTTGGATCACTCTAGCATAGGATCAAGGAAAGAAAAGGAAGAACATAGAGGACAAAGGGAAGTAAAGATCAAGCAAGGAAGAGCAGGATCAAGAAACTACAACGAGATTACTTGCAGGTATTGATTTGCATGTGTGATTTCCTTGCTAGATTTGGCATGCATGGTACATGAATGTGAGTATTTGATTCTCTTACTATTATTGGCATGGTTTTTTCCAGGTCTAACAGTGATTTTTAGCCTTGCCTTGCCATTTCCTGATAGCCATGGTGTGATGGGTGAATCCTTGGACTGGAGAAGCTAGGATTGCGGTAAAGGAAAATTTTGTGTACCTTGATGGGCCTAGGAATCCCCGACTAGTGAATGGCGGGATATACAGTAAATCCTAGAGGTGTGTGCCCTTGATCAAGCCTAGGAATCCTCGACTGTTGAATGGCAAGATGTACAGTAAATCCTAGAGGGTGGAGTCTCGATTAGGCCTAAGAATCCTCAACCTGTGAATGGCAGGATTTATGGTAAATCCTAGAGACTAGGAGGCAGAAAAAATTTTCACAATGTAGGTGGAGAAATCTAGTGGCATCCATGCTCATTTAGGGCCTAGTGATCTAGTGGGGATTACGGTAAAGCCTGAGGAAAATTGGATTGGTTTTGTTGTGAGTCTCACATTCACGCTTTGAATATGGCACGAGGTTGATTGACTAAAATAAATATTTGGTTCACTCAATCTATGGTTGGGTGTTTCTTGGAAGTCTTGAACCTAGTTGGCTTATGCATTCATTAATAAGATCTCTTTTTCCTTCGTATTTCATGTGTAAATATACTGGTTCATATGTGATTCTTATGGATGTTATATTCTTGTTATTTCTATTGGTTATATGTTGGTAATGAGTATGTTTTATGACATACTTGATGTATGACTCTTATGATGTTTTGATTTGCAAATGAATGTACAATGAATATGTGACCTAATAGATGATAATGCAGTTATTGTGATATAGAAACAATGCTTCTTTATGAATCTTAGATAAGTATGAGACCCCTATGCTCAGATATGTTGTTATGACCTATAGATTACATATTTGGGACATGTTTGACAAAATGTCTTTCATGGCTATTAGGGTTCAGATCAAGTACTTGTACCAATGATTGAATTAGTAGCATTAATCCATTTATAGTTATCATTTCTGAAAGTTTCATGAAGTTTTGGGTAGTGGCCTAAGTCATGGCCCTTAAAAAGTGGCACATAATCTAGGGTCGTTGGCTCAGAAATGGCTGCAAAAATCCACATTCGTTGCCATGCCTTGTTGTGGGAGACACTAGAAGGCCTCATTCACATGAATGGATTGTCATGGGAGTGGTTGAGGGTCCCGATAAGTTAACCAAGTTGTCTCAGGAGTTGGTCACCTCGAAGGGTTGGTTGGTTTCTGAAGATTTTGTAGCATATGTGGAAGGTCAGAATGGTTTTTTTTTTCTCTTCCACTTCCTTAACTATACATGGGGAGTTGAATCACATGATAGTAGCCTCCTATCACATGTTTACCCCATCAAAACAGTTAAATAGGATAAATGTGGGAGGAGGGTGTTACAGAGTTATATTAGAGCATGTTTCACCCCTTCGATTAGATGGGTGGAGAGTGTTAGACATGCATACATGTCAGTTGCATATGTGTTCATCATGCTTGTGGTCTATGCTCTTTTGGTGTATGCATGGTGTTGGTCATGGTTGCATTTGGGTCGTCATGTGAAAGTTGATGGTGTTGTTGTTGGATGTGTTTGTCATGATTGTGTGTCGGTTATGCATTGGTTATGCATGTTAGTGCTTATTTGATGTTATACATATATTGACATGGTGATAGTTTTCGTGCATGAGGTCATGGTATGTGGTCGGTATGGTCATGCATTGATAACTAGATAATGGTTGAAATTATTCCCATATACAACTATGATTATGTTTATACATGTATTGTGCTAATCTAGTTGATATTGCAAACAAGATATCTTCCCCTCAACTATACTGAGATATGTTGAGTATGTTATGTTTTTGTTTAAGCTGACATGGTATGCTTCCAGGAAGAATATCAAATATGACTAGCAAGATGGTAGACTATAGTTCACGAGACCCTCCCTATGGATCAGATAAGCAACGTGATGGTGGGTACTCTTCCGATATATAAAACACATTGATTAGTTTGATGGTAAAATAAGAAGTTGCAAAGCGGATAATGTCAGAATCATGCAGCACTACAACAAAATCGTGTGATTAGAATCCCTTTTTGCTTCCTTTTTTCATCTAGAGCCCATTTTTTGTGTTATTTGCATCCATTTATCAAATATGGTGCAAAAGTTGATGCAAAAGTTGCACCGAGTTTTTCACCAAGTCTTACACCAAGTTTAGCACCAGGTATTGCAATAGGTTTTGCACCAGTTTTTATGCCAACTTTTGTGCCATCCTTTGCACTGGGTTTTGTTCCAGTTTTTGCATCAAGTTTGGAACCTAATTTTGTTTCTCCTACTTTTGCAACCTTTATTGCATCCAGTTTTTGCACCTACACTTGCATCATCTTTTGCATCCACTTTTGCATCCTTTTTAAAATCATTTTTTGCATCTATTTTGCATCCTTTTTTACATCCCCTTTGCACCAATATTTGCATCACGTTTTGTGTCTAGTTTTGCATCTAATTTCGTTGCATCCACTTTTTCATCTTGAAAGTGCATCAACACATTATTTTTTGCATCTATTATTGTGCCCACTATTGCATCAAATTTTGTTGTGCCACAATTTGCGCCTAGTTTGGAACCTCTCTTTGCACCCACTTTTTCTTCTAATTTTGCATCCTCATTTGTGTCTAGGTTTTTATCGACTTTTACATCTATTTTTTCATCCCTTTTTGTATCCACTTTTGCATCAGGATTTGCATCAGGTTTTGTGTCTCATTTTCTAACTACTTTTGTATCCACTTTTGTTGTATCCAATTGTTCATCCACTATTGCACCCATGTTTACGTCCACTTTTGCATCCATTTTTGCATCTTCATTTGCATCAAAGTTTCTTCTTATTTTTTCATATGTCATTACATCCACTTTTGTTGTGCCACAATTTGCACCATGTTTTTCACTTATTGTTGTGCCCTCGTTTGCCTCCAATTTTTCAACCTCTTTTGCATCCAATATTTGAATCATATATTGAATCTCCTTTCGTGTCCACTTTTGCATCATGTTTAAGCATTAGGTTTTGCGTCTTGTTTTGTATCTACTTTTGCATCCAATTACATTGCATACAATTTTGTTTCATTTGTTTCACCTATGTTTGCATCCACTTTTACATCCCTTTTTGCATCTTGTTTTGCATCCAAGTTTGCATTTTTTTTGTGTTTGTTATTAGATCCACTTTTTCATCCACTTTTTTTGCTCTAGAATTTGTACCATATCTTGCACCTACTAGTGAAACCCACGTTTTCTTCCAAATTTGCATCATATTTTGTGTCCAAGTTTGTATCGAACATTGTGTATGTTTTTTCATCCCCTGTTTCATCCACTTTTACGTCAGGTTTTGCATCCACTTTTGCATCTAATTTTTTGTCCACTATTTCACCCATGCTTGTGTCCACGTTTACATCCCTTTTTGCATCTTATTTTTCATCCAAGTTTTCCTCCCTTTTGCATCCAATTTTTTACCCTTTTCTGTGTCTGGTGTTGCATCCACATTTGTTTCACCACAATTTGTGCAAATTTTTACACCTACTATTGCAGCCATGTTTGGTTCCACTTTTGAATCTGTGTTTGCATCCTATTTTTCATCCAAGTTTGCAATGACTATTACATCTGCTTTTTCATCCACTTTTATGTCATGTTTTGTGTCTTGTTTTGAATCTACTTACGTTGCGTCCACTTTTCATCCAATTCTACATCTATTGTTGCTCCCATTTTCATGTTTTCTTTTGCATCCCATTTCCAACATTCATCATATTTTTTGCATTGATGATATTTCTTATGACATTGACAATTATGAACACCTTATGACAATGTCAATAATCATGATGATGATGATAATGAAGATGATGACAATGACATCAATTGTGATTATGGTGATAAAGATGATGGTGGTTACAATGACAATGATTATGATGATGATGATGCTTAGAATGACCTTGGCCAAACTACCCAATTTTTAAATGTTGTCATTGTCACAATCATAATCATTATATTTGGCATCATCATCCAAGTCATCATCATCTAATCATCATTGTCTTCTTGGTCATCATCAACAACAATAATGGCATGAATGATGTTGACTATGCTAATGATGATGATGCCCATGACGACAAAGAAAACAATGATGATAGAAATTACAGTAATGACGATGATGGGGATGATGAAAATGATAATGACGATGAAAATGGTGGTGATGATCATCATCATCTATCATCTCTCAAAAATAGATTGTTATTTCTCTTTTATATATCATCTGTGTCCTAAACTACCATTTACTAGCACTCATAACATTTTTTGGGTTGATGATATTTCTTACGACACCTATAATCATGAACAATTGATGACAATGTCCATAATCATGATGATGATGATGATGATGACATGAATGGTGATTATGATGATAATGTAATGATGATAATAACGATGACAATGATGGTGGTTTTGATGATGATAGTGAAGATGATTACAACGATTATGATGATGCCAATGACCTTATAGTCTTATGGATTCATGAACTTACTAGTTTCAAGACCATCTTCTGCATACACATTATAATTATAAAACTTTTTACGTTTTCCATCTCTCTTGGCATATATTACTACAATGGTGATGTCAACACTAGAAAGATATCTTGTTGTAATTGTGGTTCTAATGTTAGCACCAAAAAAAAATTTGTTAAATTTTTGTTTACAAAGATTGATTTATGCAATTATTTGAACAATCAATGTAAAAAACTAAATAACATACAATTATTTTGACTATAGTCCCATGGATTTTCATGAAATCACTAGTTTCAAGACCATATTCTACGTACATATTATTATTACACATTTTTGCATTTTCTATCCCTCTTGGGATATATTGTTGTGATAGCAATATTAGCACTAGAAAGATATCCTATTGTAATGGTGGTATTAGTATTGGCACTAGAAAAATGTTAAATTTTGGTTAAACGTTTTGATAAAGTTGGTTTTTTTTTATGCAATAATAAAGTTTTTGTTAAATTTTGGTATTAACTATTTCTAGGTCAAATTGTATGTATTAACCATGTTATTTGTGCTACAAGTATGATTCTTGGGGCAAAATTGAGCCTTCAAATAAGTTGCAAAGAGAATATAAATGGAAGAATAATAATGAAAATTATGTGTGTTGTTCAATTGTTCAGGATATATATCATGTGTGAAAATCTTCAACATTTTCAATAATAATGGATTAGAGGTGTGCTTGTAATTTTACAAAATGTTTGGATGATACATCAAAACAAAGATGGTTTTATCAATGTGCTTAGGATATATTTTCGATAAGAAACCCTAGGTTTTGGAAGTATGCAAATAATCCCTCTCAAAACCCCTTCTGAAACTGGTCCTTAGATTTTGAGTACAACTAGTACAATTCTACTACAAACTAGATATAATGTATCCTTCCATTGTTTTCTCTCCCCAAAAGTCTATTGCTCGATTAACCAAGTGATCGTAATTGTCCAAATTTTCTAGATTTAAGATTTGACTTATTTATCTTCTTGTCTCCTCAATGGTGTTGTGGGGCTTCATCAAGCATATGCAACCATTCACAAAAACTCACTAGAAAACTCTATCCATAAAATTTCAAAGATGTCTTCATACATGAATGTCTCCTTGAATTTTTCCATTCTCCAACAAAGCAATGGGGCTTCATCGCTAGAAAATATTTTGTTCCATCATCAAAACAATCTTGCACTTGTGGTTTAGCCAGTTATTTCTTCATTTTCCTAAGGCCTTAGAATCATGTTGTGTCCCCAAAAACATAACCATTTCTTAGCTCTAATTGGTAAACTAGGGTCCACTTAAGTGTCCAACAAACATTTGTACTAGTCTAGCATTAACATTATCAACTCCTAAAGCAAGGAAGGTCTCAGTTAAGGAGTGTTACCAAGGTGTTGGATAGGTGGGGAGCTCTACATAGTGAAGTTATCAGATTGTGATGTAGTGCATACATTCATTTAACACTATGCAATCCAAAAACAACCATAATTTGTCATATGGCTATACTATGACATTAAATTAGATTGTTGTAATTGATATTAATAATGGAGAGAGATTCAAGCATTAATATAAATGTAAAGCATAACAACATAACATATATATAATCATCATACATCATAAAACAAAAAAATCCCATTACAAGAGATATATTTCCATTGTTCTCAAAGACAACCAACATATACACTATGATCCATACATCATATCAATAGCAATATGATCAATGTTCAACCAAACATTTCACTATTCAACCATCTAACTCCTTGTCTTAACCCATACAATGGAATTTATACATTTTTCCATGTAGACATCTTGACATGGTAAAAAAACCTAAGCTAACTAATTTCAACAACTACATAAATACAATTCATCATAAACAAAAATTGCTTCACTATTCAAATCTTGAAATTGAAATTTTTTTAACTTAAAAATCCACTAAAATCATTGAGTTTGATCTCCTGGCCACTAAATAACACATTGATTTTTACATATATTACACTAATACCTACCATATCATCTTCTAATAACAAAACCAACATAAAGGAAACTTTCAAAAACACAATGTCCCAGGGTTTGCCAAACTGAACTTTGAAGTTTGAAGTTCGGTGAACCTTAAAAGAAAAATTAAGTTCGACTGAGGTTCATCTATTTCTATTCAGGTTTTCTTTGTGTAGTTCAATGAATAAAATGTGTCATCAAACTTCAAAGCTCCATATAATGGTTAAATGTTCCCTTCGAGACCACCTAGCAGATTCACAATTTGTGCAAATTTGAAAATTCAATGCGAGGGCATAAAATTGGTGTGTCTTGGTAGCATGTGTTCCATTAGAAGGGTGTCCACATGGAAAAAAACAATGAATTATGTTGGCAAGGTTACATTTAGTTCTAGATTGACATGTTGGTTAAAACTTAACGATTGGTGCTAAAATGTACCCTCAAACTTGGTTAAATGTGTTCTTCATGACCATTTAGCATATTCGTAATTCACAAAAAATTGAAAATCCTACATGACGACATAAAATTAGCATGAATTGATAGGATATGTTTCATTAGAGGGCCTCCACACAATGAAAGATAATGTGAACTGTGATTGACATAAATTACATGAAAAGAGACGATGGGTAGCAATCTTATGAAATTTGACTTTAATGGCTACGTGTGACTTAACTTAGGTTATAGTTACGCTAAAAAAATTAAATATTTTCAAAGTTACGAAAAAAAATTATATGAGTTACGTATAAAATTATAATTGGCGTAATCTAAATTATAGATGAAATGGCCTTTTTCATCAGAATTCAACAATAAAATCTCAAGTAAGATTATAATTTTTTGTTGTTTGAAATACATTTTTGAATGCATAAATGGATTCAACACCCTAAAAAACCCCTGGGGCACTCAAATTATATAGATTAAATAACTTAAACTCAAGTTTTTAAAAATCTCTGTAGGATTTTTGTTAAAATTAACCAGAAAAACAACCTCTTTTGATTAGATTAGTGCACTTCCATTCTTCAAAGAAAATGATTCTAGAAGTCAAGGTAAGAGCTCTTTTAGATAAGGAGTCTGCCCTTGTATTACATTTCCTATAAATATGTTGGAAAGTGAGATAATGAAACCTTTCCTTTAATGCCAATAACATGTCCTACTAGTATAGAAAATACCTTCCAATCAACCATTGTACAATGCATATTGAATCCATGTAGACTTGTAAATGAAAGATATTTTTATTGATAACGAAAGAAAAAAAAAGTTCAACATGCTATAAGCTCAGAAAATCACAATTTTATATCAAACATTTAAAGTAAAATAATTTAGGTATTTCTCCAACTATATTAATATATTTTTGTTAATAACATTATGTAGAATTAAAAATAAGTAAATAATATTACTTTAAAAAATTATATTCGATAATATTATTTGATATCCTCAAAGTTATTCCAAAATTATGAATTCAACATATCCATCCCATAATTTAGCACATATTGTTCAAAATTGAGTGATGATCTAATTCACCAAAAAAAAAAAAATATATATATATATATATATATAAATGGACATAACCACAACTCCGGGTAGAGGGGAAGCCATAATGAATGCTGAAAAAGGCCCAATCCTCCCACTAATGACAGAGACATCACACCCCACAACATCCATCATGCCATCCGTTGTGACCACAACGGTCGTGCACAAATATTGTGTATGCAGCCTACACAAAGCGAGGTTGAATTATTTGTGATAAGGGAATCTGAATATTTCACGGACTATAACGCAATGCCCACATAACACAAATTGTTGTCAGCCGTTTTTTTCGGTAGTTTTGAAATTTGGGTTTTGAATAATAATGTATACTAATGAATGTTGAAGAGTTGTAAAAGGGAAAGGCCAGAATAGTAGTCGAGCACGTCACCGCACCAAGATCGATCTCCAATCCACCCTATGACTATATGGAAACAGGTACACGGCGTTGGATCAATCTTTAGGATCTCTAGATTGATTTTCGTTTCTTGAATTGATTGAAATATAGTGTCTTTTCTCTAGATATGTTCTATATTTTCAAATGAAATGATGCAGTGATTCATGGATAGTTATGTTTTTAGGGTTGAATTTGGATGCGTTGAGGGATCGGTGGATCGAGGAGGATCTCTTCAATGGCTCACCCACAAAACATCGATTTTTTCGATGCCTATTTTCGTAGGTAAGATTTGGACCACGATGGTAGGATCAGTGGTTCCAAAGCCTTGGTCTTCTTTCATGGAGCCAATTTACCCAAGAAAATACTTGCACAGGTACCCTTGGAATCATGGTTTGAAATATTTAAAATATAATTTGGCATTACAATTTAAATATTTTATGTAATTATTTTTTTAGTAAACTGAGACATTGAAATCAAATCAATTCAAGTCCTAGTCTGAGTTTACCCTTCTCTAATTCCAAGTTTAAAAACACTTCTTCTATCTACCCCTTAAACACACATAATTAAGAAACAAATCCTGACAATAGCCTAAAATATTATGGATTTCGAAACAAAGAAACAGTCTTCCCCACATCATATGAAGTATTAAAATAAAAATCATTAAAAGAGATATTGTTCAAATTTAGAAGAGAAGCCATTCTCCTCCTCCCAGGTCTTCCAATAGCTTAACTCTAAGGGGACCCTTCCTTTTCAAAGAAAATTTGCTTGAGTGTTCATTTCCTTGTAAATGTGTTGATGTGAAATAGAGTTAAAATTTGATAATAATGTAAAGGATCTCATCAATAATTTGGTGTAAAAGGAATTTTTCAGAGAAATAGGAACCCTCCATCAGTTAATTACTAACTTAGAAGCCCCAAATACCTGTATCTTTTGAGCCCCATTATCTGCAACCAACTTAAGAGATGGTTTCAAGGCTATAAACTCTGCATAATTGTTTGTATCTCTTCCCAATTTATACTTGAATTTGATCCAATCAGATTCTGATATATGAACTTTATCCCCTTCCCCACAACATTTAGGTTCCCCCTGAGTAGCTCCATAAAAAATAATGCACCTAATTATCAGTTTTCTCCTCTACAATCATCCTTGGGGCCTTCTCTCCTTTTTGTTGTGAAAATCTTTTGAGTGTTTTCATGTTTTATTATTGCACTCTAAAGAAAGTACAAATCTGTATTCAAAGAGACTCAAATTCCTAGACATCCATCCATCCCCATGGTCACAATCACAGGTAATCCCTTGAAGTTCATCGCAACCACATTTCCATCCCAATTCCTGAGACTTTTCTCAATAGGCATTTCATTCAAATCAGTTAGCCAATTCCCTCCAAACCTGTATTGTATAAGAGCACGGACATAACAAATGTAGAATAGATTCTTCATTTTCATACACAAGGAACATCTTCCAAAACCAGGCTTATTCATTTTTTGGAGATTGTCCCTAGTGAGAACTTCATTGTTTTAATGTTAACTACATGAAAATATGAAATTTAAAGAGCATTTATATTTCTAGATTTTCTTCCACCACTACAATGGAGTACCAATATCATGTCCGACAAGGTTAAATCATTCTCATTCTCAATCTCCATCAATATTCACTACAAGATTCACTTTATCTACAAGATGCATGAATCTAAAAAGTGCATTATGCCAAAACAAATGTCCCCTTTGTCTTAAACTATGAATCAATTATTTAAGGGGGCCTAGGTTGCAACTATAATTGATGGACATTGTGCTTCAATATGAGATAGACATAAGGGTTTATTACTGAAATCATTGAAATAATTTAGTTAGGCTAAGAGTTGGGATTCTCCTTTTAGGGATTCTAGAATGGTAGAAGATTTTCGTAGAAGAATGTGTCAATTATGAATTATTGATAAGGAGGCTAAAAAATCTTTAAGATAATCAAATTTTTATGTTTACCAATTTTTCTTTCCTATTTTATGTTTTTTCCACCATCCAACTTTAGTAGGGAACATTTTCAAATATAATTTAAATGAATTCCACTGATAAAAACATTACTAGAAATATTTTGAGAAGATGTCAAATTTGCTAGCACCAACCTTGAAAGTATTGTAAGTGTAGGTATCAAATAAATTATGAAGGTTTAGTTAGCAATAATTGAGGTTTTATAATTTGTTCTTAGTACTTACATTTTATCTACATATACAACCTATGATACATATTGATGAATGAGATATCCAAAACAAAAATCAATTTTTGAAGCCACAGCAATGTTGTTACAACTTACACGTCAAGTGCATGTTTCTTTTTCTTTACTGGTACGACCTTCATTCTATTGTGAATTATTTAACAATGAATTAGGAGTTCCATATGTGAATGTAGAAAGGAAAGGTCTTGATTTCTATTCCATAGTGTAGGTTTTAACCCCATATAGAAATTACCTGCATACGAATTCTAAAACACAGAAAATAAGCAATGCGAGATCATAATACATAAAACACATATACACAGATATTTTCCCCTGGATCCCAAAACCGGGACTACTAGCTTGATTTTTCATTATGTTCCTTTCGATGTTACAATACATATTTATACATGTTGAAGCATCCAATACCATGGATCGAAAACCATCGCGTCCAATACCATGGACCGAAAACCATCGCGTCGAAAAAAAATGTGCGAAAATCATGCACAAAACCATAGGTGGGTCCGCCCAACCTAACATAGGGTCCAAAACCAAAATTTTCCGGGGCGCTGCCCCGTACCCCATAAAGTGGGGTTACGGGTGCCCTTCAAACCCCCTATTAATTACGTAGAAAGAATATAACACAACCCAACACATAGATTGCATGAATTTGAAAACATTGAGTAATTGTTGCACACGTGTGGGTAGGCATTATGTAAAAAAAATGGTTCTTGAACTGATTAAGTTCTTGGACCCAAGTACAAGTCCCAGTTTCTTCCTAAATATGCCTAAGTAAAGATGAATTGTAAAGGCACCTTGGGTTCATATCTAGATATATTTGCTCACAAAATAAGATATCATAATTGTCTGAAGGGGAATGGCTATAATGAGACAACCAGAGAGTTGGTATTCCAAAGATAATAGTCCTAGACAACACCACTTTGTTGCATTGACATAACAATTCAGTAATAATAACATCCATGAGACCTAATATCAGATACCTCAAATGATATTCTTAGATTCGTATTAAGCACATACAGTACTTTTGGTGTGTACAATAGTATAATAGAGTGCATAGGGGTCAACCCATAGGGTTAGCTCAATCATTTGGCTTCATTGCTGCCACAACATTGTCACTGATCTGACAAACTATGCAGCTTACCTATTCAATTCCTAGAGGGTCAAGCACACTAACTCTATGCTCCCCACTTTACATTAGTTACCATCGTTTTTGGGGAATTATTTGCAAGAAAAAAAAAGTGCATAGGGATATTAGTAAGAAAAATTATCAATCATAAGGATATGCCCGGAACCTTACAAAAAATATTGTGCTTGCATTATTATACAAGAATTTATGCTAGGTACCAAATTGAATTTGTCTTTTATTTTCTCCATTTAGGACATTGGGTCATGTTATTGACTCCCAAAGTGCTGCAGTTGGCAGCCATATCCAAAAGCGGTCCTACAACATCCCTTGGGTTCATTGTTGTAATCAGGCATATTTTATTGCTATTGAGGCTTGTTGATGGAAGAGATTCCCTAAGCATAAGCTCATAACATATAATCCAAAATGTTTTCATTGCATGGCACTAACTTTGATTCTTATGTTGTACAAATGACCAAGAAAATGACTAGATAGAACAACCAGTTGTCAACAGACTATGGAAGTGTCCATAACAATCATTGGTGCTAAAAAACTAGAAAAAAAAGGAAAAATACAATTGAGAACAAAAGGGAGATAGAAAGAGTTAAGCATGTTTGAGAATATAGGAAAATGATCCTTCACTAACAATATTATTGGTATTATATGTTGTGTTATCCATATCATTGTTATACCTTCTCTATTCATTATAGATTGGTTATTTATCAGTACATACTTTGGTTATGATGTGTTCAGGAGCCCCTCACCAGATGTGTATTTCACAGAATGCCTGCTAGACATTCAATTCGTAACTGGTTGTTTCAACTTTCAATTCATTAGAGTAATTGAATGAATTTATTAGATATTTTTAAGATGCACTAACAACTATAAATAGAGAAATTGTTTGTTTATGAGCTAGTTGTCCCTGCACTTTCTTCCTTGAGATCAATGTCAGCAACGCCGTTCATCCAATGATAAACTCTATTTAAAGAAAGTATTAAAATATGACACAATTAAATTGACATGACCAAAATGTTGAATTGAATTGTAACAACCTCCATTAGGGGTCGTTACTCATTTTTGTGCTTGTTGTTTTCATTCTCTTATTGACTTTTCACTTAGGAACAATGAGAATCTTTTCACTCCATCAGAGCCTCATCAACCATAACACAGTAATAACACCTCCAGAACTATAGATAACACAGTAATAAGACCTCTCTCCTATAAGTCTAATTAATTAATTGAAAGCAGTAATTTGAAAACTCAAATTAAATATTAATAATAATAATATATGAACTAATAATTAAATTATATAAATAAATAAATAAAAATAAAATAATAATAACCAAATATTATTATTATTTATCATATTAATCAAAGAAATTATATATACAAAACTCTTCCAATAAATATATAATTATTAAAAGAAAAATAATATTAAGAATAATAACAATATTAAATAAATAAATAATAATTTGATGGTAATAACAAATAAATACATAATAACAAATTAAACAAGTAAATAAACTAATAATTCAATAATTAATTTAAACAAATTAATAAAATAGTTAAAATATATATATATATATATTTATCAAAAATAATAAACTAATAATATTAATAAAATAAATAAATAATATTCTAATAATAATAATTATAATAATAATAATAAATGATATTATTATAAAAATAAATAAATAAATAAAGTTAATAAATAATAATTAAATAATTAAATAATAATATTAATAATAATAACAAAGAAAAAATTAAATTAATTATTATTATGATATTAATAACAATTAAATAAATAAACATAAATAATAAAAAATAATAATAATAATAAATAAAAAAAAAAAAAAATATATATATATATATATATATATAATAATAAAAATGAATAATAAATAAATAAATTTTAAATAAAATAAGCCGACCTAATTTCTCTCGGAGTTGTCTATAACGCGACTTTTTGAAAGCTTTTCCGGCGGATTTTTCCGGTCGAAATCCGGCAAGAATTATTGGAATCACAAGTTTGATAGCTAGTTTCTGCACAATGAAAGCGTCCCCGGGGTTTTTCAGGGTGCTGAATCCAAATATGTAGTTAAAAAACCATTTTAACTGCAAGAAATCAAGATTTGACCTCAATTTCTTCGCCGGATTCCGTCACCGGAATCTTCAAAAAGTCGCATTATAGACAACTCCATTTCTCTCATCATTCCTTAATAACCCTTTTATATATAGTAATGTTCATAGCTCTGGGAGACATCATTAATTTTAAAAGATCATCTTTTGTCGCTTCCCCTGATGATGGACTCACTTTGTAGTCCGAAACGTTGGGTTCACAAAACTCTTCAACAGGTCATTCCTCCTCCATCTAAAAACATAAAGGTGTTTACAAGATATCATGTCCTTGTGGAAAAATTTACATTAGAGAGTCAGATCACTCCATCTGAGCAAACATTATGGATATGACACCAACTTTCAACATAATAGGGTTTGCACTTCGTCTCAAGTAGAACATTCTGACAAGATAAAAAGAACATTTTCCTTGAAGACATTGAGGTAGCAAGATAATAAAAACATATCAAGAACTTAAACAAGAACAGAGGATCAGAGATAAGTAGAAATTGGGCTCCATCAATCCAACATAAAAAAAAATCTTGGAATTACAGCCAACAACCAATAAAGATGAAAATGTGATTCTCCCATATAAGAGAACATTGCTCCAATTACTTAAGTTCATGCGTTGATAAGTAGAATATGGAAATTCCTAAAACATCTACAGATTGTCCTCAAAATGAACCAAGATTCAAAATGGTTCAAAATTCCAACTAAAGTCTAATCAATGCAAAGGCTCCTATAGAAAATGATACTAAAAACATTAAAACCATAAAAATCTTATTGCTAGAAAAACAAAGTGATGAGTATGACGGTACTAAGTTTGCAGTTCCATCTATGGATTGTTTCCTTGTGGACGTAAAATGAAAGGTATCTCTAGTCAAGGTAGCAAAAGAAAATAACAAGGGAACCTCCTAAGTCCTTAAACAAGCAGTGGAACCTCCCCTCGAATCTCATACTAGATAAAACATCTAAAAAAAGGTTCTTCAAACTCCATCTCCTTGAGATGGTATAGTTGGTAAAATACTCTTAGATCATCGCATGTGATGATCTAAACCCATGATTAGCCAAAGGGTTTCTTGAGGCCATAAACCAAATAGTGTCAAATGTAGCAAATGAAAACAATGAGACCACATCTTGCAATTGCATAAAGTGTTCATAATAAGAGGTGTTGGACACCTGATTTGCTAAGGGTTGGTGTGGAAGACGAGTAGTCACTAAAGTCCAAGAGACTACTTGGTATATGAAGACCAAGGGTCACAAGGAAATGTATAAATATATAAATATTTGTGAATAAATGAGAAGTCACAATTTATCTTTTATATCTTGCCTATTCATGTGTGTGTTTAACATGGTATCAAAGCGGGTGATTTCATGCCCTACTCAAATCTGAGCCACTGGTTTTGTAGCCATTCTCTATACGTCAGTCTACCAACCACAATAACATCTTTCTCATACTCTTGCTTAGGGGACTATGTCTGGCTATCTTGTTATGTCAATGCTTTGTAGTTTATCTTGGCCTTGCTGCTATTCAATTTTGTCTTTGGGACCCATCATTGAATGGCGCAGTGTAACGCCACACTCTTAGCATTTCGACAAACAAAATTTGCACCTGGGAAATTTACTTTCCTTTTTTAGCTACTTAGACCTGCATCACTATCATGTTTTACCTTGACTTTGAACCAAACTTCTAGATTCATTAATATTTTATGTCAATCTCATTTCTATTCCCACTATACCATTTTGGGCACCCTCTATACATGTTATATATGTTGTTGTGTTTAATCTTCAGCCTAGAAAGATGTTTCAACTACCATCCTACACTTGCTTGATATTTATGTTGAACGCAATCCAATTTTTTGTTGACCTAGGAGCCCAAAATACAAAATAGGGAGCATTTGAACATACAACAAACGAATTTCTCTTTTTTTATTTCGTCTAGGAGGAATGTTCATTCCCATTGTGCCCACATTTCAGTCCATATTTCTGTTACTTCCCTTCTATATTTTCTTGTACTTCTGACAATGCAGTTGTTAAACATTGCTCTCAGGGTCCCTACACCTACCCAAAGCTTTCATCAATCTATGAATTGTATTTCTCAAATTGGTTCTATATAGGAAAGGAGCCCTATGCCACTGGGTCCCATCTAGTTTATTAGGGTTTGTACACAACCATTGCCCTCTACAATTCTTTAAAATTCTTGGTACTAAGAAATTGGGCTGCTCAAATGAGAAATGGAACTTGTAGGCACGTATAAGTCACTAAATGTGGAAACCATAAGTCGTTGAAGTGTAATAAACGAATGCTCGAAGGTAAAGTTGTACCACATCTCTTTTGAAGCAGAAGAGTTGCAAACATAGTGACTATGGAGTTGTTGTAAGTCAATGTGTTATGTTATTGTAAGTTAGTGCTACTGTGTTCGTTTTCTTTTGTGTGTTGTGAATGTAAGAGGCCAACTGGTGCTAGCATGAATTATCACAAGTAAATTTCTTCACACTTATGGTTGTTGTGAAGTGTAAGCATTGCAAAGTCGTAAGCATTGGTATAAGGGAAGGTGTAAGAGCTGGGAAGTCCTTTTCATGGGCTGTTGAGAAATATAGTGATAGTGTATCTACCAGATCTGTGGTCAACATAGAGAACCAGGCTTGAGAGACCATCTCATTTTTTTGTAGAGACATACCATCGAATTTCCTGTACGTATGTGGGGTCAAAATGCATGCCACTCATCATGCATGTACGACATCAGTGCCAACTGCAACTTGGCTTGGGAAGAATGAGGATGATCTCCAAATGTCTTGAACTTCTGGAAGTGTGTTAAACTCTCTTGAAAACTATGCCTTATATTGTGCATTGAATACTATATGTATGATGGTACATTATGTGTGTGTTATATGTGTGTTGAATTTCCTTATGTGTTGGGCTCATAAAATTTATACACAGTGTTGTTTATATATATGGGACTTAGTTTAGATATATGTGAGTTGAAATGCTCCATATATTATGCACCAAATTCCAGTATGGTTATATATATGTGTTAGTGAGTTTATATACACAAGTTGGTATAATAGAGTTGTTGTTCGAGATCGTGAATTGTTCTCTGCACTTTATATAAAAGCAGTCCTTTGTGAAGGAGAGAAGACTTTTGTATTAGATTCCTTAAGATTTATTGCACATTGGTTGATGTTGTTGATTGTAACATTGGTGCATTTGCTATGAAATGGATTGAATGGGTAATATATTATAATTATTGAATACTTTAATACATGTCAGTGTTGATGGGATGATAAATATTAGTAAGGACACACTTTCTGACATTAAAATTTGTCTACAGTATGCAAAAGAAAACATTGAATTTTTGCAATCTAAGTCACTGTTATAGCAAGATGAGTTACAAGATCATAAGTAACATTCTGAACTTGTGTTTTTTCAGAAGAATCTTATTTTTGAATCTGAAGTTGACTCCCATCAAGATCTCAAAATTTATTAGATCATTGAGCCCATTTCAAGAGAATATTTTCATGCAGGTGCAGAAGTTGAGTTTACACTTCCCAAGCCAATCATCAGATCTTGGGAAGAGCTTGTCAACAATAGGAACATAGTTGGTCTTGGATATGACAAGGATGTGTCTTTTCATAATCCATACTATTCTAAGCTCATTCAATTTCAGAGTGTTGGCTTCCTTCAAGATGGTTCATCTTCACCTGTCCCTGCTCCTCCTCCAAAACAACATATTTTCAAATGCCAACATTGTCATAGAGTTAGTCATGTGAAATATCATTGTTTTGATCTTCATCCATGTGAGCATTGTGATCAGCACAATCACCATTCAAACAAATTCTTTAGAAACAAACCTCCTACAAGAACAAAGATTCACCTTGGACGGATCGCTTCTTGGAAATGGGCTTCAACAGCCAAGAACATATTTAAATCATGCCATGGGTTTTGTTCTCGAATATTGAAAAGCCTTGCAGTTGATATCTCTTCATCTTCTCACCTTTTATCTGACAGGGGGGGGATCGATTTTAATTTACAAGTTTCAAAAATAAATCAAGCAAGCCTAACCCACAACCTAAACATGTTTCCTGAACCTATAGCTAAAGACAACTATACTGAGATTCAGAGTTGTCGCCAGAGACAAAGAAGCCCCTAAGCATGCCTTTAGTTGGTTGCCTCCCTTAAACCACCGCAGGTTGAGACCTCTCTTTTCAGGTTGAGTTTCTCCCTTTTTCTATAGGTTGAAGACCTCCCTTTTTCAGGTTGATGATCTCCCTCTCCAAAGCATTAAGGAGCACTTCCTCTAGCATAAGACTTCAACTTCTAGCCATATTTGGAAGAGTCCCAAGAACTTCACTAAGCATTCTAGTGTTGGTGATCATCATTAAACCTCCACCAGTTGAGACCTCGAGTTCTCCCACTATATGCCATCATTTCAGACAACACAGTGAGCCTAGTGTTGCCATGAATTTTTTTGCACATTTTGTATTGAAGCTTTCTTATTGCACTCATATATACCCCTCCAGATTAAGGGGGGAATGTTGGACACCTAATCCGCTAAGGGTTGGTGTGGAAGATGAATAGTCACTGGAGTCCAAGAGACCACTTGGTATATGAAGACCAAGGGTCACAAGGAAATGTATAAATGTGTAAATCTTTGTGGATAAATGAGAAGTCACAATTTATCTTTTATATCTTGCATATTCATGTGTGTATTCAGCAAGAGTCCATCATAGAATTGCATGAAGTTCCATGACAAGAGGTCATCCTATGGATTATGATCAAAGGTGGGGAAAACCAAGTGTTATGTATGTGTGCCCTATTACCCACCATTTTGTGGGTGATATCCCTAGAATTATTTTTTTCTATAAGATGGTCCTCAACCAACAGCCAATAGCCCCTTGCAGCCACCGACTCGCTCATTATCCCATTTCTCTACCACTTGAGCCATCCATGTGGTCCCTCACCCATCTATCATGGTCATATGTTTGAATGTGGTCCTCCAAAACCTGAAGGTATGCCTTGTCATTTGGTAATTGAGTATTATAGTTTACTTATCATGGAAAAATTTGGGCATGGATTAATGGGGGAATTCATCGGAAAGAGTAGGCTAGGTCCATCCTCTTGTACCCTATACCTCTTTTGGATTTTACCCTTGGACTCCAGTCTCGTGGGGTCTCCTTTAATGACTTTTGGGTTTTAGGGATGGCACTTCATGGGAAACCCTGATTTTGGTTGCGTAGTCCCGCTCCCTCATCCACATATATCACTCCCCTTCCACTCATTATAACCCCATTCATCATTTCTCCCACCTAGGTCCACATTCTTCCACTGGGTCCACATAGGGTTAGCCTTCCCCCTCCCCTTGCCTACACCTTGGGTCATGCCTGGAATGATGCCCCAGAGGTTGATGTAGTTGAAAATAAAAGTAAAAGCATAATTTCCCACATTCAACATGAATATTTACCACAAAATTCAAAAGACGGTCGAGACAAACACATTTAGCACATGGGAAAAATCCAATACATGAACTCTACCCCATTATCATGGCCATCACCGTGGTTCCTATAGGTCCTAAATGTGCCTCCCTTATCTTTCAGGAAACCATGCTTGTCCCAACCCCTGGTCGAAAATGAACCCCCATACCCTAAAGGGGGTATCCCACATATCTTCTTCTTCATCGTTCAGACCAAGTTGTTTAGTTGATTTCCACTCCTCACTCCAGATTGCAGTAAGGTTGACATCTGCTACATGAGAAAAGAGAAAATATGCCCTTCCCTTTGAGAGTATTGATTAAATGATTTCCCAATAAGAGAAAGCCACAATAGTAGCCTTCCAAATAATTGAGGCATTTTGACAAGAACTTTGTTGAATATTTTATGCAATCTTCTATTGAGTCTAGCTCAATGTACTTATGAATTATCACTTGACACCATAAAACATTTCCCAGTATTAACTTGTAGATTTTTTTAACAGATAGAGCTTTGGAAAAAAAAATTAGGACCCAACCTCCTATATCCTTGGTTGTTACTAATTCTTTGTATTTAATTCCTTGGAATTACTTTTTTATCTTGATGCTTAGACCATAAGAACATATAAATAATTCTCCTCAAGTGCTCCATTCACCTTTTCATATAAAAGTTGTGGTCATCCAACACATTTGTATGGCTTCAATCATTGATTTTACTAATATAATCTTGACATCCTTGGACAACCACAGTTATGTCAAATAGAGAGCCTCCTTTCTACCTTGTGCAATCAACCATTCCCATTCCTTCTTGCCTTAATCATTTGACTTTAGATAAAATCCTAAATACTTTAATCCCTTTTGAAGCTCAATCTATTGATAAGGAGACAACTCAGATAAATATCTGACATCTTTATCATTGATTCCAAAGAAAGAAATTGTAGACTTCCTATTTTTTTCCTCATTCTGTTACTATAAGTACAAATCAAGGATTTCCTTCAATTTAGGATGACATTTTTTTGTTACATATGGAACAAAGAAAGATTCTATGAAATTGAAGGAAATTATTTATACATTACTTTGTATTGTATAGTAGCAATTTTACTCTAGGAGGGGTGACGTATTGTCATAATTGATGTGTATATGTTGTTATTTTCACCAAATGGTTGCTAATTTAGGATTCTTGTACTTAATGAGATATTTGAGGTTAGAGGGCCTTAGAATGTGTGAAGGTGATAACAACTATATAGTTCACAGAACTAAGCACGAGAATTATTACATTTGTTGGGTTTATATTTTAGGTAAATAATATTTCAACTTGTGTGATGTAAGAGGGTGCTCTCGAAGTCATTGTTGTTCTTCTTTCTTCGTTAATTTGAGATTTTATCAAGTTTCAAATCTAGGGATGACCACATTATGGGAACACTCTGATGGAAAGTAATCAAATCAGTGAAACATGCAAATAGTCATGGTGTTTAGAAACGGGATATGGCATCTACATTTTAAAATTGTAATATTTATTCTATACTTCCTTTAGTTAACATTGATGTTGGTTTGACCTAACAATTTTCTAGGTTGAAGTTGACTTGGCACTTTCATCCCATGCAAAGGCACGTCAGTGGTTTGAAACAAAGAAAGAACAAGAAAGCAAACATGAAAATATAATAATTGCACATGCGAAGGCTTTTAAAGCTGCAAAGAAAAAGACGCAACAACAATTGTCACAGGTATGAATTTATGTTGTTTATAGTACAAAAATAATCTAGTTTTTTGTCTCATCCTTTATTTTGTTCTTCTTTTATTGAAAGAACAAAAGTATCTTTGGGATAAGACTATTGAGATTTCAACATGGTGATGATGGTCCACTGCAAAAGCAATGCTTAGTTATTACTTATTTGCAGCAGTTCAATATAGTGATTAAGCACTGGAAAGGAAGCACAAACAGTGGCATATTTCTTATTGCAACCACCAACATTCGGATTGAGTCTTGACAATATTTAGGCAATGTCCAAACTTTGTGTGTGTTTATGTAGTCTTGCAGAACTATGACAAACTGCTTGATGAAGAGTTCATTGACTACCTACTAAAGGACGTATTTTGGTACAAGTTAACCTCTATTTGTGTTTCTTGGAAAGATCACTGATTTGTAGTTATTGCATCGGGCTCATAATTCCAAGATTTTAGGACACTTTGGAGCGGAGAAGATGACTATGAATTTGTAGATGTATTTCTATTGATCGATGTGGTGTAGTTGGTAAAATTCATGAAAAGCTGAGAAAATATTTTCCACTTCCACTCCTGAGTAGACCATGGGAGTTAGTTTCAATATCATTATGTTCATTTTTCTAAATCAATCCACAACTATGATCAGATAGCCATAACCTGAAAAATTTTAAGCATGGAAAGTAGTTGATCAAAATGGCACAGGCTTTCTTGGAAGGACACAATTTTACAATGCTTTAAAGTTAGTAACAGTAGCACAGAGTGTTCGTCAGTTGACACAAGATATTGTGAGGGCATATTTGTTTCCACCTGTTATCACTCAGGTTGTTCCCTTTGACTCCTAAGGGAATACGACCGAGGTAACCACAAACCAATCTTTGGACTGCAGGTCCTAGCCTACCTGCAGTCAGAGAGGGCTCTCTCTTTACGATTTAGCTTTGTTTAAGGGATGATTTTAGGCTAGATATGATGCACATGGGTTTAGTTTGAGTTTAGTGGGATGGTTGATCTATTCAAGCAGGGTTGGCATACAAAGTGTAAGAAGTTCAAACCATTGGGCATGGAGTCAATGAATGTGAACTAAAGGGTGTGATTTCCTTGGCAGAAGAGGGGAATATGGAGCAAGATAGCTACACATGGTACAATGATTAATGCTAGAACAAGGATGAAATGGAGGTCAAGGGATGAGAGGCAGTTAAGGATCTCTCATCCAGCCAAAGAGGGAAAGTGGATGAAGACTATATAGGAGCAATGAAGGATTCCTAAACAGCATTCAGAAATGAGAAATAGCTTAAACGTGATCGATTAAGTATGCATATTTATCACTAATTCAAAGGAAAACATAGAAAAGTTACAAGAATTGAGCACAAAGGGCATGATAGCCAGCTCTGAACTATTCCTTCTTCCTGCAACTTAGATTATGATATACAGATGATACAGATACATATAAATTGATAAACAGAGGGAGGAAAGACTTATTGAACCATGAGCAAGCACATGAATTCCACATCAAGCTCTTCAGCCATTGAAAGCACAACCAGCCAGTTCAGATGCAAATATTCCAACAATCTTTGATTACAGAAGTTCTTAAGCTTATAGCGCAAGTCTGGAATGAGAAATACAACCAACCCACCCTTTACACTATATAGATGGTGGTCTTTATAGAGAAAATATCTAAAAATATGTACAAACAGCAGATCTGAGGGCAGATCTGGAGAAATGAATGATTGTAACCTAACATTTATTGGAATGAATGAAAAAATATCTATCTAACAGCTGCGCAGGGACAGCAGCCTCAAGAATGAATTAATATGGTCCTTTGGAGCTCTGCGCTGGCAATTTGCCATAACTGCACCTTGGGAACTTGCAGCGTTGCTCTCAGGTGTCTTTATACACTGTTATGGCAATAACTGGGCTTTAAACACTTGAATTGCCTCTTTAGGCGGTTCTGCTACTGCAAAGTGGCTTTAATGCTGGCTTTAATGCTCATAACTGTGATCTGGTGGGCTTTGATGGCTCTGAGCTGCTTTATTGACTTTGATGGGGGCCTCTTTAATCTTCTGCTGCTTTTAGGCTGCTGATATTTTGAACTGATACTCTTTGCCGCTTCCTCTGATACACTTTGACACTGAATCGGGCCGCTTTCTCTCTCTGATACTCTTTAACTATCAAATCGCCCCATTCTACTCTCTGAATGCAAAATAACTGCTGCAAGTGCTTTCCATGGCCCCTAGAATGCTATCGGCGCATGGCCGATCAAAAATGGTCCTTAAACTGATAAATTTTGCAACGCTGGGTCGAATAAAGGAGCTCTGGCGGCATACCGAGGAGAAATCTCTGCATTTGGAAGTATTTGGGCCTGGAGCGATCTCAAAATGGCCAAGGAAGGCATCGCTCCTTTGCAGTTGCGGCGGGCGAGAGCGCTGTACACAAAACTTTAAAAATGGCCCTTTTATTATAATACAAAAATGCTTTCAAAATTGTGCAAATTCATGAAATTTGGGCGCATGCGGCAACTATTCATTTTATTAAATTCTGGCCGTTGGATCCGACGCAGGCCGATCCAACGGCCCAAATCTCATCGCCATATCGCATCGGGGCGGACCAGGGGGGCGGCACATAAACAATTGCCGAAACGCGCAGACCCGAAATGCTTATATGCCCTTTCTTTATTTGAATCGGGTCCGGCTCATCGGCGAGTTCAAATCAGCGGAACAAAACATAAGCTCCCCGAAATCATCGGACCCGAAATGCTTTTACAGGCCCACTTTATCTCTTTTCGGGTCCGAGCCATCGGGACCCGCATATCGGTGGATTTACAATTGAAAGGGTCCGCGGACCCGAAACCCTTAACACTGCATTTATATACCATTTCAGCTCCAGCCCGTCGAGAGCCTTCTTTTCCCTACACTAGGGGCCCTTACGGACCCGAAAACTTTATAAGCCGTGCCTTTATAATATTTCGGCTCCTTTGGTCGGAGCCATATACATGGGGTGATCGTCGATATAATATGGACCATTGATTTGGGGCCCAAATGGATGGCTGAGATTTGGTCGGCGTTTCGCTGTCGGAGCAAGCTAGGGGTGGGACATTATATACATATGACTGCCGATGCGATATCGCAATCAGCGATCGGCAGACCATTTGTCGGGCTTATATACATTGTTTGCAACCATGCGATACGTCGATCGGCGAAATCGCAATCGACCTTTATTGATCGGACTCCCATATATGCATTGTGTTAACACACAACTCCCCTCCCGACTGCGATATCGCATCGGAGGGGGTCCAAATAGAACTCTTTTGCAATCGGAGCAAGGCCCAAGGTAATTGATGCGGGCTTTTATGATCGGAGGCGGAATTTTTGATGTTTTGAAGGGATTTCAAGGCATCGGAAGGGGTCCGAAAGACCAAAAAGGGATTTTTCATGCCTTGGAAGGATTCCAAAGGAACCTGGGAGGATTTTTATGTGTTTTGAGAGGGGTTTAATGGCCTTTAAAAAGGTTTGTGCCTTGGAAAAGGTAGAAACAAGGCCGAAAGATGGCTTTTTATACATATGAAGGGAATTTATGCTTTGTGAAGGAATCAAAAAGCACTAGAGGGGTTTTATAGAGTGATGAAGGACTTTATGCATTGGAAGGAGTCCGAAATGCATCTGGAAGATGGTTAGAGGAGGGCAGTGTGGGTTCTTGCTGAGTTTCTGATAAACTTAGCAATTCTCGAGGATGTATATGGTTATCTTTTAACCAGGGGGAGGGGATAAGTATATAGGGGAGTAATATACATAGCTTTAGTAGGGGAAGGGGAAATAGATAGGGAGCTACATAGTAAAGTTAATAGTTAATATGAAAATGATGAGAAGAAACGCTAAGTATGATGTCTTAGGCTATCAAATGGGGGAAAATGACTGATAGAAGAAGTGTGCACATTCCTTGAGTGAAGCAGATCTTCACCAAGGCAAATGATATGGAGAATGATGAAACTAAGAGGTATCAAGGAGATCTTGACCTCTTTAGGGGAAGTTAGTGAGTGACTTGGGGAAAAAGGAAGAAGGGAGGAGTTAGACATGCCTCGCTTGAAGTCCTCCAACTGAAAAACTGCCTCAAACCAAAAAATGGATTGCTTATCAAAATTGGAACACAGCAGTGGCAGTGAGACTAGCACACTCTCATGGACACTTCTTTGGCCATCTGTAGCAAATATGGAGCATTGGAGCATGCATAGTACGACATATTTGGCATGTAGAAATGTCGATCATGAAAGATGATTAATCTGCTGTAGCAGGAGGCTAACAGTGGCTCCACTTGGGGATGGCTTTTCCTTGTGAAAAGCCAAGAACAGCAGGTCAGACTGCCTTGTATTCAATTGTTGCTGTGCTCTGCAAAATTCCCTTGGCTGGCTGCCTTATTGATCCTACCTACCTACCTACCCTAACCAGCACTTACTTTGCTGTTAGGTGAAGTGAAATAGCCAATGCAGCCATTTAAGCAAAATAGACATCAGTGAGCTTTGCTGCTTGTGCTTGCCGGTGAAAAAACTGAGATCTTGCAATCTGATGTGGCTTTGTTAATCTCTGAGAAGATTAGGAAGCTACTAACCTCCTTTGTTGTGTTTAAACACTGTACAAAACTGTCCTGCAACATATATATACAATTGCTGGGCTGAAATAAAGAACTGTACAAAGGTTCAAGATCGCTACCATGCCTTGGAGTCAGGAGATCATCAACAACTTGATACTGAGCCTTGCAGCCTGCTAATGGAGAAAAGCGCTGATCTCTTTCATCATTCTGCCTGCCAGCAGATAGGTCATTCAAAACTTGCAGAGGTGCTTGCAATTTATTACAATCTGGCTCGAATAGTACTTGACTGATCTACGCAAGCTGCTCCTCTTCTTCTTCTTCGAATAACTCAGATGGCTAAAAACAAAGAGGCAGGGGATCCACTTGGATCATTTGATCATATGCTGCTGCTTCTAAGTCTTCCTCAATCTGATATTCGATGGCTATTTGGGGCTGCAAAACTAGAGGCAATACCTTTGGAACAATATTTTGATTAACCTCTAGGCGGTCAATAGCAAGACTTGCTGACAAATGCTTATTAATTGTATGATAGTTCTCCTTAATAAATTGAAAAGATTCAAAACAGAAAGGTAAAGTTCCTTCACTGATATCAAAATTTTCTGCGCTTTCCTCCTTTACTTCATAGCTGAACTGGGCAAGCTGATCACTACATTCAAGCTGCTGAGCCTGAACTTCGCTTCCTGTCAAAATAGGATCTAATTCCTCTGCAAGGCTGATTTGGTCGTTAGGCTCATAATCATCATCATACAGATCATATTTGGGCAGACAGTTGAAAGAAGAGAAGCTATTATATTCACACAGTATATCAGGAGACTGCTCCTTCACATATGGCTCTATGAATATGTCATCTGATTTGTGGTAGGTTTGTTCGTGAATGTCACTACTTTCCTCATGCACAACAGATGTGTTCTTGTGCTCTAAGCATTCAACTTTCATTGTGATCAACTGCATCATTTCCTCTGACTTTTGTAACACACTATGAAGTCTTTCTTCTTGCTCTGCCTTGCGCTGCTCTTCCCTCCTCTTTAGATTTGCCTCAACATCCACAGCGATGTCCTACATTTGTTTCAAAGTGGACGGGCATCTTTCTCTCAAACGGAATTCTATCTCTGGGTCAAATGCTCTAGGATACTGCAATAGAGCTAAATCAGGGGGAGGTCTTATATTTAAAGGCATGGACTGATAGACTTGATTGAATCGATCAGAAAATTGCTGAACAGATTCATTTGGAAGCCTTCTTAACTCATCATAGTCTTGAATGAGTGAGAGGAAACTAACTTTGATCATCCATCTATCAAGGAAGAGCTTGGAACACTGCTGAAGATTTGAGATGCTGGCCTCAGGCAATGCTTTAAACCAAGTCCTAACTTCGCCTTGCAAAGAAAGGGCAAACAGTCTAAGACTAACATCTTCATCTTCCACTTCAAATATATTAAGATAATCTTCAAAATCCTGGATATGTTTCTGGGCAGTAATACCATTCTCTCTATCAAATCTAGGGAGATACTCAGGATGATTTGCAGGCAGAGGATTAAGCACAGGAGGCAAAATGAGAGGCTTGTATCTATCAGGAACTTTACGAGGCACGGGAGTATGTACATGGATTGCAAGACTGGACTCTATTTTTGGTTCCTCTTTGGCTGTATGATGATCTTCAACAGCATTTGAAGACTGCTGCTCTAATGTGCAAGGAGGATTTTCAACAACATTTTCCAAAGGAAAAACATAAAAATCTGATATAAAATCGTCTTTAAAATACAATAAGCACAACAAAATCTTATGGAAGAGAAAGAACATGATCTCTTGGATAATAATCCAAGTCAGAAGCCTGATCTGCTTATACATTTCTTTTGGGTTCATTTCTCCAGCGGAGTCTTTATTCTGAGTGGAGTCGCCAGGTGGATGAATTAACCTTGAAGTGCCTGATCTCTGTCCACCGTCACAGATCAGAGCTAAACATGAGAAGCTCTGAAGAAAAGGAACACTTTCTCCAGAAAACAAGGCAAACTGATCAAAATTGGGGGTATACAGTAATAAACAAATGATTTCAGGTCCCCAGCGGAGTCGCCATTATGTTATCACTCAGGTTGTTCCCTTTGACTCCTAAGGGAATACGGCCGAGGTAACCACAAACCAATCTTTGGACTGCAGGTCCTAGCCTACCTGCAGTCAGAGAGGGCTCTCTCTTTACAATTTAGCTTTGTTTAAGGGATGATTTTAGGCTAGATATGATGCACATGGGTTTAGTTTGAGTTTGGTGGGATGGTTGATCTATTCAAGCAGGGTTGGCATACAAAGTGTAAGAAGTTCAAACCATTGGGCATGGAGTCAATGAATGTGAACTGAAGGGTGTGTTTTCCTTGGCAGAAGAGGGGAATATGGAGTAGGATAGCTACACATGGTACAATGATTAATGCTGGAACAAGGATGAAATGGAGGTCAAGGGATGAGAGGCAGTTAAGGATCTCTCATCCAACCAAAGAGGGAAAGTGGATGAAAACTCTATAGGAGCAATGAAGGATTCCTAAACAGCATTCAGAAATGAGAAATAGCTTAAACATGATCGATTAAGTATGCATATTTATCACTAATTCAGAGGAAAACATAGAAAAGTTACAAGAATTGAGCATAGAGGGCATGATAGCCAGCTCTGAACTATTCCTTCTTCCTGCAACTTAGATTATGATATACAGATGATACAGATACATATAAACTAATAAACAGAGGGAGGAAAGACTTATTGAACCATGAGCAAGCACATGAATTCCACATCAAGCTCTTCAGCCATTGAAAGCACAACCAACCAGTTCAGATGCAAATATTCCAACAATCTTTGATTACAGAAGTTCTTAAGCTTATAGCGCAAGTCTGGAATGAGAAATACAACCAACCCACCCTTTACACTATACAGAGGGTGGTCTTTATAGAGAAAATATCTAAAAATATGTACAAACAGCAGATCTGAGGGCAGATCTGGAGAAATGAATGATTGTAACCTAACATTTATTGGAATGAATGAAAAAATATCTATCTAACAGTTGCGCAGGGACAGCAGCCTCAAGAATGAATTAATATGGTCCTTTAAAGCTCTGCACTAGCAATTTGCCATAACTGCACCTTGGGAACTTGCAGCGCTGCTCTCAGGTGTCTTTATACACTGTTCTGGCAATAACTGGGCTTTAAACACTTGAATTGCCTCTTTAGGCGGTTCTACTACTACAAAGTGGCTTTAATGTTGGCTTTAATGCTCATAACTGTGATCTGGTGGGCTTTGATGGCTCTGAGCTGCTTTATTGACTTTGATGGGGGCCTCTTTAATCTTCTACTGCTTTTAGGCTGCTAATATTTTGAACTGATACTCTTTGCCGCTTCCTCTGATACACTTTGACACTGAATCGGGCCGCTTTCTCTCTCTGATACTCTTTAACTGTCAAATCGCCCCATTCTGCTCTTTGAATGCAAAATAACTGCTGCAAGTGCTTTCCGTGGCCCCTAGAATGCTATTGGCGCATGGACGATCAAAAATGGTCCTTAAACTGATAAATTTTGCAACGCTGGGTCGAATAAAGGAGCTCTGGTGGCATGCCAAGGAGAAATCTTTGCATTTGGAAGTATTTGGGCCCGGAGCGATCTCAAAATGGCCAAGGAAGGCATCGCTCCTTTGCAGTTGCGGCGGGCGAGAGTGCTATACACAAAACTTTAAAAATGGCCCTTTTATTATAATACAAAAATGCTTTCAAAATTGTGCAAATTCATGAAATTTGGGCGCAGGCGGCAACTGTTCATTTTATTAAATTCTGACCGTTGGATCCGGCGCGGGCCAATCCAACGGCCCAAATCTCATCGCCATATCGCATCGGGGCAGACCAGGGGGGCTGCACATAAACAATTGCCGAAACGCGTGGACCTGAAATGCTTATAGGCCCTTTCTTTATTTGAATCGGGTCCGGCCCATCGGCGAGTTCAAATCGGTGGAACAAAACATAAGCTCCCCGAAATCATCGGACCCAAAATGCTTTTATAGGCCCACTTTATCTCTTTTCGGGTCCGAGCCATCGGGACCCGCATATCGGCAGATTTACAATTGAAAGGGTCCGCGGACCCGAAACCCTTAACACTGCATTTATATACCATTTCGGCTCCGGCCCATCGGGAGCCTTCTTTTCGCTGCACTAGGGGCCCTTACGGACCCGAAAACTTTATAAGCCGCGTCTTTATAATATTTCGGCTCCGCTAGTCAGAGCCATATACATGGGGTGATCGCCGATATAATATGGGCCGTTGATTTGGGGCCCAAATGGATGGCTGAGATTTGGTCAGCGTTTCGCTATCGGAGCAAGCTGGGGGCGGGACATTATATACATATGACTGCCGATGCGATATCGCAATCGGCGATCGGCGGACCATTTGTCGGGCTTATATACATTGTTTGCAACCATACGATACACCGATCGGTGAAATCGCAATCGGCCTTTATTGATCGGACTCCCATATATGCATTGTGTTAACACACAACTCCCCTCCTGACTACGATATCGCATCGGAGGGGGTCCAAATAGAACTCTTTTGCAATCGGAGCAAGGCCCAAGGTAAGTGATGCGGGCTTTTATGATCGAAGGCAGAATTTTTGATGTTTTGAAGGGATTTCAAGGCATCGGAAGGGGTCCGAAAGCCCAAAAAGGGATTTTTCATGCCTTGGAAGGATTCCAAAGGCACCTGGGAGGATTTTTATGTGTTTTGAGAGGGGTTTAATGGCCTTTAAAAAGGTTTGTGCCTTGGAAAAGGTAGAAACAAGGCCAAAAGATGGTTTTTTATACATATGAAGGGAATTTATGCTTTGTGAAGGAATCAGAAAGAACTAGAGGGGTTTTATAGAGTGATGAAGGGCTTTATGCATCGGAAAGAGTCCGAAATGCATCTGGAAGATGGTTAGAGGAGGGCAGTGTGGGTTCTTGCTGAGTTTCTGATAAACTTAGCAATTCCCGAGGATGTATATGGTTATCTTTCAACCAGGGGGAGGGGATAAGTATATAGGGGAGTAATATACATAGCTTTAGTAGGGGAAGGGGAAATAGATAGGGAGCTACATAGTAAAGTTAATAGTTAATATGACAATGATGAGAAAAAGCGCTAAGTATGATGTCTTAGGCTATTAAATGGGGGAAAATGACTGATAGAAGAAGTGTGAACATTCCTTGAGTGAAGCAGATCTTCACCAAGGCAAATGATATGGAGAATGATGAAACTAAGAGGTATCAAGGAGATCTTGACCTCTTTAGGGGAAGTTAGTTAGTGACTTGGGGAAAAAGGAAGAACGGAGGAGTTAGACATGCCTCGCTTGAAGTCCTCCAACTGAAAAACTGCCTCAAACCAAAAAATGTATTGCTTATCAAAATTGGAACACAGCAGTGGCAGTGAGACTAGCACACTCTCATGGACACTTCTTTGGCCATCTGTAGCAAATATGGAGCATTGGAGCATGCATAGTACGACATATTTTGCATGTAGAAATGTCGATCATGAAAGATGATTAATCTGCTGCAGCAGGAGGCTAACACCACCAGCAACATTTGAAATTCATGAACATCAAATTTCACCACCCACTATATCTACACCAACTCCCACTCTCCCCTCAACAAGCATTAGAGGTCCCACAATACAACTGAGTGTGGGAGCTGCTCAACAGTATGTGCCTCTAAGAAATAATCAGTTTTTATGGCCTGTGTCTCCACCAACTATTCCAACACCAACCCCTTTGTAGGGAGCTTCCATGGGAATTCTTAGAGTTGGTACAATAGGTTAGTGGCCACAAATTTCTAGTGGTTTGGAAGAGTGGCCAAGTTCAAGGATTGCTGGATCGAATTATATTGGATCTATTAGCAATTTTTCTGCTGCATAGGGTGTTCAAATTAGGGGAATGCTCCCCTGTCACTCAAGCAAGATGGTCTCAAGAAAGAAAGTTCAACTTTTCAAGGAGGGTTAATTCCATCAATACCATCAAAACCCTTGCAAGATAACATAAAATCCAGCTTTTCTGTAGGACTAAGTGATGTTAAAGGCATGTCTGCCGATGGAAATGGTTTTTTTTCAAATTTAATTTTCAATGGAGATGTTTTTCCTACTACCCCCTCTCAATCTAAATAGATTTTAGCTTCGCGGACTTTGTATTCAGTCAACAATGTTTCATCTTTTATGGTTCTTGTACCAATATCGGTTGCACCTGCTCTAGCTCTGGCTAAGAATCAGCTAAATAAATCACAAAGCACATCAACTTTGCTTGTATCTATTGGATTTGGTGCAACAAATTCAATCCTAGGAGGAAACGCCCAACTGTCCTGGCCAAGGATGATGCAGTCTAATTTTCAAAAGTATACCAAGGTTTTCTCTGAGGTGGACACCGACAAGGATGGAAAAATCACCGGTGAACAAGCTCATGATATTTTCCTAAGTTGGAGGCTTCCAAGAGGTATTGAAGAGAAAAATGTTGGATTAATTAAGTCGTTATGTGAGTTTACTCAATATCTTCATGGTTGTTGGCTTATTGAAATTGGAATTATATGTAACATTTCTGAAGGCTGATATAGACATGTCGGTGGTCACAAAATTTTTCTAAAGGTTCTCAATTTTGTATGAAAGAATAAATTAGTGGGCCTATGAGTTTCTTATTGCTCATTTCATTATGTGTTTTATGTTGCTTCAATCAATAATTCTATCATAACAACTAGTCATTAGATATTCTAGTTCCGTCATTTGAGGATTGAAATGCATGTTATAATTGACATATCTATAAGGAAGATATGCCTTTAATGGAGACTTTGAAGGAAATGTTTGTCTGACACCACCATCACACTATCTTCACTTTAATTATTGGTGTTCTTTGGGTGCATCATGTATAGGTTTTAAAGTAGGTCTGGGATTTGTTTGACCGGGATGGGGACAGTATGCTTTCTCTAATGGAGTTATGCATTGCACTCTATTTTATGGAACAATATAGAGAAGGCCATCCCATTCCTCTAGTGCTTCCTCCTCGTATCCAGATTGATGAAGCATTGAATTCTGGATTTGAAGTGAAAACTACTACACACCGTTCAATTGTGTACAGTGGAATGCTTTGGCGCCATAACCCAGATAATTTTCATTTTTACTACATTTTTCTGAAAAAATACCTATGGCTGAAATTCACACTTTCATTTCATTTTGTATTCAAGTCTTGTAAATACAAGTTTGTGCACCAATTGTTTTTTCTTAATAGATGCAATTATCTTGATTTCTTCAAAGTTAGTAATTGTTTATTGGATTTTTTTTAGTTGTACCATTCACTGGAAGAATATATTTTTGTTTGGTTAATGTTTTTTGGTTGGTTGTGATTTGTTAAAAGTGAACTTGGGTATTGTTGGGTCACTAATTTGTCATCATTTTCACTTGTCTTTGTTATTCATTAACGTCGAACCATCCATTGCACCATTTCACTCACTTGCCACCATTTTCACCATAATTCTTCATGATGTATCTCTATGTGTCTAAGTGGTTAATTAACATCATTTTCCTTTATTTTTAGTAGATTAAAGAAGAACTTTGCTTGGTTTTACTAATGATATTTTTGCAGGTGTAATTTTCTACAGCTCAATGAAGTTTCTGCAGTTGTCTTCATGGTTGACGTAGTAGCACCATTCTCGAAGGAAATTCAGCACATGGAAATTGTTTCTAAAGGTTCCAATATGGATTTCTATTGGTTAAATACCACCCAGAGTGCACATGTTGACCTCCAACATCAAATCAAGTGAAAAACACAACAGTTTTGACCATTCAACTTCAAATGCCTTTTCTGAGCCAATGAAAGCATATTTCGGAAAACACAAACATAGTTTTTGTTCATCACAGACCCAATCAAGTTCTTCATGAACAGCTGTCTCAAATTCGATACCATTTGATATATTATCGAAGATCTTTGGAGCCTTATTTTGCAGATTACGTGGTTATACGTTTTTTTCAAATTGTCATTTAATGCACAGTCAACAAATAAGCCAGAACGAGTTGTTCTTTAGCAAATTCGTGGCAAGAAAATCAATATGAACATATTTGGGCTCATCATTTATCTTAAAATCCTTCACAACAAATTTTAGTTTATTCTCAAATTGAATGGTTGAGATCTCAAGGTAGAATTCTTGCAATGAAATTCTAAAATTCTAGTTGCTTCAGAGATCTATAAAACCAATGTAATCTATTTGATGAGGGGGGGGTTATTGTTTCAAAAACTCTTTTTTTCATTTATAAACTTTGTTTCTTTCTATTTCCTTGTTGTGCAATTCAAATGTGTGAATAATCAACTCGTGAAGGTATCGTTTTAATACCTGCTTCTCGTAGGAGGGCCCCCTCGAGACAATAAGGTTTGCTTCTAATTTTTAATCTAGTATTTCATTTTATGTTTCCTGTAGAATTTCATTAGCTTAAATTTTGATTTATGTTGTTAATTTTTCATAGTAGATTAATCTAATTGATTTCATCGTTGTGAAGATTTCTTATGCACATGGACTAAGTTTAGGTTCATTTAGATTCATAACATAGTTTTACATTACAGTTTTGAATGGAGATGATCTTTCTTTCTGTTACAAAGTAGACTCTTTTACAATGTGCTTTCAATTTCAGCAAGTGTGTGTAATTTCATTCAGAAGCAAAAGTGTGGTTTTGATTTCCTTTAAAAGTGTGGACTTTTAAAACAAGCATGTTATTCATTTCTAAAAGAATGTAATCTTTCTTTTAATAATAGGCAATAGAACTAATCTCATAACTATTAGGAAAACATGTTCATTTTGGTATTTCAACTTAATTTAGATATTGTATGAGTGACAAAGACTCCTAGCACATACAATTCATATACATTTCATTAGTTTACTAGCCCTGGTTGATAATTCATATAACGAATTTAACAATCAATTAAATTACCAAACATTTTGGTGATCCAGGTGGATATTGGTGGCCACCTGCCAATTCCACTTGGACCCCCACCATTGTTTCTTTCAGTTTTTTAGTTTACTTATTTGTAGCACAATTTACTATTTTTGGCAGTTTTTCGGGTCATAAACTTTCGGAGCCATTTTGAGGCCCTAAACGACGTTTTTTATGAAAACTGGGAGTAACATGGATTTTTTGACCTATGTTGCTCTTCCCAAAGTTGTATTCTTGGGATAGATCTTTCTAATGAGGTATTGGGCATGTCAAATGGAGATCGTATGCCAAAGTTATGACCCCTTGAAGTTGATGTACCAATTTTTTACCCAAAACGGGGCCCAAAGTTTGGCACTTCATCTCCTAGGGTTAGGGTTTTGGATGTTTAGGGTTTTCCATTGTTTCTCAATAATAAATAGGCCTTTGAGCCTCATTGTAAGACAATTCGGAGGCAGGTAGCCACCACATCTCTCCTCAGAGATAAGCTACCATCTCCCGAGCTCGTTTATTTCCATTTATGTTTGTAAGCATATTTCAGTATTTTACATTAATGAAATGAAGTATTATTTCTATTGTATCTCTGTATTTATGGTCATCTCTGTAATTTGTTGCATTCATGTTAAAATCTGGATCAGTGGTATTTGAGTGATCTGCTCTTTCTCTATTTTTCTTTGCATGTCCCCAACGAGGTCAGGATATAAGGAGTTAGGGCTTGAACTGGTCGAACCTTTGCAAGACTAGCCTTGAAAATCTCGACGGCCTCCCATGGCGAATGAAAAGAAAGACGAGGGGGCAGGAGATCCTATCAAAATCTTGCTTGAAGAGGCTCTCGAGTGACAAAGGAACACAATGATGGACAACTTTGCCCAAATCCTTTAGCGGCTACCTAAGGGCAACACATCTACTTCCAGCAGCTACTCCGGAAGAGCCACAGCCTTTAAGGTACAAGTTAACTTTGAAATTCCCATATTTGAGGGTAAGATTGATGTAGACATTGTAGATAAATGGTTAAATCTGCTAGAAGGGTATTTTTTTTGTTCATGATTTTTTAGATGGGAAAAGATTGCTTTCGCTCTTCTCAAATCCACCCCCCACGTCAAGGAGTCATGGGAAACCTACTGCAAGCAAAAGGATGAAAGTACATCCTCACTTTTTTCAGTTGCACCCACTTGGAATTCATTCTGGAATGCCATCAAGGAGCAGTACTACCCTGTCAAAAGCTATGAGGATAAATACATAAGGTGGACCACGCTGCGGCAGGGAAGGGACCAAGACGTTCCAGAGTTTACCAATATTTTTCATACCCTTCACACAAAGTTGGGTATCAAGGATTCTGATCTACATTTGGTACTCAAATACCGTGGCTACCTACACAAGTACATTCAGGACAAGATGGAGTTCCTGGACATCTCCTCACTCGGCATGACGTATTGATACACTGTCAAGATCGAGCATAAGTTTAAACAGAAGAAGCGAGACTTTGGATCTGCAAATCCAAAGCAAGGGAAAGGCACCCCCAAACCGTTGAACAAAGGACAAAGCCAAGGCAAGGTGGCGTAGGACAACCCGCTAAAGCTGCAAGCAAAGAACAACACTATGAAGTTGAAGAAGGACACACAAAAGTGGTGGGAGTTCCATAAGAGCTCCACTCACAACACAAGTGAGTGTCAGGCCAAGAAGTCACTGGTGGCTGAGCTAAAGTATTCAAAATCAGATGCATGTTTAGACTCTGAGTCAGAACCTGATAAGGGGAATGACAAAGGGAAGCAGATTATTGATGCGAAGCCCAATGCCACCATTGCCACCACGAAGATCCAGAAGGAGGAACCCGAAGATCTAGAGGAGGAGGAGCACCTCTTCCACTCCCAGATGTGGGTAAAGGGGTCCCCGCTATAGTTCATTGTCTATAGCGAGAGCCAAAAGAACCTCATTTTGGCAGAGGTCATGAAGAGGCTAGGCTTATCGACCACATCATATCCACAACCATACACCATCGAGTGGCTTCACCAAGGACGACATCTTCACGTAAGCCGGCAATGTCGCCTTCCATACAACATCAAGCCCTTCAAGGATGAGGTATTATTTGATGTTTCTCCCCTTGATGTTTGTGATGTATTATTAGGCCAACCATACTTGTGGAAGCGACATGTTGTATATGAGTCAAGGCCTCGTGTTGTTATTGTTACTTTGGGAAATAAGTTGTACAAGATACCGGAGGTAGCACCGCCTACCGCCATCTTTTTGGTTACTGCAAAACAATGTAGTAAGCTCATTTCCAAACCAAGAAATTTGTTTTCCTGATGATACGCCCTCAAGGAAAGAAGAAGCCGGTGGCCACGACCTCCAAACAGATCCCCTCCACATGACAACTACAGATGGACAAGGTCGTGGAGGAGTACAAGGATATCTTCACCTCCCCCATAGGGGTTCCTATGCACTATCAGTCAAGCACTCCATCGATCTGACCCCAGGTGAACCGCTGCCCAATGGATCAATCTATAGGCGCTTCATTCTGGAGAGAAATGAAATCAAGAGGTAGATTCAGGAGCTACTACAGAAAGGTCACATCCAACCGATTTCATTGCCCTATGGTAGCCTGATCGTGTTGGTATAGAAGAGAAGGATGGGACTTGGAGGCTCTGTATTGACTATAGGGCGCTGAACAAGATCACTGTCTGGAATAGGTACCCGATCCCATAGATTCATGACCTTCTGGACCAACTGAAGGGGGAAAAATATTTCATCAACATTGATTTGAAGTCAAGATATCACCAAGTACCAATTAAACCCTATGATGTGTGGAAGACTACCTTCAAAGCCAAGGAGGGCCTTTTCGAATGGTTGGTTATGCCTTTCGGGTGGACGAATGCTCCTGCAACCTTCATGAGGCTAATGGATGACATCTTATGGCCATTCACCAACTCATTTGTAGTGGTATACTTAGATGACATCCTGATCTTCAACCATAGTTGGGAAGAGCACCTCCATAACATCAGATAGGTTCTCTAAACACTGCGGCAACACAAGTTATGTGCCAACTTGGAGAAATGCACTTTTTCCATGACCCAAGTTTAGTATCTGGGATACATTATTGATGAACAAGTGCATGTGGATCTAGCCAAGATCCAAGTCATTCGGGATTGGCCATCTCCAACCACTCTAACAGAACTTTGCAGCTTTCTGGGTCTTGCCAACTTCTACCGCAGGTTCGTGTTGGGATTTTGTCATATCACTTGGCCCTTGAGTCAAGTCACCAAGGGAGGAGCGAAAGCCAAATTCTTTTGGTCTGAATCTCAACAGAAGGCATTCACAAATTTGAAACATCACCTCTACTCGACACCAGTGCTCGCATTACCAGACTTGCAACAACCATTTTAGATCGAGACAGATGCCTTTGACTATGCAAATGGGGCAGTCCTTACTCAACATGGGCATCCAGTGGCATATCACAGTGAGACACTTTCAGACATAGTCCGGAAGTATCCCACTTATGAGAAAGAGATGTATTCCATTGTGCAGGCTTGCCGACAATGGAAGCATTACATTTTGGGGAAGGAAACAGTCATCCACACAGACCACTAGCCCCTGCAGTTCATACAGACACAAGGAAAGTTGCAGAATGATCGCCATCAGAAGTGGTCCACATACCTACAACAGTTCCATTTGAATATCAAGTATAAGAAGGGCACCACCAATAATGTTGTAGATTGCCTCAGTCGACCACCGATCATGGTGTTAACCACCGTGCTCAACGCTTCTGGGAACGAGACTTCTGATTGGCCACTTCTCTACAAAAGCGACCCAGAATTCAGCCACACATACCACACACTCTTGGAGGGTTAGCATGTTCCATATTTTCACCTCCAGGATGCCCTGTTATGCCACCTAGGTCACCTTTCTGTTCCTTCAAGTGAGCGTGCTAAGATGATTTGGGAAGCACACTACAGTCTGACTGCTGGGCATTTCGAGGTCGAGAAAATGGTACCAGTACTGAAGAATTATTTCTATTGGCTGAATCTTCGATAGGATGTCGGAAAGTACATCAGATCCTGCACTGCTTGCTCCATTGCCAAACTGGCCATTAAGAAGAAAGGCCTCTATACTCCACTTCGTACCCCTAGTCGACCTTGGGAATCCATATCCATGAATTACATGTCAGGCCTTCCTTCTACTAAGCATGGAAACGACTATGTTTTTGTGGTCATCAACAAGTTCTCAAAGATTGCCATTATGGCGGCTTGCAAGAAGAATATCATAGCAGAAGCCATTGCTAAACCCTTCTTTGAATGAGTGTGGGTACACTTTTGGATCCCACAGTCAATCATGTCATATCGAGACAGCATGTTCCTCAGTACATTTTGGCCCAGTTTTTGGTCAATGCTAGACGCCAAACTCACCAAGTCCACAGCCTTCCATCCCCAAACTGATGGCCAGACAGAGGTTGTCAACAGGATGATCGTACACATTCTGTGCATGTACAACTCAAAGCATCGACACACATGGTATGAGAGCCTCCCCTATGTTCAGCACAACTATAAACAGGCTCTCCATAGCTCTATTGCCACAACCCTTTTCAGGTGGGCTTGGGATTCCAGCCACTATGTCCCATTGATGTGGCCATGCCATTTGCAGCTACTCAGGCAGATTCGGCTCATTTTGATTCTGAAACAAATAAGGAAAATAGATTCATTGAGCACATCCAACATATCTTCCAGTAGGTCCACAACATTCTCGAGAAATCAAATGCCAAGTACAAGCAGCAACATGATCAACATCGGGTGCCACACAAGTTTCAGGTGGGTGACAAAGTCTAGTTGCATTTGCAAAAGGAACGCCTTACCGGAGCCTATCGGAAACTCCGGCCACTCTGATATGGTCCTTACACCATTATCGAGGCTATGAGAGACAATGCATTTGAGCTCAGCATTCCCCCATTCCTTGGCCTGCACCCAATGTTCAATGTGGACCGCCTTCGGCCATACTTTCCACCATTACTACACACATCCAACATTGCAGAATAGCTCACACCAATAGAGTTAAATGCAGATTGCAATGGAACAAGCTACAACTGATTAGATCATGGACACACAGATCAAGCACAGTCGCCAGCAAAAGATCCAACTGTATCGAGTTGTCAAAGCAGGCCAACTCCTTCACCAGGGCGAGTGGCTCACCAAGGACCAAGTTCAGCCAAAGTTTCCTCATCTCATGGAGGAACTCAATGCAATGGGGACCATTGCTTCCTAAGAGGGTAGGAATGATCCAGGTGGATATTGGTGGCCACCTACCAATTCCACTTGGGCCCCCACCATTATTTCTTTCAGTTTTTCAGTTTCCTTATTTCTAGCACAATTTACTATTTTTGGCAGTTTTTTGAGTCCTAAACTTCCGAAGCCATTTTGAGGCCCTAAACAATAATTTTTGGGAAAACTAGGAGAAACATGGGTCCATGGACCGATGTTGCTCTTCCCAAAGTTGTAGTCCTCGGATAGATCTTTCTAACAAGGTATTGTGTGCATCAAACGGAGATCATATGCCAAAGTTAAGACCCCGAGAAGTTTATGTACCAATTTACCCAAAATGGGGCCCATAGTTTAGCACTTCATCTCCTAGGGTTAGGGTTTTGGATGTTTAGGGTTTTCCATTGTTTCTCAACAGTAAATAGGCCTTAGAGCCTCATTGTAAGACAGTTCAGAGGCATGTAGCTTCCACATCTCTCCTCATAGGTAAGCTACCATCACCCGAGCTAGTTTATTTCCATTTCTGTTTGTAAGCATATTTCAGTATTTTACATTAATGAAATGAAGTATTATTTCTTTTGTATCTCTGTACTTATGGTCATCTCTGTAATTTGTTGTGTTCCTATTTAAATCCAAATCATTTGGTGTCGTCGCATGGGAAGTGTATATAGGAGTATTTTTCTTTAAAAAAAAAAAAAACTTCAGTCACCTACCACTCCCACTATATCACGTGGTGCAGTAAGAGCCACACATCCACATCATGAATTCTTATTTTTGTAGGTAGAAGAAGAGGTAAAAAAGAGGTTGAAGAAATGGATGGAGATGATGACAATGAGGAAGATCCTTTTGGATTTCACATTCGAGAAACTAATGTCAATGCTAATATGAAGAACATCCCTCCATTTGTACTTCCTAACTTCAAAGGGATGAGATCAAAAGACTAGGAAACCGTTCTTTTTGAATTTGAAATAATTTTCAAATCCTATGGCTACTCATTACACATTCAAAAATTGAATTTGTTTCTAGCAACATTGAAGGATAGAGATCTTAGATGGTTCACTACTTTAGGAACAAATTCTATAAGGACATGGGATGATATGAAAAGAGTATTTTTTGAAAAATATAAACATTATTGCATACACCATGACCTTAGAAATGAAGTCTTTAATATGAACCAAAAATAGGATGAAAGCTTAGAAGATTTAGTGGGGAGATTTACTTATAAAGTTGAAAGATCTAAATTGCATAATTTAGGATAAGACACATTAAAAACTCTCCTACTAAATGCTATAAAGGATGAATGGATTGGTCTTCTTAACCTGGTGGGAAAAGAAGATGTCTCTCAATTGTCATTTCAAGATATTTGTGAACTGTGCAAGAACATATCAAGAGGAGAAGCAAACTTAGTATGGAAGATCCCCTTAGGATCCATTTATGGACAGAGTAAGTAAGTTGACATCAATATTGATAAGTAAAACTGAACTTAACAATTTGCTAGACATTTTTGGTAATTTAAATGAACAAATTGATATGGTAAGAATGTGAAACAAGAAAAAAGTTGAGATTGTTACTTCATTTATATTTTTCCCTAAATGTAGAAAGAAACATGTTTTTTATGAATGTCCACTTGATAACATTAAAATTTGTGAAATCAATGCAGGATCACATACTACTAAAGATTGTCCATCATTACCAAGGTTAAAGGAAGTTTACCAAGGAGTAAATCAAACACTAGAACAATCCTATTATGTAGCTCCAAGAATACCATGGTAGACTCATCAATCTGGTAGATGCAAGATCTTAATTCACGTTATACATAACAATCACAAAGTAATTGGCGGACACCCTTGCCTTGGCAACCTTGGCCATCTCAATCCCAAATTCAAAACCAGTCTTGGCAATGAGGTTGGCAAGGGCCTAAATCCACCATATCCTCAATATTCTCCTTACTATCCTCAATACCATTATCAGTGTTATCCATACCATTCACATCCATCACAACATCAATTTCACTATCAGTCAACCTCAATTCAAAGATCCATCCCCACTCCACTACCTAGACAACCATTTCAAATCGCCAACAATAAAACACCTCAATCCACTTACAATTTTAAGGTATTGCAAAATGATTCACCAGATCCCATTGAAGTTAAACAACCAGAAGAAGAATATTCAAATAAGGTCCAAGAATCATGGATTCCCGTTAAAGAGGAGAAGTTGTTGGAACTTAAGATTGAAAAATTTCCTGCATGCCTATCACCAGATTCTATGAATGTGAATCACATCTCTAAAGACTTGCATGGCATGAGACAAGGAAGTCAAGGAAGTCAATATTACATTGAATCTTGGTTCAAGACAGTCGTCGGATCCCAATGCTCAATTCTTCAATATTCTTCGACATCATCTCAATCAAGGCAGTTAATCTCTCATATACTAGTACATATGAAAGAGTATATTTCAAACTTGCATATGAATTTATCTATCATCTTGTTATAGACATGGTTCCATTGGAAGTATTCATATACTTGAACAAGATTTATTTTTAAAGTAGAGTAGGACATATAAAAAATAAAAATAAAAAAGTAAAAGGAAAAATAAGTCCTATTGTGAAAACCAGCTTGTTGGTGAAATTGGACATGAGATTTTCTTGAAAAGCAGGCAACCGGCGAGCAAATTTCATAGTAAGTTTTGCAATTTTATGATGGTTTCAACCTTTTATTATGGTTCTTAAGATCAGTTTTGGTTCTATGCTTGAGTTGGTTGATGTGGAATTCCTTAAGGCCCACCCTCCAACAGATCTTGTCCCATCGATCTCAACAACTTATCTGGGATCAAGATCAAGTATTCTTTGGAGTGCCTTGGAACTTGCATACATCAATGGAAAGCCTCCTCTTTGAAAAAGATGGGAATACAGAAATGTCTTTTGATTGTCAAATCTTGCAAGTGACTCAACTTCAATACATTCATTCGTCCATGTCAAGTTGCACTCAGGTACCTTGACACTCATTTACATTATTGGTGAGTTGTCTCACATTGGTTAACTATTTTCATCAACAATGGGTAATCTAATGATTTCTTTCCATGCTCGACTTCGGCACATTCATTCACATGGTAAGAATTGTACCATTAATTTTGGTTTTGATGAAGACTAATGGTTTTATGGAATCAAAAACAACTTCTAGCAATACATTTTATTAGTTTCTTGTAGCAACATGTTCATCTTGTTTTTCAACAGCAGTATGATGACACCATTACAACTCATTTTCATTAATTTCCTTTTCAAAGAAAATCAATAAAATTGGGCCTATTGCAGTCAACATGCATTATGTTTCATGATTTCTACTTCAGCATGAAGTACACGATCCAAATCAGCGATTCAAACTTGGAGAAAACAACTTTCTACAAAAAATGACATTTTCTGCAACAACTATGGAAAATTGTAGTTTTTGCAGCTATTGTTGTAACAGCCTGTTTTTGATGTAGTAACTTTGTTCTAGAGGAATTTTTGGAACAAATATTGCAAGATATTGGATTAGAAATAAAAAATTATGAGCTTCTGGTTTTTCTCAGAATATGGTAAATTGAGTAAGACGTGTGTAGAATTCCAAAAAAGTGTAATTTTCTAGGACTTTTCAACGGATTTTCATTTTTCACCATTATGGATAGATTAGGCCAGATTTGGTATTTTTTCGTAGTAGCATCTTTTCTTCATCAAAATGGGATTCTGAAGGCATGAGGTGGTAAAAAAGGTAAGAATGCACCATTTCCCTTTTGAAGCACTCAATTTGGCCTTAAAATCAGTTCGTGGCATATGTTTTTGTGCAACATTGGATGGCATGAAAAGTCATTTTCATAATTTTCGAAAGCCCAAAATTCAAGAATCTATTTGCCAGTAGAATGGTTTTATTCCAACATCTACAACCCTTACTTTAGCATTTCAATTTCTTCAAAAGGTAAAACTTGAGGTAAAAATCTTACATAAGGCTTTTTAATTTATTAAATATTTAGGAAAATATGATCAATAACCACTTCAATTACCATTCTTACAAACTATATTCTCCATCATTGACCTATCCCTCATACCAAATTCATGCTCTATCCACAAGTTTTGTCATTAAGAAATAGTGTGCAATATATTCAAAAGTCATCATGCAAATATTATGAGTATGAAAGCTTGGCATGGTAGTGATCCATAGTAGAAGTCACCATGAATGTCTTACAGTCCCTGAGTTTGAAATATGATATCAGTGGTGAAATGTTAATATACTAGCTTATGATGTGTTTAAGAGTTGGGTCCAAGACAAATTTGAAGGGTTTGGAGCAAAGGTTGATTGAAGACATGCTTGTGAAGGAATGAAAGCATTAGTTGGTGGTCATCACTTTTATTGTGCATAAATGATAGACCTCAATGTCTTATTTTGTGATGTTTTGATCCATTGTCTATTTATTTAAAAGAGAAAATAGATGCATGCACTCCTTTCTTAGATCATTTGTTGAAAAAATAGAGGTCAATGAAATCTGCTATGTTTTGACTCCTCTACTAGGCAAGAGATGGATTTAGCTAAGGTATGTGTTGAAATTGTAGCTCATAAAGTTTTTAATAGAAAAAGAGATGTTCAAAAGTCTGCACAAACAATATTCCTATAAAATGGAGTATCCTAGAGAGAGAGAGAGAGAGAGAAACAAATCTGAGTTCATCCCCAAAGATCAAAATCAATGTTGTTTGCACCTTTATATAAATTTATGCACATTTTTCTCTTCTATGGGTACGAGATCACAAAGATGTTGTCTTGCAAGAATATATGCAACAAACAAGAACAATATTTGAGTAAAAAGTGGAAGAAATTCGAGAGGAGGTTCTTTTGACATCATAAAGCAAATGTAATAGGAGTTACTAGTAGCAACACAAACACTTTCTTTTCTTTACATAATCAGCACAAATCATTGATATCAAGGCTCAATTAGAGGATAGTAATAAGGATTAGGCAGACGATACTAATATTCTATTTCAAGATGTATAAAGAATTCTTTGAGGCACACCTCCAAAAGTATGGAAATGAACATGATTCACATTACAAATAATTGAGTTAAGCATTGGATATGGTAAGTTGTTACTCCTTTTTATTAATGCAAATCAGTTTGAGTCTGCTTCATGATTTCTCTTAAGTGGATATCTGCCAAAATTTTATGGTTCTTCTTCTTCATATCTTTCACTTTCCTCTAGTTCACCTACTTTGGGATGATGTCAGTTGTTATTACTCCAAGTTACCACATTGCTTCAATCATTTCATCAAACTTTTATTCCTCTTGGAATCTCTTCTATGGGTTCATTGTCCCTTGGTTGAAAAATCTTGTATGGTGGAGATGGTTTTATTGGTTCAACTCCATTTCTTGGACACTTTATGGTCTAATTGCAACACAATTGGGTGACGTGGATTCTAAGATGAATACAATAGAAGGAAAATACAAAAATAGTATATTTTGGGAGAAGCTACTTCTTGGGAGTTGTATTTTACATGGTGTGCATTCATATTTTATTTTCTTTGATGTTTCCTTTTCCATTGAAACATTCAACTTTCAGATTTAGGCATCAAAGAAGGGGGTGTTGGAAATTAGCTTTATTCCATGGAGATGAGGCTTGGTGTGGACTTCAGTAAAGTGTTAAAAAAAATATTTATTTTATGGAAGCAATCAAGCAATTATCAAGGTTTCATTCTCTCATGATGTTAGCAAGGAGAAAGGACAAGTGATATAAGAAGAAATTCATTGATAAGATTAACCAACATCTTTTAAAGCAGCACTCTCCAAGAATGAAATATGACAACCTTGTGTGGATAAACAAAAGAGGTATATGATTTCATTGTGGGGGAGATGTTGGGTCACTGATTTGTCATCATTTTCACTTGTCTTTGTCATTCATTAAGCCCTTACTTCCAACCATCCATTGCACCATTTCACTCACTTACCACCATTTTTACCATAATTCTTCATGATGTATCTCTATATGTCTAAGTGGTTAATTAAGATTATTTTCCTTTATTTTTAGTATATTAAAGAAGAACTTTGCTTGGTTTTATTAATGATAGTTTTGCGAGTGTAATTTTCTGCAACTCAGTCAAGTCTCCACAGCTATCTTCATGGTTGAGATAATAGCACCAATCTAGAAGGAAATATGACACATGGAAATTGTTTCTAAATGTTCCAATATCGATTCCTATTGGTCAAATACCACCCAGATCGCACATGTGGACCTCTAGCATCAAATCAAGGGAAAAATGCAGTAATTTTGACTAGTCAACTTCAAAGGCATTTTCTAAGAAAATTCAAGTGAATATCGAAAAACAAAAACATGGGTTTTGTTCAGCACGGGCCCAGTTAGGTTCTATCTAAGCAGTATTCTCCAATTCATTACCATTTGAGAGATTTTAGAATATCTTTGGAGCCTTACTTTCTAGATTATGTGGATATACGCTTTTTTCAAATTGTCATTTAATGCACAATCAACAAATAAGCCAGAACGATTTTTTCTTTAGAAAATTCAAGGCAAGAAGATCATTATGAACATATTCGGGCTCATCTTTTATCCTAAAATCCTTCAAAAGAAATTTTATTTTATTCTCAAATTGATTTTTTGAGATCTCATGGCAGAATTCATGCAATGTAATCCAGGATTTCTAGTTGCTTCGGAGATCTATAAAACCATTGTAATCTATTTGATGATGGGGGGATTATTGTTTCAAAAACTCTATTTTGCAATTATGAACTTTTTTTCTTTTTGTTTCCTTGTGCAATTCAAATGTGAGAATAATTAACTCGTGAAGGTATCATTTTAATCCCTGCTTCTCATAGGAGGGCCCCCTCGAGATAGTAAGGTTTGCTTCTAATTTTTAATCTAGTATTTCATTTTATGTTTCCTGTAGAATTTCATTAGCTTAAATTTTTATTTATGTTGTTAATTTTTCATAGAAGATTAACCTAATTGATTTCATTGTTGTGAAGATTTTTTATGCACATGGACTAATTTTATGTTCATTTAGATTCATAACATAGTTTTACATCATAGTTTTGAATGGAGATTATCTTTATTTCTATTACGAAGTAGACTCTTTTACAGTGTACTTTCAATTTCAGCAAGTGTGTGTAATTTCGTTCAGAAGCAAAAGTGTGGTTTTAATTTCCTTTAAAAGTAAAGTGTGGATTTTTAAAACAAGCATGTTATTCATTTCTAGAAGGATGTAATATTTCTTTTAGTAATAGGCAATAGAACCAATCTCATAACTATTAGACAAACATGTGCATATTGGTACTTCAACTTAACTTAGAAATTGTATGAGTGACAAAGACTCCTAACAAATACAGAGTATATACATTTCATCAATTTACTAGCCCTGGTTGATAATTCATGTAAGTAATTTAACAATCAATTAAATTACCAAATAGGTATGGCACTTTAACATAACATACTCTTACAACTGCATGCAGTAACGGTTTCTTGGCCTGCTATACATGGTGTTGTTCTTGGAAATATGTCAGGGCAATTTCAAACACCTCAAAGTGATGTTTTGAATACTTAATTGTTGGTTCAACAGAAGTCCTGAGTGCCAGTTTTGGAAATGAATTTTGTAAATCAGCTATGTTGGGCTTAGCAGTATAGTTTGAAGTCAAACAGAAGGATGCAAAAGAAGCAGAGGAAAAGGTATTCTTACAAATACCTCTCTTAAGAAATTTCTTTGTTTTCAATGGATTTCTCACAATGATAATGACAAAAGGTATGTAAGTAGATATAGCATATTATTTCATAGTATTGACCAGATGTTGCAGCTCTTATTGTATTCATTGTTGCATAGTTTGAGATGTTTTTGTTGCACAGTTGGGTTGGAAATTCATGGTATTTCATAGCAATAAAATATTTGGTAATGTGTTAGTTTTGTTGGATCTTGAAATTTCTAATAGCAAGTGTGCCCAAGTGTAGGGAAAATAACATCAAGCTTAATACATACCATAGAGTAACACTAACTAGGTTAATAGGAGCTACATTGTTTTGTTCACAAATATTAGGATATAATATTTGTGATCCTAATTTATTTTTAGATCAGGGCCATTACTAACATGTTCTGTAGATGCTAAAATGGATGACATTTCAATTATTTAGAATATTTCTTAAAAAAATTGGGGCAATTAGAACATGTGTGATTTCAAGCATGCACAAATCAATATCAATCATAAAACCTAGCCATCTATATATCATAAAGTGGCTTTAGAGTTAATTAGCTAGACATGAATCTTCTATATGATATCACAACTCTTATATAAATTAAGATGAATATTATGCTAAAAAATGAGGAGACAACCAAAGGTTAAGGTATCATCACATCCATAATTTATTCATGTTGATAAACGAAAAAAAAAATGTGCACCACGTTGCACTATCAGTATGACTGCCACTAGTATCTGTGAAAAAATTATTTTTGTTCACACTAAGGAAACGATATTTAAATGGACATGAATCCATAAGAAAACAGGAAGGAAATATAATATGCCAACATAGAACCAAAGGTGGTAATGGGACTAATGATCTTGTTATGACTAAGAAAAAAGTAGTGGTGTTGTAGCAGCTACAACCACCCTCCAAAATTTTACCTTAGCTTCATTTTGGAGCCTCCCTACCAACTTTTCACAGCACCTTGTCTTGCTTCGTCAAGTTCACAAGCTTCAGTGTTTTTCTTGCACAAAGGCAGACTGTCGATCACAGCTCAATGCATTCCCCTCATAGGCTAATCACCCAGACTTGGTCCAGCTGCAGGCTGAGAATCTCCCCCAAGAAATCACGCAATTCTTAAAGGCAACTAGCCTTCCCTCCAGAAACTGCGATATCCTGACTGGCAGCCTGTTGGGTTCCAGAATTGCGTAATTCTGGCAGTCAACATTCACAGTGAAAATTGCACAATTTTCCCCAGCAGGGCTTCTCAACCCAGAATTTGCGCAAATTTGGGCAGCAGTTAGCTGCTATACCCAGAAATAGCGCAAATCGCCTAGGCAGCTAACCCAGCTCCCAACCAAAAATGTGCATTTTCTCCCAGCAGTCGAACAACCTCTTGCATGTGCAGCTAAGTTGTCTGGTTCCCTCTAGGACTAAGAAAAACAGACTTGCATGGATGGGTTGCTTCTCCCAAGGCAGCATGCAAAGGGATTCCTTGTTTCAGGGATCCATTTTTAGGCAGTTAGAGGTTACATGAAAGGATCACTTTAAAAGCCTCCCACCAAGTGTCGCTTTCCCTGAATTTGTAACATGCGCGTCACAACCTCGATTTTATCAAAACTCATCAATCGGACGCTATAGAGCTCATACCTCACACCAACCTTGCATCTCTGCCATCCCACATCACATCTAGGAGTTGTCGACTCACTCAGCTCAGCTGTCTTGCGGTAAGCTTGCCTTCCATGTCCTGTGTTGCATTTTTGGCATTTTTTGTGTTTCGCTTCATATGAATATTATATGCTTGATTTTAATGAGCACTTGCTATCATTTTGATACATATTAGCCTGCACTAGCACAATTTCAATTTTCGTTGTTATCTCACTGTTATCGCATGCATGAAACTATTTTTCACGAACAATTGTCGATTCGGCGACTCGCCTCACCCACATGCATGTTCTTCTGTTTTATGAATTTGTCATTCATCATTTGCATGCATGATCATTCACTTATTCTTACACTCAGTATCACCATGCATTCACACTCACATTCACATTCATTTTCCTGTCGATGAGTCTGGGCAACCTCAGCCCAGACTCTGCCTTCACTGAGACAACATTGCACAATCCTGAGAGGGAAGGCTCTGCCTTCCTCTCCAGAAATGTGCATTTCTGCCTAGCAGTTGTTCCCCAAGCCTGCTTTGCGCAATCCTGAGGGACAGTGACTGCTGGCCCAGAAAATTATGCAATGCAATCATTAAGCCTGCAGTCATTGCCAGTTGAAATTGCGCATTGTGTAATTCTAGCAGTCAGGTTGGACTATGCATTGCGCAGCTCCAACAGTCAGTCAATCTCCCAGTAGCCCAGATTGTGCCTTGCGCATTCTTGGCCGTCAGTCTCCCGACCTGCCGGCTGAAATTTTCCAAGCTTCATGATCAGTCACACAAGTATGTTGCAATTCAATTCTCAAGTTCATTTTTGTTTTTGACTAATAGATTTATTTCCATGTCTACAGGTATTACAGGTATTCATCTACCTCTCAATAGTGTAGGTACAATAGTTTCCAAGAGAGCATAGTCAAAGACACCGTTCAGAGCACACCTAGAGATGCAGTCAATCAAATGTCTATGAACTTTCCTAGTCACGAAGATATCAAGTTGTTCGTAGACAAGGACATCAAAATATGACAACAGCAACATCACAGTGAGCAGCATCATGAATAGCAGCTGACAGCAGTATACCGAATGCAACAAATGCAAGAGGAATTTTGTTGACAACACAGAGGTGGAACAAAGTTGCAAGCTCAAGCAGATCCACTGATGATGAAAGCAACTTTGGATACTCAAGCTATGAGGTGATGATGCGACATGAAGATCATGCGAAGACAAAGAATGGAACAAAGAAGGAGTTGCATGTGTTGAAGCAGCAGCTCAAGGAAGAACATGAAGCTGCACAGACAGAGGAATCAGTTGCAGCAGGAACAGGAACAATAGTGAGCACAACATGCACTGACAGATGAAACTGTGCCCGTACAAGTTATAGATCTATCCCAGCAGCTGGCACCAAGCAAACATGGTGAGAAATGTTGTTGATTGCATGCAAAGGATTCAGTAGCATGCATGTCATTGTGAGCATGCATGTGATCCAACCCATTCATCACACTCACCAAGGCGAAGACAAGAAGCATGTCAAACTGGAGCTGAACATGTACTTCAGCAAGTTGATGTGCATGACCACCAGCACACACTTGAAGATCAGCACAGACACTATGCATCAGTGTGTTTCCTGTTCAGCCACACCTAAGAAGACTGGGTTCATGTTAGTAGATGAGTTGGATGAAGGAGCCGAACTAATGCACCAGTTGCAATGGATGCAAGAGTTCACTTCAGCAAGATGTCATAATTGAGCACATGCACACCATCACGGATGACCAAGCTCGGCATCAGCTCACCGCCTTCACCATCACAGCCATTTCAAAGAGTTGGTCTCACCTCAACGGACCGAGTATCAGTGATGTCTTGCATGGCTTGCTCAAGCCATTTCGTCTCACATGAGCACATGTGCATTGTAATGTAACGTCATGTCAAGTGGAAGTTCAAGTGTCCATAGTTGGATGTAACAATCATAGAGTAGATGAAGAGTCATGAGGGTAGATGAACTGTCACAAAGGGGAATGTCAAGGGTCACCCCACTCTTTGCTATAAATAGAACCTCATAACTCATTGTATAGACTTTTGGTCATCCAAGCTTCCGATAAGAATATCTTGGCAAGAGCTTGGGCAGCATTGTAACATGCCTTAGCTTCTCCACTACATGGAGATAGTACATCTCTTTGGAGGAGCATGCGGATGTGGTTGTAACGTTCCACTATTGGGGCTAGCGGGTGTACATGGATGTATTTTATGATTGGAACTTACACTTCTTTATATAATAAGAGCCAGCACGTTTCATGCATATGTTTTATTGTATTCCAACTGTCTTGTTTACTCTAAATGTCATATGTATTTGCTTTCTTATGCACGCATGTATGTACTATTTTGTATGAGCATGTATGAATCTTTCTGAAATGTGTTGATTGGTTTAACTATCACTTTGGATTGCCAACTAACTTTCTTTCCAGCTTGTGATGCATCTTTTCTCGTGTGTTCCCTTCCCATCCGAGTACTGTTACAGGTTTCCAAGGGGCGCACTCATCTCAACCCACTGGTGTTAGAAACCTCTCATGCACCTTCCTTGACTCACTGCAGCAGTGGCACCCTTGCTACTAGCAAAGTTATCTTGCTTGCCTCTGTGTGAAATCATGGTCAAAGCATTACCATACAATCCACTGGTGGGACTCCTACACCAAACAGTCTAAGGTCTAATTGGGACTTCTTACTGGGGAGATCCCCTTGACATGTTGGTGGGTCCAGCACCGTCAACATTTATGGCGCTAGAAAGAGGGCCTGATGACAAGATGTGTCCTCTCATCTAGTTTTGAACCTTTGCATACCTTTCATGGATTCTTGCACTCTTCTCCCTTCATGATGTTTCTCGAATCGTGAAGATGTCACCATCACAAGGAAGTTTTTCAATCTTTTGTCCACTTACACGTATGATGTTGAAGACGAAGTGGTCTAGCCTGCGTACTTACATACCTTTCTTTCCATGCTTCATGAGGAAGACGGGTGTTCTAACGAACATGACAACTTCCTGCTTGCACACACACTTCGTGAATCTCCACGTCGATGGGTGCTCAGCCTACCAGCTAACAACATGCACTCACTTGAGCACTTCTACAGTCTCATTATAGACACTTTCTATCATTTTGATCCATACCATCTTGACCGAAAAATGCTACAACAACGGAAGGCTCCGCATGAATTGGTTATGTATTTTTGGCAGCGCTTCCGTGACTTACAGTTTCAAGCTCCAAGGATCTAGATGAAATTTGCCTATCTTTGGGACTGATTTGAGTATTGCCTTAAGAAATATGCCCATCCCAAGAAGAAGCTTGAGATGAAGCCTTGCTCAACATTCTTCAGTGAGGGAACTGCGCAATCTCATGTGGATGCGGTCACTATTTCAACTGACTATCCGCCTTCCCCTCATTCAACAGCTCCACCACTGTCGAGTGATGTTGAGGATCATGCTCACACACTTGTTTAGCTTTCACATCCTCCCAACATCACTTCACTCAATTTTTGCATAGATTTGGTTGTGAGTCCTTCGATTTCTCATATGCATTATGTTTTATGACTTCTGTCTTTGCACTCGAGTGTTCCTCCGAATGATATTGTCTTGTGTTTGTTAATTCCGAACTCTTCACTTGTTGTGAATGAGGAACAAGCTACTGACAGAGTTGGTGTTTCACAACCAACATGCGTTGTCATTCACGAATATTATGAGTGGGAGCTTGACCATCAACACTCGGCGAAGGATGACTCTCTTCTGTCCGAGCCCCCTCCGTTATTTCCTAACATCTATGGTGAGCCTTCCATCCATGATTTTGCATGTGTGTCTTCATCCACGGATTCACCCATTGTTGATCACTCGTAAGACTCATCGGATGTTGGTCTATTATTAGACAATGGAGAGGATAAGTTATTCATTGAAAATCCACTTGATCTTTCATCTACGTTTTCCAGAAATACAGAGGGTGATTTTGTTTGCTTTTCATCTACCCCTTTGTTTGATTCATCTTATCATGAGGATGTCGATGAATTCATTGATTTTTCTGATCGTGGTGGTCGTGATCCATTTGCTTCCATATTTGATCACAATCATGACTCTATGATAGTTGATCTTTCGAAGCCACTGGTCTATGGTGATCTATCTGATGATGAAATTGAAACACCCAAGACTGTCAAGGCACTTCAGCCCAAGCTGATGGTTATGCAAGGTCCTCGCTCTCTTGGGGTTAGTCTCACTTCCAATCATGAAACTGTTCAATCACCCAAGGCTCCTCATCACTCATATTTATGCATTGAAGATCCATCTCACACATAGATCATACTTCCTCCACTCGAACTACATGATCCCATCACTCATGCATTGGAGGAATATTACATTTCAAGCACTCGTTCGCGATGCAAGTTATCTTGGTTTCTTTCGTTTGCTTGCATGTCACAGTCAAGAGTGTGCTTATGTTTCAAAGTTTCATGTAGTGTCACACAGCACTATGATAATTCCACGGACTGCTCATCATGCACTTGCACTCACTTATGTCCTGTGGGCACTTTGAAACACGAAGTGTGGTTGTCTTCATTGTTATATCTTTCTTTCTTGTTGGTTCGCACAACTAGGTTGCTTGCGGACCAAGCCTTCACCAACATGGGCCAACCAATGCACCAGTGGCTGCATTGGAAATATCACTTCACATGATCAGGCCCATGCACCATTAGTGTAGGAGTAGGAGTAGTGTTTGCTTTAAGTCATTTTTCTTGCATGCTTGTTTGCTTACTCACTTTGTTTGTTTGTTTGTCTACATCCTTGTTTTCTTACTTGCTTTTCTTCCACTTTTGCTTCTGCTCTTTCTTTGCTTCAATGTTGTTAGTTCGTTTGTTTCATTCGTATAGTTCACTCGTTTCATTCATACGTTAGTTTTGCATGAAATCATGTATGACTCTTGAAACAAGCTTGGTGAAGTACAAGAGGGCTTGTAGAGCTATCACTACTTGGTTATCTGTCATCTTGTCTCTATATGAAGAACTTGTTACATTTAGTCCGTGATATGTCAAAGGAAAATATGTACTTTTCGAAGTGAACCTTGGTGAAAACACAATGCTTGCACGCTAACTAGTGTCACCTTCTCTAGTCAGTTATTTTTGGGTTAACCCTTGTCAGCTCAGTTAAGTAGAGGAAGGCGAGGGGGGAAATAGTAATAGGCACGCCAAAGATATAATAAACTACTACTCTACTGGAAAAACCTCTTCCGCTCTCAATAAGTCAGGATCCCTCTTCCGCCTCTGAAACGAATAAGTGTTATACACAATTGAAAAATGAAAAATGAAAAGAATGAAAAGTGAAAAAATTCAAAATTGAAAATGAATAAGGCCAAAGAAGAGAAAGGCTTCCTGCGTAGAGAGGTGATGCAAGTAACTCCACCAGGGCACTGACCAGGCTCGCTGGCAGCGGAGCCATTCTTGTGTTCCTATGTGACTCCGCCGAGGTACTATCTAGGCCTGCTGGCAGTGGAGAAACACCGGAGATGAAACTAAGACTTTAATGACTATACTGCTTGTGCACCAATATACCCTTCAACCCCAATTGAAACAACTGTGTTGCCTTGGCTTGGAATGTGTGTCAATTGACCAAGAGCTTGGTAGATACTACATCTTACAATTAAGCTAGTGTGAAACCAAGATGAGTTGAGAACTAAACAATACTTCCGGAGGTGATAGACTCGCTTTTTAAGATCAAGGCCCATTCAGAGAGCTAGAGTTCTACCAGTGTGTCACCAAGTGTTGTAGCAGCTACAACCACCCTCCAAAATTTTGCCTTAGCTTTGTTTTGGAGCCTCCCTACCAACTTTTCACAGCACCTTGTCTTGCTTCGTCAAGTTCACAAGCTTCAGTGTTTTGCTTGCACAAAGGCAGCCTATCGATCACAGCTCGATGCATTCCCCTCACAGCTTGATCACCCAGAGTTGGTCTAGCTGTATGCTGAGCACCTCCCCTAAGAAATTGCACAATTCTTGAGGGCAACCACCCTTCCCTCTAGAAACTGTGCAATCCTGACTAGCAGTCTTTTGGGTTCCAGAATTGTGCAATTCTGGCAGTCAACACTCACAGTGAAACTTGCGTAATTTTCCCCAGCAGGGCTATTCAGCCCAGAATTTGTGCAAATTTGGGTAGCAGTCAACTGCTCTGCCCAGAAATTGCACAAATCTCCTGGGCAGCCAGCCCAGCTCCCAACCAAAAATGTGCATTTTCTCCCAGCAGTCGGATAACCTCTTGCATGTGCAGTTGAGTTGACCGGTTACCTCCGGCACCAAGCAAAACAGACTTGCATGCATGGGCTGCTTCTCCCAAGGCAGCATGCAAAGGCATCCCTTGTTTCAAGGATCCGTTTTTGTGCAGTTGGAGGTTACATGCAAGGATCACTTCAGAAGCCTCCCACCAAGTGTCGATTTCCCTAGATTTGTGGCATGTGCATCACAACCTCGATTTTATCAAAACTCATCAACCGAACATTGTAGAGCTCATTCCTCACATCAACCTTGCAGCTCTACCATCCCACATCACATCTGGGAACTATCGGGTCACTCAACTCAGTTGTCTTGGGGTAAGCTTGCGTTCCATGTCTTGTGTTGCATTTCTAGCGCTTTTTGTGTTTCTCTTCGAATGAACATTGGCTACTTGATTTCAATGAGTGCTTGTTGTCATTTTGATACATATTATCTTATACTAGCACAATTTCAGTTTTCCTTGTTATCTCACTGTTGTCGCATGCATGAAACTATTTTTCACCAATCACCTCACCCACATGCACATTGTTCCATTTTCTGAATCTGTCATTCACCATTTTCATGCATGATCATTCACTTATGCTCACACTCAGTATCACCATGCAGTTGCACTCACATTAGTGTTCAGTTGCCCATCAGGGAGTTTGGGCAACCTCAACCTGAACTCTACCTTCACTGAGATAGCATTGTGCAATCCTAAGAGGGAAGGCTCTGCCTTCCTTGCCAGAAATGCACCATTCTACCCAAGATCTATTCCCGAGACCTTCTTTGTGCAATCCTCAGGGATAGTGACTGCTAGCCCATAAAATTGTGCAATGCAATCGTTGAGCCTACAGTCATTGCCAGCTAAAATTGCGCATTGCGAAATTCCAACAGTCAACAGTCAAGCTGGACTATGAATTGTGCAGTTACAGCAGTTTGTTAGTCTCCCAACAGCCCAAACTGTGCCTTGCACAGTCTTGGTAGTCAGTCTCCTAACCTCCCGGTCGAAATTATGCAACTTTCATGATCAATGACATAAGTATATTGCAATTCAGTTCTCAATTTCATTTTGGTTTTCGACTAATAGACTGCATGCCATGAGTGTTGCCATGTCTCTAGGTATTGCAGGTGTTCATCTGCCTCTCAGCAGTGTAGGTACAATGGTTTCCAAGAGTGCAGAGTCGAAGACACCATTCAAAGCACACTTGGAGATGCAGTCAATCAAATGTCTATGAGCTTGCCTAGTCACAAAGATATCAAGTTATTCGTAGATAAGGACATCAAGATATGATAGCAGCATCATGAACAGTAGCTGACGGCAACATACCGAATGCAACAAATGCAAGAGGAAGGTTGTTGACAACACAAAGGTGGAACTATGTTGCAAGCTCAAGAAGATCCATTGATGATGAAAGAAACTTTGGAGACTCAGGCTATGAGGTGACGACACGACATGAATATCGCATGAAGACAGAGAATGGAAAAAATAAGGAGTTGCATGTGTTGAAGCAATGACTCAAGGAAGAACATGAAGCTGCATAGACAGATGAATCAGTTGCAACAAGAACAGGAATAGCAGTGGGTGCAACATGAACTAACGGATGAAACTATGTTCGTACAAGTTATAGATCTATCCCAGTAGTTGGCATAGAGCAGACATGGTGAGAAATGTTGTTGATCGCATGCAAGAGATTTAGCAGCATGCATGTCATTATGTGCACACATGCGATCCAACCCATTCAGCATACTCACCAAGGGGAAGACAAGAAGCAAGTCCAACTGGAGCTGAACATGTACTTCAGCAAGTTGATGTGCATGACCACCAGCACACACTTGAAGATCAGCATGGACATTATGCATCAGTTTGTTTCTGGTTCAGCCGCACCCAAGAAGACCATGCACATGTTAGCAGACAATTTGGATGAAGGAGCCGAACCAATGCATCGGTTGCAACAGAGGCAAGAGTTTGCTTCAGCAAGATGTCGTCGTTGAGCACATGCACACCATCACGGATGACCAAGCTCGGCATCAGCTCATCACCTTCACCATCATAAGCATGTCAAAGAGTTGGTATTACCTCAATGGACCAAGTGTCAGTGATGTCTTGCATGGCTTGCTCAATCCATTTCGTCTCACATGAGCACATGTGCATTGTAATGTAACGTCGTGTCAACTGGAAGTTCAAATGTCAATAATTGGATGTAACAGTCATAGAGTATATGAAGAGTCATGAGGGTAGATGAACTGTCACAAAGGGGAATTTCAAGGGTCACCCCACCCTTTGCTATAAATAGAACCTCATAACTCATTGTATATGCTTTTGGTCAACCAAGCTTCCCATAAGACTATCTTGGAGAGAGCTTGGAGAGTATTGTAACATGCCTTAGCTTCTCCACTGTACGAAGCTAGTATATATCTTTGGAGGAACAGGCGGATGTGGCTATAACGTTCCACTGTTGGAGTTAGCGGGTGTACATGGATGTATTGTATGACTGGAACTTACACTTCTTTATATAATACGAGCCATCACATTTCATGCATATGTTGTATTGTATTCTAGTTGTCTTGTTTACTCTAAATGACATATGTATTTGCTTTCTTACGCACGCATGTATGGACTGTTATGTATGAGCATGTATGAATCTTTCTGAAATGTGTTTATGGGTTTAACCATCACTTTGGAATTTCAGCTGAATTGCTTTCTAGCTTGTGATGCATCTTCGGTCGTGTGTTCCCTTCCCATATAAGTATTGTTACAAGTTTCCAAGGGGCGCACTCATCTCAACTAACCGGTGTTAGAACCTCTCATGCACCTTCCTTGACTCACTGCAGCGGTCACACCCTTGCTACTAACAGAGTTATCTTGCTTGCCTCTATGCAAAATCGCAGTCAAGGCATTACGTACGACCCACTGCTAGGAATCCTACACCAAACGGTCTGAGGTCTAATTGGGACTTCTTACCGGGAAGATCCCCTTGACATGTTGGCGGGTCCAGCACTATCAACAATTGGGCAATGGGTTACAAATAAAACTTTCACCTTGGTTTATACCTTAATAGATACTAATAACTCTCAATGTTGCTATTAGATATTATAAGTTTAGAGTTGGAAATGCTCTAGTTTCCTCTGAAAATCTTCTATACATGTAGACAATGATTTCTACAAGCATTCGTTGACCCAAAATTAAGCCAACCATAGAAATACAATGAGATACATCAACAATAATTGAAACTTTGGCCTCCAGTAGACTTCAACTTCAAACATTTTTTTATGAATAGAATTTACCTAGAGGACAAGCTTCCAAGAAAACTTTCAACTGGAAGCAACTTGGTGATCTCTGACCTGGGTTCTATGCAGAGTTCTACAATGCTATAACCCTAATGCTAAGTTTTCTTTGGATTAAACCTGTCATTTCACTCTTAGGAGAAGACATTGATATAAATGATTTTCATGTGCTCATAGTTGAAACGTGGAGAAAGCAGTGAACACACAAACTGAAAAATAAGATCACACACAACAAACATGAATTTTCCATTTATATAATCTGTATACTCTACTATCATTAGATATATGCATATATGAGCTTATAAGAACCAAAATTGGGATGCACATGCATATTTGAGATGAATAGCTTTTATCACTTGGTTTTTCTAAATAAAGGCCATCCCTATTAAGGAAAATAGGATGAAAACAAAGTTTAAAGAAGAAAAGATAAGTGATATTTTACAATATGACATTATAGCCTCTGAGTTTTCAACATTTTGTTCCTACGTAGGAGAAATTGATATGATTTCCAACTTGAATGTAGAAACAATCATTGAAAAGTGAAATGAGACAACCATATGGCTTGACTTCCAATTGGACATTGGAGTTCTAGCTTTCTTTCTTCCTACATTTGGTTTGGGTGAGATTGTAGATTTTGGATTAGATTTTGCTACCCCTAAGCTATAGGAAATATACAGCGCAACTCCTCGACATATAGAAATATACAGTGCAAGTCCCTGGGGGTGTGTTTTTAAGAACTTCCAACCAAAAAAGGAAAATCACAACTATGATCTTTCCTTAATCTTTTATATTTGGTTTATTATTGAGTTCAATATGATTTTTTTTTATCACTTTCATTAGGAAAGGGGTCACACTAGGAGATGGTAGGATGGTCTTCTAATTTGGGATAAGGTATCTGGAATGCTATAAACTTGATTAGTCTTTAATTTTTTCTTAAATAACCAGGTTGTGCCACATAATGGGATGCTACACCTGAAACCATTTGATTTGGGAAAGATTTCCATTTTTGTATAAAATATAGTTGCACCTAAGCGAGAGGAAGTATGTAATGTGGCTCTGTGAGATGTGTTTCTCAAAGAATTTCTATCCTCCAAAAATTATAAATCCTGACAAAATTAATCTTCTAGGAATGGGTTATTATTGACTTCAATGCTCTCTTTTCTCTCCCCTTCACTAGGAATAGGTTATTGTTGAATTCAATGCTCTCTTTTCTCTCCCCTTCACTACAAAAGTTTTTTTTTTTCTAAAGGTAGTTGGAGGATCTGATTGGGAAGAAGTATTTGGAATGCCATAAGGTTGATTAATCTTTTTCTTTCCACAAATTGGTGATTTCGTGCTACAAGATACGGATGTTACTCCTTTTGAGTTTTATGTAATAATGTAGTTTGTAGATTATTGTGGTTACATTATTTTCAACTAGGATGTGTAGGGACCTGTCCCATTGAAAAAAAATCTCGTACCTGATGTTTCGGCACTTTCGGGACATGGGAATACTACGAAATGTCCTTGAACAACTAGGGACTTTATCAAGGACTTGTTGGCCATCTCCATGATGTTCGAGACAAATTATAGGGATGTTTTGGATATATTTTGGGGATGTTCTTAGCACATTTCAAAGATGTTTTAAGCAGATTTCATAGATGTTTTGGGCAATCCAGGAATATTCTGAGGATGTATCTTCAATTTTTACAATGGACATTGATAATTGGACAATATGAACTTTTTTCCCATTTTTTTTATTACACTGGATCTAAATTTTCTATACAAGTTGCATCCCAAAACATTGGTTTTGTATCATGGGATTCAATTTGGGGTTATAGTGATTTAATTATTCTCTTTTCAGCGACAACATTACAACAATAAAAGCCTACATGTCAAAAAACCTGGAAATGCAACATTTTAGAGGGCTGATCCTTTTGGCTTTTGCTCTTGTCCTTGTTTTTGGGGTCATCTCAACTTTTACATATTGTGCATGGGTTTTTAGGATTCATTCAATTCCTTTTCTTCCATCATCCCAACCTGAATCATTGTGAAAACAATCAGATAGTTGTGACTTGGATTGCATATTAAATGTTTGAACAAATTTCCTATTAAACCACCCTTTTAATCTCAAAAATAAATTTAATCTCTTTACAGAACCAAGGTATTTGGTAGTTTTTTTCAAGACAACTATAATAATATGCAGAACCTATTGAGGAGGAAATGCCTTCAAAGTTTTAATCTAATGACCATTAACAAAAATATGAGGAAGGATATATATTTTCTTATTTAATCCTTAGAATGTGATAAGCTTTCGACCATAGTTATGGGATATGTGTGCATGTTCAAATCCACTCAAGATATGTTTTAGTTTTGGAAGTGATGGAGATCCACTCGGGCTCTGTTTCTTGCCAAAAACATCGAGTGGTCATATCCTTAAAAACGTTTTTCAAAATGTAACATAAAATTTAAAAAAGCCAAGTATGGGGACCTAAAATCCTAATTTTTTCCTTATAAAACAACCCTCCCCTCATCTTAAAATAAACAAATCTGAGCCTTTCATATCAGTCTACATTTCTAAATTTTGTAATAGATAATTATAGCGAAACACATTTGAAAATGTGAATTTTCTATGTTTTTAATAAGTGTGGACACATGTTTCTAATACCATTTTTCTGTATCCAAATCTAACTTAATTTTTTTGTTGTTGTATCCATTTGTTGTGTGTACAAGTTCCCTTTATCCAGATTTTGAGTTTTGAGAAATCTGGTGTATTGGTATCTACATGTGTATTTGTTTCTATGCAACTTAGCTTTAGTACTTATGAAACATGGAGGTGATTTAAATAGTTCTAACTTGTCAGATTTCAAGAGAATAGGACTAGTAGAGTTTGTTGTAATTGTAATTGTCAACTTCCTGTGTGTGTGTGTTGGTAATTTTATTAATTTTTTTTATGCAATTTGGACAAAAGACACTTATGTTTTGGGAAGCAACAGGTTTGAATGATTTAAAGTGGTCAAAGTTGCTGCATGCAAGAGGTTGGTATTAAGAATTCAAAATCAAGTACGTGTTCTTGAGAGGGAATGTAAGGACCTAGAAACTGAACTCCATGAAGAAAATAAAAGACACAACTCTACTTTGGTATAATTCAGAAACCTTGAAAGGGCAAGTACATCCTCAGATTTTCATGCACTCTCATTTTTTCTACTCCAGTTATAATGATAAATGATGTGTTGATATTTTCCTATGGTCTTATAAGGTAGAGTGAATAATGAATAGCTCTACTATTTCTTCCCAGAATGCTAAACATAATATTCTGTTTATGTTCTTGTTCAAAAATTTAATGCTACATTGTGATTCTGCTCTTATGTACATGAAACATGAAGGTGTCAACTTTACCCAAACCAATGATTGTAGTAAGGAAAACCAAGGGTTCTATTGTTTCCAATGATCGAAGGAATAGGTTTTGTGTCCCGGATTCATTATTTTTTTCTTCCAAGAAGAGTATGAGTTTCCTCTGCATGTTCATAATTAGAGTTGAACTGGTGTAGGTTGTTTCCATAAAAAGTTTTAGAGTGTTGGAAATGTGGCCCTTAAACTAGGGCCTAGAGTAACATCTTTTGTTTTTTGGTTGGCATTTGGAATTCATTATTTTATTGGTTATTTTATTTCGAGTCTTAACAGTTCAGTTATTAGAAGTTTTGTACATGGTTTTTTTGGAAACTGTATGAATCTTACATATTTTACTAACATGATTCTCTACTTTATTGAATTATCAGGTTAAGAGATGGGAAAAACACCTTGACAATTTATGTACAATCATGAAACTACTATTGGAGATAATGTACAAGATTCAAATTCAATGTTATGAGGATGCTATACTCATGAAACTATTTCCTGGAATTATGAGGTCTCTCTATGACAATGAAGTTCTTGTTGAAGATATTATTGTGATGTGGTTACCCAAAGGGTAGGTATTAACAACCTAACATTTTTTTATTCTTTGTTTTTTTTTACCTTTTTGTTGTGAGGAAATGAGATTAATTTAGGTTTAGACAAATCTAATTGTATGGTTTAAAGAGTTTTAAACTATATTAAAATGAGAATTGAAATGCTTGATTAACTAACTTTTGGGATTTCATAAAGCTAATATTGTTCTTATAGTTTGAGTTTTGTGAGGGTGAAAATAAGATTTGATGTGATTTTGGGAATTTTAGGAAAACCTTTGTGAAGTCATTGGAGCCTTTTGCGAAATGGTTGGAGGAAGCTAAAGAAGAATAATAGTGTGAACTTATATTAGAATCTTAATTATGAATACAATATTTAGAGGGGGGCGGGGGGTGGTTGGGAGGGGCGAACAGGTTGTTGGTTACAACTCTGATATATTGTGTTCAGTTGGTATATCAACTACTTTACATATATAATAATTTTTCTATTGACAATTTATGAGATCCTAGTGCTATATTCATGGAGTATAGTGTGCTAGCAGAAATACTTTAATTGGATTCTATTGGAATTTGCATCGCTTATAAATTTATAATTGTTGTTTAGTATCTATAGTTTCCCTTGTGATTTAATTATTTTATAATTTTATTAAATTTGTAAAATTTATAAAGTTTCAAAGTCTAATTCCTTGAAGGGTGCTAGCTCAATGGAAGATCACCTTCTTTACAAGTAGGTGGTTGGTGCTTAGATTACATCATGCCTTAATATTCACGGGGAATGGTGATGATCACTATCCATCCATATATATGTATCAATAGTGAGGGTCATTCAAGGGCCATAATATTAAGTCATTTTTTTATATATGAAATGGTGACAATTAATGAACGTCGCCATATATATGCATCAATAGAGGGTCATGAAAGGTCCATCATCATAAATCACTGTTGTAAGTTTGGAATGCAAACTTAGGCACAAAAAAAGAAAAAGAAAAAAGATGTAAGAAAATACATAAAATAAGATGCACAATGGGGCTAAAAAATGGTGAAACTAAGGATGCCAAATATGATGCATAATCATATGCAAATTCAGGCTCAAAATTAGACAAAATGAGGCAAAAAAATGATGCAAATTTGGATGGTGAAAATGATGTAAAATTAGACACCAAAAAGGATGAAAAATTGGATGAAAAGGTGGATGTAAATCATGGTGCAACATTGGACACATAAGTAGACACAAAAAACAGTGCAAAATTGGGCATAAAACTAGCTCAAAATTGAATGCAAATTGAGATGCAAAGTTGGATTGAAAAAGTGATGCAAAACTTGGTGCAAAAACAAATGCAAAAGTAGACGTAAAAAATGTCTCAAAATTGAATGTAATAATAGACACAAAATGGGATGCAAAGTTGGACACAACACATGGCTTAACATAGGCTGCAAATTTGGATGCTCAAAATGATATAAAATTGCATGCAAGTAATGGTGTTAAAAACAATGCAAAATATGGTACAAAATGGGATGTGAAAAAGGGAGACAAATCAAACGTAAAAGTGGATGTAAAAGATGGTCCAAAAAAAATACAAAAATAGACACAAAAATGGATGCAAAATTTGGTGCTAAATCAAATTCAACACATGGTGAAAAGATAGGCACAAAAGCTAGTGCAAAACTAAGTAAAAAAATAGAATAAAAAACTAGTGTAATACTAGATGAAAAACTTGGCGTAAGACTAGATGCAAAACTTGGCACAAAATGGATGCCAAAAAATACACTAAATTGGATGAAAAAGAATGTGCAAAATGGAAGCAAAGAATGACACAAAATAGGAAGCATAAAACGATGAAAAATAGATGCAAAAAATGGCACAAAAGTAGAAGCAAAGCATGTCATAAAATCAAATGCAAATCTTGGTTCAAAATTTGATGCAAACAAGGATGCATAATTTGGTGTAAAAAAGGATGCAAAATATGGCATGAAAAATGATGCAAAATCGGATGCCAAAAATGACACTTTAAAAATTGTATAATAGAGTCAAACTTAGCACCAAATTTCTCACCACAATTAAAGATGCACTAAAATCTGGCGCAAATTGTTGGTTTTGTTATAGTGTGTAGGCAAAGGAGAAACAAGCATAAGTTAATGCAGTAATTCTTTAGGGTTTGTTATAATTTCATAAGCAGAGGCAACTTAGGATCATCTATGGGCAAGAGAACAAAACTAATGAGGCATATGGCAGTAGATCTCATGGTGGGCACAAGTTGGATAGGGATGAAATGATTCAAGATGGAAGGCTCTTGGATACTCCAAATAGGAGAGGTGATGGACACGGGTTCTATTCTAGTTATGGTTCTGACAGGCACTATGATCGTCATTATTATCATCCTTACAAGAGGAGTGAGAGGGGATATTTTCCATATGAGTTCAAGAAATCAAAGCCACCTACCTTTGGTGGAGATTTGAAGAAGTCGGAGGATGCAAAAGCATGACTAATTGGGATGAAGAAATTCTTTGAGTCACATGAGTACACAGAGAATATGAAGGTCGTAATAGTTATCTTCAGTCTCAAAGGGAAAACAAACATTTGGTGGGAAGATGTGAAGCAGGTTAGAGACATCAGGACAAAAGAGTTGATTTGGCATGAATTCAAGAGCCATTTAAGAAGAATTACTTGTCAAAGAGGTACTACAATAGAAAGCCAAGGAATTCTATGAGATAAAGATGGGATCAATGACAGATAAGTAGTACATGACTAATTTCCTATAGTTATTGAGGTATGTACCATATCTTAAGGATGAGAAGGTCAAATTTCAGAGATTTTTTAATGGATTTCCATTAGCATGTAGAGATCAAATTAAGTATGATGAGGCTCGGTCACTTCAAGAATTCATTGGGAAATATAAGCATTGTTATCAAAAATCAATGTGCAATACAAAATCTTAGTAAGGTTGGAAAGGGAAAGACAAAGCTAAAGGTAAATGACAGCCGAAAAGAAAAATGCTTAAGGATGCAGGTGAAAAAAAAATGTTGCACCTTACAAGAAGTTTAATGAGTCATAGAATGAAGGGCGACAGAATAAAAGTGATAGTACAAGATGGTTGCAATATTGGACATGTGGTAAGGAGCATCTTAAGAGGGATCATTTGCAGAATCAACATGGTAGGCCTCATATATACAATGCAAAGGAGGCGCAGACAGTTGGGGATGTTGGGCATAGAATTACTCGTATCTATGCAACATTAGATGACAGGAAGGAGGATCACCAGGTATCTATTACCAAGATGGACGGTGAGATTTGTGATCAAGTTGTTTCTATTTTGATTGACCCTAGATCTAGTTATAGTTATTTTAGTCCTGACCTGGTGGATAAGTGTGGTTTGAATTAAGAAGTGCATGCAGAATCCTAGTTATCTCAGTTGGTTATAGGTACAAAGAAGAGAGTGTATCACTGGGTAAGAGCATGTGTATTCGTGTTGAATGGTATGCCTAACTCAGCACATTTGAATTTATTTCCATTGGGATCATATAGACATATGCTTTTGGGTATGGACTGGTTGTATCTTCATAGGTCCAAAGTGTATTATTATGATAAGGCCATTGAGTGCTTGGATGAAAATGGATAAAAAAAGGATCTTACAGGGTAAGAAGAAGAAAACATTAGTTAGAATGGTGACAGCTATGCAGGCAATGTACAATTGCAATAAAGGATGTGTGTTATTTGCAGTGCATATTTCTAGTGATAAAGGTAAGGATGTTGAGGACGCGGAGGTATTGCGCACGTACCTGATCTTGCAGAAATTTCAATATGTATCGCAGATATTTCTGAGTTCCCACCTCACAGAGTAGTGGAATTTTCCATTGAGTTGGTACAAGGGGAAGCACCAACATAAAAGGAACCATATAGGATGAGCACTCCAGATTTAGTAGAGTTGAATTTGCAGTTGAAGGAAATGCTTGACAAATGACACACTAGGCCAAGTTTATCACCATGGGGTGCACCGGTATTTTTTGTGAAGAAGAAGGATGGTATTCTCATATGGTGTAGTGATTACAGGTAGTTGAACAAGGTAACCATTAAGAAAAGGTATTCATTGTCGAGGATTGATGACTTGTTTGATCAGTTGAAGGGAGTAGCAATGTTCTCAAAGATCGATCTGAGATCTAGATATCATCAAGTACGCATCAAGGAAGAGGACATTTACAAGATAGCTTTTAAGACTAGGTATGGGAATTATGAGTTTGTTGTAGTTCCATTTGGTTTAACTAATGCTCTAGCTACGTTTATGTTCTTAATGAATAGTTTACTGCATCCTTATCTAAACAAGTTTTTTATTGTATTCATTGATGACATCTTGATATATTCTAAAAATGAGGAAGAGCATGTCAAGCACTTAGCAGCAATGTTGAGATTAATGAGAGAGAATTAGTTGTATGCTAAGCTTAGTAAATGTAGTTTAGTTCAGACAAAGGTACATTACTTGGGACATGTTGTTTCCAAGGAAGGCATAGCAGTGGATCTAGAGAAGATAAGGGATATCATGGAGTGGGAAGCTCCTAGAAATGTGGATGAAGTAAGATCATTTATGGGGCTATTAGGTTATTATAGGAGTTTCATCAAGAACTTCTCTTGCATTGCATATCCTATTACGTCGCTACAGAAGAAAGGTAATAAATTTGAATCGACAAAGGAATGTGCAGCTAGTTTTGAGTGATTGAAGTAGTTGTTGACAAATTCTCTAGTGTTAAAGATTGAAGATCCTGGCAAAGAGTTTGTGGTGTGTAAAGACACTTACAACAGAGGACTTGGTGGTGTCTTGATGCAAGAAGGACATGTCATATGCTATACGTCATAGAAAATGAATGAGCATGAGAAGAATTATTCGACACATGATCTTGAGTTAGCAGTGATCATCCATGCATTGAAAATGTGGAGACACTATCTTCTTGGTAGGATGTTTGTATTGATGAGCGATCAAATTGGATTGAGATACTTCTTTGAGCAACCAAATCTGAATGCCAGATATGCTATATGGTTTGCCATGATTAGTGAGTTTGACTTTGAGATTAGGTAAATCAAGGGCAAGGAGAACAAGGTCGCAGATGCTCTTAGCAGAAGAGTATAGGTGAATCACATAGAAACTATGATTTCTTATAAGACAGACTTGCAGGATCAGATCTTACAGGCAGGACAATAGGATGAAAAGTACATGGAGCTTATACATATGTTACAACAGGGTACAGGAGATTAGGATGTGGACTATCATCCTATAGTAGATGGTTTGGTCAAATTTAGGCACAGGATCTATGTGTCAAATGATAGTGAGCTCAAGAAGACAATCTTTTGATAATTCCATGCAAAATCATATTCAGGTCACCCATGATACCAGAAGACATTGACAACTACGAAGAAGTTGTATTATTGGTCGAATATGAAGAATGACATAGCAGAGTTTGTGGATAGATGTTTCCATTGTCAGCAAGTGAAAGAAGAATGTAAGCATCCATGTCGATTATTACAACCAATTTTGATTCCATAGTAGAAGTGGCAGGTCATTTCCATGGATTTCATCACAGGTTTTTCAAGGACATCTAGAAAGGACGATTCAATCATGGTTGTGGTGGATGGGTTGACAAAGGTAACACACTTCATTCCATTGAAATATACTTATTCAACTAATGATGTCGCACAGGTCTTCATCAAATATGTAGTGAGGTTTCATGGTTTTCCAAGGAAACACACTTCATTCCATTGAAATATACTTATTCAACTAATGATGTCACACAGGTCTTCATCAAAGATGTAGTGAGGTTTCATGGTTTTCCAAGGAATATGTGTCATACATGGATGTTAAGTTCACTTCCAAGTTTTGGAAGGAGTTATTTACAGGTTTGGGGATAGATTTGTCCTCCAACATAGCTTGTCATCTACAAATAGATGGATAGACAGAGAGGGTCAGCAAGATATTGGAGGACATGTTGAGGATGTATGTGATGCATCAACAAAGGAGATGCGAGGAGTACCTTCCATTGGTTGAGTTTTATTACAATAATGGTTATCAGGAGTCACGGAGGATGAGTCTGTTTGAGGCACTATATGGGAAGAGTTGTAATACTCCCATCAATTAGAGTGATCCAAGGAACAAGGTGTTGATAGGACTCGACATGTTGGCAGATATGGAACAGGAAATGCAGGTTATCAAGAAGAATCTAAAGGCAACATGGGACAGATAGAAAAGTTATGTGGATCGAAACAGGTTGTTTAAGGAGTTTCAGCTTGGGGAACAATTTTACTTGCACATCAATACCAAGAATAACTCCTTGAGGATTGGATCATGTGCCCTGCCAGCACCTCGGTTTTATGGACCTTCCAATATTCTTGAAAGGATTGGACCAGTATCCTATTGACTTGCAGTGCCTCTGAAAGTGGAATTCCATGATGTTTTCCATGTGTCATTTCTTAAGAAGTATGTTAAATATGTTGATCATGTGATTGATTGGTTTGTATTGCAGGTGGAGCCAGATGGAGAATTCCAGCTGCAACCTCAGTGTATATTGCAAAAAATGTTGCTCATGCACTGAAACCAAGTGATCGAGCAGGTTAAATTGCATTGGAAGCACTTGGGCCAAGTGAAGCTACATGGGAGATGGTTGATCAGATGCAAGCTATGTATCCTTCTCTATTCACTATTTGAGTGATTATTTTTGGCATATGTTTTGGTGTGATGTTTTGGTATATGTGTATATTTGTATATGGATGTAAATATTGCCATGAGTTGTGTTATAAAGCTCCATAAGCAATATGGGTGTCATGTTTTTATGGTTGTTATGATGTTATGTGTCTTGTTCATTTTCTTCTCAGAAGGTTGATCATTGTAAATACTACATCGAGCTAAGTTATAAAGCTCCATGGGAAGTATGTTTTGATTCTCATCATTCTTGTTGGTTGTAGGTGATTGAACACTAAGGACGGTGTTCCCCCAAGGGGGAGGCTTCTGTAATAGCCCTGGTCAAAATTCCATGTAATAAAGTTAATAAAGAAAAAATAATAACCAAGGTCATGGGACACATATTCCAAGTTGAGTGTTGGGAAAAACATCCTAGTGTGGGTGTTCATTTGGTTTATTATGGCTAAGGAAGTTGGAAAAGGAAAAGGCAAAGGCTTTGGAAAGGTATGAGGCATTTATTAGCATTTTATTTATGAAAATAATGGAAATTAAGAGAAAAGGAAGGTGAAAGGTTAGAGGTTGCATGTGATGAGGAAAATGAGGGGAAATAATGGAAAATTGAAGAAAATAGAGGCCTCATCAATAAAAAGGATTCTGAGGATCAGTTGGTACATTTTTGTCAATTCAATTTTGAAGCTATCTCTATTCTCTCTCTCTCTCACTCTTGGAAACTTAGGGCATTCTTGGAGAACTCTAGCATTAGATAAAGGAAAGCAAAGGAAGGAAGAACAAGGCTAAGGCAAGAAAAGATCAAGAAAGGAAGAGAAAGATCAAGTAGCTACAGTGGGATTACTTGCCGGTATCGATTTGCATGTGTGATTTACGTGCTAGATTTGGCATGCATCATACATGCATGTGAGTATTTGGTTCTCTTGTTGTCATTGGCATGGGTTTCACCCGATGTGACAATGATTTTTAGCCTTTCCTTGCCATTTCCAGATAGTCATGGTGTGATGGGTTCTCTTTTATTTTGTTAAGATAGATTGTCGGATGGTTTTGAAACTGAGCGAGGTGGTCTCTGAAGAAGAACACAATTCCTAAGAATCCATGGACCATAGGAGGTGGGATTACGGTAAAGATGGATTTTGTGTACCTTGGTGGGCCTAGGAATCCTCGACTGGTGAATGGCGGGATATACGGTAAGTCCTATAGGTGTGTTCCCTTGATCAAGCCTAGGAATCCTTGAACGTTGAATGGCAGGATTTATGGTAAATCCTGGAGGGTAGAGCCCTGATTAGGCCTGGGAATCCTTAACCAATGAATGGCAAGATATATGGTAAAGCCTAGAGTGTAGGAGGCAAACAAATTCCTCATGGTATAGGTGGAGAAATCCAGTGGCATCTATGCTTGTTTAGGACCTGGTGGGGATTCTAGTAAAGCCTACAGAAAATTGGATTGGTCTTGTTGTGAGTCCCACTTTCATGCTTGGATTATGGCATGGGGGTGATTGGCTAAAATAAAGATTTTGTTCAACCAATCTAAGGTTGGGTGGTTCATGGAAGTCCCATGCCTGGTTGGCTTATCCATTCATTAATAAGATATCTTTCTTCTTGGTATTTCAAGCGTAAATATATTGTTTCATATGTGATTCTTATGGCTATTATATTCTTTTTATTTCTATTAGTTATATGTTGGTTATGAGTGTGTTTTATGACAGACTTGATGTATGGCTCTCATCATTTTTTGATTTGAAAATGAATGTACAATGAATATATGAACTAATAGATCATAATGCAATGATTGTGATATAAAAACAATTATTTTTTATGAATCTCAAATAAGTATGAGACCCTTATGCTCAGATTTGTCATTATGACCTATTGATTACATATTTGGGACATGTTTGACAAAATGCTTGTCATGGCTAGTAAGGGTCAGATCAAGTAATTGTACCAATTATTGCATTACTAGACTTATTCCATTGTTATTTATCATTTTTGAATTTTTCATGAAGTTTTGGGCAGTGGCCTGAGTCTTGACCTAAAAAGGTGGCACAAAGTCTGGGGTCACTGGCTTAGAACTGGTTGAAAACGTCCACATTCATTGGCATGCCTTGTTGTGGGAGATATTGGAAGCCCTCAGTTTCATGCATGACTTGTCATGTGAGCGACTGATGGTCCAAATCAGTGAAATGCCAAGTTGTCTCAGGGGTTGATCACTTGGAAGGGTTGGTTGGCTCCTAAAGGTTTTGTAGCATGAGTGGAAAGTTAAATTGGTTTTTTTTTGTTGGTTCCACTTCTTTAATTGTACATGGGGAGTTTAATCACATCATAGTAGCCTCTCGTCACATGTTTATGCCAGTGGATCAGTTAACTTAGGTATATGTGGGAGGAGGGTGTTACAATACCAAAGAGAATTGGAGTGGTAATGACATCGGTGATCAATTAAATGGCATGAAATTTAATGTGATCTAAGCTTAATTCCCACTTGTTCTCCTGCATGCAATTTGACATGTGTCCTAACCATCTGGATGCTTCATTCTAGCACTGGAGCTTGCACAACGCACATCAGGGCCATCTTATCATAAACTTATAATTTAATTCTTGTATTAGTTCCATAAGGTTTTGAGCCTATCGCTTTCTCATCCAATTAATTTTTTTATTCATGGGACATGACATGTATAGGTGATACCTTCATCAAGGGAGGGGGTCCCCTCCTCCAAGGTTGTTCCTATATGTACTTGATCATCAGCCACTTCGTTGATTCCTCTTTTGACATGGAATAGATTGGTTGTCTCAAATTCATTTAATTGCATTCTAATTCTTTTATCTAGAGCGAGTCGACCTTCCCCCAAGGGGTTCCTTGAATAATAAAAATTTTGAATTATTACTTGTGAATCCCCAAATATAGCGAACTGTCGAATCCCATAGGACAATGCTATCTTGAGACCATGCCATAATGCAAGAGCTTAAAGATTGGAATATTTCTAAAAAATGTGATAAATAAGTTAAAGGTCAAGTTCAATTTAAGAGGTACTATTTAGCTATAAACTATTATTAACAAGTTAAATAAAAACTTAGGTTTAAGGGATATCATTCAATCATAAGCCATGATAAACGAGTTAGAGGTCAAGTTGGGTTTAGAAGATATCTATCATTTAGATATAACCTATTTTGTTACTATCAAGATTATTATGGAGTGTCTTAATAATAATATTAATACTAATTAAAATTGATTTATTTACAAATTTAATTATTAATATGAATTATATTTGAATAAATAAATATTTATTAATTATGTAGACAAGCATGTCTATTTTGGAATAGGGCTTCCACAATTTTAATTTAAGTATCATTAATTATTAGGTGAATGGTAGAGATTTAATCTCCATAGAATATTTTAGAATATTCTTAATAGTTACACAAATCAAAAGTTCAGATTTATCTCCAAAATAATTATACCATTTTAGTTAAATTGCTTAATTAGAAAATTGTCATATGAACAAGTATCATATGAAGTGGGTTATCATTTTTTGGTCATGTAGTATTGATAAGCCATGGTATTGGCCCATGACATTGTAACAAAGCCTATTTAAATATTAAGAATCTCCATGGTAAAGTGGGAGTAAACCTCCATGAATAAGAATCTTGTTCCATGTATTTTCAAATGTTAATTAATTTTTTTTATAATTAATAATAAATAATTTACAATATACTTAAATTTACTAAGTTTTTCTTATTTGTTTTAATTTTAGCAACTGTGAAATGTATTAAGAAATAAGTGTAAGTGTTTGGATAATGAATTGACACTTATGCATTTTATTAGCCATTTATTTTATATGACTCGAAAAACATATATTTTTAAGGGAAAATTGTAATCACAATCTTATCTTTTTTTTTCAATTTTCTATGTTCATACATACATTTGATTACACCACCGATTGAACCAACAACATATGTCCATTATGGAAAAACCTACCATAACTCATAACTCAATGATCAAATCAATAGTGAAAACAATCATCTCTAATTTTTACTCACTACATTGCTATTATTAACTTATTAAAAATAATTCTACCTATTATAAAATAAATTATAAAACATTAACTATTTGTTATTCATGAAATCTTTTGAAACTCTCTCATGATTGAGATTGAAGAGCTACACCATGGTTAGAATTTAGTTTTCTGGTTAATGCTCTCCTCTTAATGACATCATCCTCTGAAGAGCGACTTCGTTGAACATTCTCACATTAAATGAGGCTGTTGACGGCATAAGCGGGCGAAATGCCATTAAGAAATTAAGTGGTTATGATGTTTAAATAAAAATATTTTGTGAAGTGATTTCCTTATTATTATTTTCCTTTCTGAAAATCATAAATCCAAAACTGTAAAGTTCAGTCCTTAGAATTAAAAATCCGAACGAAGATAATTCTCGGTCCCTCGGTGCGCCTTTGTAAATGTTTAACCAAAACCAAAACCAACCTTTAACCGCCCCCAATGTTTAGAAAAGTCGGGAAGCTAGTAAATTTATATAAATTTGGGAGTTGACATATGACTATGTTACGCTAAAAATATTTAGTATCCATCAAATTTATAAAATATTTAAAATTTACTAACATACATCGAAATAAAACATAGCTTCAGTCAACCTAAACTCCATTGCTTCTCAGTAATTCTTGCAAAGAAACTATTAAAGGAAATTTGCTTTTTACAAACTATAATTACCAAATTCACGAAGACCTGTATAAAAAATTTAAAAAAATCCACCAATTCGATTTGATTAAAAGGTGTTCCCATTTAATTCATAGACAAATGACAGTTGTTGTTTCATATAATACAGAGAGATGTATTAGGTGCATTGACTCGTCCGCCAGCCCTTTTGGAAAAAATGGAAACATAACGAAAGCAAACAGAAATGTGACCAGTCCATGTGCTCTTTCTGGTAGGTAGCGCGGAATGATATTTGCTTGCTTATATGACTTCAAGGGACATGTCACCATCATGGCGAGTAACCCCAATGATTTGGACCTTGTGACAGTGACCACTAAGTTATCTGCGTTTATATTTATTACCTGAGAAATACTTTAATTTATATTTATATTTTTAATTTTATATATTTATATTTTAATTTTGTTTTAGGAATAAATTTATGACGGTTATTTGAAGTTAGCAGTTTGGAAATAGGCCGCAGAAAATGACTCTTTGTACGGAGGTACTAGTTTTAGAAAGAAGAAAAAAAATCACAGAAGATATAAATAAACAATATTTATAGTTTAAAATAACAGAGAATGAGAACCATATGAGAATTGCAGCATGTTATTTTGCGCCTCAAGTATCAAAAACTTACACAAATAAGGGGTTGGACAACAAATATCCTTATGTAATTTTAAAGCAAGATATTGCTGCTGAGAATATTCTCAGCAGGGAGAAGTTCTTATAGTGGGAGATTTCTCTGCCAGAACAGCTAATCAACAAGCTAGTATTCTTTGTTGAAAAGAGGATCACAATCCTATTTGGCTCATTGAAGAGGAGAATCCTCAATGGGTGAGATGTTCAGAAGATTACAAAGTTAGTAATCATTTTGGAGATGAGTTGCTTAAGTTGTGTGGTGATTTAAACTTAATTATCTGCAATGGTCTAGATAGATGGAAAAAGTATGGCAACTTCACTTGCACCACATACAATGGGGAAAGTCTAGTTGACTATGTTATTTGTTCACAAAGCTTAATAGAAAGGATAGATGAAGTTAAGATTGGAGAGCATATTTGGGAATTAAAATCAGATCATGGTCTAGATAGATGGAAAAAGTATGGCAACTTCACTTGCACCACATACAATAGGGCAAGTGTAGTTGACTATGTTATTTGTTCACAAAGCTTAATAGAAAGGATAGATGAAATTAATATTGGAGAGTATATTTGGGAATTAAAATCAGATCATAATCCAATATATACAAAACTATCTTGGTTAGAAGAAATAAATGATAGGAGCAAAACATGGGCATGTTCTGTCATTTGTAGAAAAAACGTTGATTGATGCCTTAATATAGAGTTAAATGTAAAACGCAAACAACCACATCATACATGCCTGATACTCATCATGGACGTGTGCTGTCATTTAAATAAGCATTGTTATGCAGATAAATCTTAGTGAAGAGAACAACCACTCATGGCTATTGAATAACATTGTAGCTTAATTATTCTAAGTTTTGGAGTCTACATGGCATAATATTTTTTATTGAAATTAGTAAATATGGGTTAAAATTAAAAGTTTAAGTTACACAATTGGCAGAATTTAGGTGTTCAGAAAGTTTACAAATTTATTTTAAACAATCAAAAATACAATTTGGCTCCACAATATTGAGTGCAAATGTTGAAGCCAGTTGATATGGCATAGTTTCCCTCACTAGGATGGTGTTGGGCAAGAAGACTACAATTTTTTGTCTAGCTCTTTGAAGTTGTCCTCCGAGTTGTTGGTAAAAGTGACCGTGTGAAAACTAATTCATTTCATCTTCGCAACTTTTCTTATTTTCCCAAATCTTTTATTCTTTCAGTGTACCTTTGCACCTTTAGGGGCAATTAAGTGAGACTTTAAAAACAAGTTTAAATAACACAAATCAAGATTTCCCTTCTTTTCCGACCCCACTAGAAAATCCAAAAAATCACACTAAAAACAACTCCCTAAATAATTTACAATATATTTAAATTTACTAAATTTTGATAATTTATTTTAATTTTAGCAACTATGAAATGTATTAAGAAATAAATATTTTTATAATAGATTGAAACCTATATAATTTATTAGCTATTTACTTTATATGACTGGAAAAACATAACATATTTTAATGGAAAAACATAACATAACCAGCATAAGTTCTACTTTGAAGGCAACATTCTCGAAGAAGTTGCAGATTACAAGTACCTCTGAATTGACTTCAACAAAAATCTAAGTTGGAATGGTTGTAGAAAGAAAAGAACTTGGGGGGGTTGGAAAGCATTTTATGCTTTTCAAAATAAGTGTATGGGACTAAAAAACCACACAAACTCTTTTTGGGCTTCTAGTGATTCCGATGATTCTCTATGGTTGTGAACTGTGGGCTAGTAGTACCTCCGACATGCACTGGAGACAAATTGAGAAAATTCAAAAGTGTTTGATTCCTTATGATATCTTGTTAAGTGAAGCATGGACTGCTCCTATTGAAGCAATTGCTATGGTGGGAGTCATAAGGTATTTAAAAAAAATTGAGCAAATGGAAGAGGGTACATGGCCTAAGGTTGTCTTTAATGATAGATTGTGCAAAAGCAAAAAAACTTGGATGCAAAAAAATGACAAATGGTTTAGTAAATGGGGTATTTGCTTGAACGCCTGTCCCATAAATAGTGAAGAGATAAAAACTTTTGTTATGTAAAAGTTCCACAAACCTACTTGGGATAAGGAGCTAGGAAGAAAGAAAAATTACTATATTGAAGTGTTTAATCCCACTCATAATCATCAACCAAAAGCATACATAAAGGCCAATATCTCTTGGAGAGCCAAAATTCTTATTGCTCAGTTAAGGACTAATTCTCATCAACTCCGTTGTGAAACGGGGCACTGGAAAAGGCCAAAGGAAGTGTGGGAGGAAAGGGTATGCATTTTTTGTTCTTTCGGAAAAGTGGAAACAGAAAAACATTTCATTTTAGAATGTGAGGCTTTCAAAGACAACAGGGAAAGTTATGCAGATATGCTGGCAGCTAGCTCTTGGGATAATCTATTTAGCGAGGGGTTTGTCGAGAAGCTCGACACATTTATTGTGAAGCTTCACACAAAAAGGACCGAATACATCAATCTGTCCCATAAACTATCTTTAGCCTCATGGACGTTAAAATAATTTCTTAATCTTCATATTTTAAAAAGAAATTTGTAATCACAACCCAATCTTTTAAACCCTTTTACAATCTGCCAATGTTCACACATACATTTGATTACACCACCGATTGAACCAACATATGTACGTTACGGGAATGTTTGATAGACATTTCGTTACATTTTATTATTAGCCTATCAGGAATAATTCTACGTATCATAAAATGAATTACAAAACATTTAACTATTTGTTGTTCGTGAAATCTTTTGAAACTCTCTCATGACTGAGGTTGAAGAGCTATACCATGGTTAGAATTTAGTTTTCATGTTAATGCTCTCGTCCGATAAATGGCATTAAAGGGACTTCGTTGAACATGGTCTCATTCAATGAGACCGTTGACGGCATAAGCTGGCGAAATGCGCAAAGAAACTATTAAAGGAAATTTGCTTTTTACAAATTATAATTACCAAATTCACCAAGACCTGTATAAAAAAATTACAAAAATCAATACTAAATAGTTGGATGAGATTCGATCTGGTTTGCCCTATAAGTGTTTAAAGGAATGGACCAGATGACAAAAAATCTATGGTCCATAGTTTACCCACAAGAATTGTTCATTCCCCGGCATGAGATATAAGGGCAGCACCTGCCCAAATATAAATAGATATCTGAGTAATTTTTTATTTTTTAATTTCACCTTTGCATTGAAGCGTTTGAAAACACTTCCAAATCTAGGAAACAAAAAAAATAAAAATGGTGAAAATGGGTTATTTTTATAAAAAGTGATTGATTTTCTGAACATGTATTTATTAAAGATATTATAGATAAACAAATTTTGAAAACCAGTATTTTAAATATAAGTTTAAAATTAGTGAAAGATTTCATATAAATAAGTTTTGAAATTTACAAGGATTTTAGATTTATGTTTTGGAAGGAAAAGTATTTTAAATATAAGTTTAATATTAGTGAAGGATTTCAGATAAATAAATTTTGAAATTTAAAAGGATTTTAGATTTATGTTTTGGAAGGAAAAGATGTTTGAGAAAGAAAAAGTAAATATGGCTTTGTTTTGGTTAGTGAATTGTACTGATAAATATGGTTTGGTTTTTTTTTGGTGAATTATATTAATAATAAAGTTGTTATATTATTTAGAATTATTTAAAATTTAAAAATAAATTGGGAGAAAAAAAAATAATTATAATTACATTTTTTAAAATATCTTTAAAATATTAATTTTTTTTAATTAAAAAATCTCTATTTAAATTTTTCCATATTATATAAAATTTGAATTTGAATTTTGACAATATGAAATAAACATTAATCTTCCAAATGAAATACTAAAAGTAATTAACTTAATAGATATTGACTGTTTATTTTGTTTTTGCAAATTATATCCATTCATTAATATTTCTCAACCCTGTTATTATCATTTATGATTTAGCTGCAAGAAATTTCCTAGGAAAATCTTCCCAAAAACCTAGAAAATCAAAGATTCAAAATTCTTTTGCAAATTTAAACTCAGATTAATAATATTATTAAATTTCCCATGGACAGCCTAATGTGGTTATGGAATTTCGTGGCATTTTAAATCTTTTTTCACCTTTCCTACTCATCGCCATTGTGATATATATATAGTTTGGTCTTTTTCAGCCACCTACCATATATGACAATACACTGATTGCAAAAACCCAAAATAATGATCGTTTAATTTTGAAAAGTTACACATGACTAAGACACATATCATAGGCATATCAATAATAAATCATAATGGATTTTCATACGTGTGATTTTTTTGGACGCAACCCACTGATAAATGCATCTAAGACAGATATAACATAACTGCTACTGCAGATAAAAACAACAGCAACATCAACATTGACATAGAAATTGATCTACATGCCCACAAGTCCATATTGATATGGACTCATCTGGTTTTGGAAGTACAGATAATTCATTAGGAGATATAAATGAAATACAAGAAGCAAACAAAAAGTGATATTTTTTGAATTGTAATTGTTGTTATTAATATTTCTAAAGTTATAGTTTTTTTTTTTTTTAAATGGGAGAGGCTAGTTCTTCTCAAAAGTATTATGAGCCCTTTTTTTTATTACATATACGTATCAAACAGGAGCTGATAACGGTCACATCCATCACATCAAGCTTGAATCAGAAATCGCCGCAGCGCAGCAGCACGATGGGGGTTCGAACGCAGGCCGCTGAGCCATGTACTATGTGCGAAGTTATAATTTTATTAATGCATTGGGTAGTGTATATCAATTTTTAGATTTAAACGAGTATAAAATCTAAGATTGGTATACACTATCTTTTGTTGACACTTAATTATTGGAATTGGGTGAATATTTGTAAATAATGTAAAAAGTAAATGAGGGAGAAAAGGAATATGAAAAGAAACCCAAGGGTTTGCATTTGTTGACACCTAATCATTGAAATTGGGTGAATATTTGTAAATAATGTAAATGGAGAATAAGAATATGAAGAGACAGGGGAGGTGAAGTCCAAGAGTCTCTCCCTCCTTGTATATAGCCATGAAAAATCTTAATGAAGAAACACAATTCATTTGAGTTACCTCCTACCCTGTGGAGAGGACACATCTCAGCCACTATTTTTGGCTCCCTTCTTGCCCTTGTAACTCCCTCATGCCCATGTTATGTTCTGCATTTTTGCAGCCTTGCACATTTGCCATCTGCAGCAGAAATTCCTCATCTTCTCATAGAACAACTAAACCTCATTCATTTTTGGCAGTGTGCTCCCTACACTCTTGACCTCTGGGCTATGAGAGTAATGCATAAAAGAGACTGAGCGGCAAATTAACTCTGAACATTGGTGATTCTCTGCACATGAATGGTATTTTCGCTGGTATGAACTAGAACTTTTGTGGGTTGAAACATTACACTCTTGACCTCTGGGCTATGAGAGTAATGCATAAAAGAGACTGAGCGGCAAATTAACTCTGAACATTGGTGATTCTCTGCACATGAATGGTATTTTCGCTGGTATGAACTAGAACTTTTGTGGGTTGAAACATTTATTGTTTTTTAAGAATGCAATCTATGGTATTATCGGCATCGTTACTATGATTGTGTATTACCATTGTGGTGACTGCCATACCTTTGTAGACCTGAAACCACCTTTCGTGACCCTCCAAACCGCTCTCCACTGTCGGTGTTCTCTATTGCGACATTGCCTCCTCCGATGGTCATATAATACTTCTAGTTAACGCCTCTCAAATCACTCTCTTCCATTGTTTGAAGCTCAGTCAATACATACGCCTAGTCTAATACCATCTCGCACTTGTGTTGGCATGATAAATATAAAAAAAAACGATTGTGTTGGCGTTATACTCCATACTCTCCCCACTGCACATATTGTGTTGCTTGGTTAATGAACGATGCTTCCCATACCACACGTTGTCCCGGTTATAATAACTTTGTCACTGCGTTATAATAACATTTGTCATTGCGTTTTAATAACCTCTGTCACTGCGTTTTATGCCTGAACCCTGCACGTTGCATGATATATAATCCCATATAACATTGTTCATATATATAACGTTTGTTTTATAATCATATATTATTGTATTCATCCCCTTTTGACATACCACTTGTCCTCCCCTCATCACAGTATTAAAAAATAGGGCCCATATCACATCGCTCCTCCTCCAAACTCTATGTTATACACTCCTCCAAACTAGCATATGACCCACCATATGAGTGGTGTCCCTATCCCCTCATATAACGCTCCTAAATAACCCATCCTCTATATAACCCTCCCTCCCTCATATACTCCCTCCCTTATATAATACCTTTGCTACATATTTATATCATAATTGTAATTTCTTTTACAAAACTACCAGTCGAAGTGTTATTTCTTACAACATATTGGGAGCAGAAGTACATTTTTTTACAGTACACACATTTAAAATGAATTCATTAATATCTATTGTTGGAGTAGTTCTCTCAGGAAAATAGAACTATCCTGAATGGTCAAGAAAGATAAAACATACTCTCATTTTTAATGAGTTTTGGAAAGGAGTTTGTGTCGGAGAAGGAGATAATCAACCTGCAAAGCCTATCTCAAATAAGGAGATCATCATTTGGGAAAACAAGAACAGCAAGGCCTATGCCTTGATTGTAGCATCTATAAATGAAGAGGTGAGTCGTCATATTTCACCATTTTCAAATGTTTTTGAAGCCTTACAGAACTTGAAGGAACTCTATGACTCACACTCTGAACTTGAAGTTGTCCAATTGATGATTAAATTCTTTAGTCTTGAATTGAAAAATGATGAACCTCTTGCTTAGCATCAAAGGTAAGATCTATTATGCATGATATCAAAACCACTGATATTCAACTAGACATTCCTCTCATAGATTTTGTAAAGGCACTATATCCCACTTATTCAAATTACCTTCAGTCATTGCAAGCAAGTGGAAACCTCAAGGAGATTACCTTTGACTCTCTTGTGAAGAAGTTTGCAGAGAGAGAGAAGGTTTTTGGAAAGAAGACAGCTCCTTAGTCTTCTGAAGAAGCTGTGTGTCTTGCACATAGAGAGATGAATCATGCTCAAGATTCTTCTAGAGGAAGAGGTGGTTGAAGAGGAAGAGGAAGAAGAATTTTCAGAGGCAGGGGGGTCAGACACTCTCAAGGAGAAATGTCTGATCTTCATTGCATACGTTGCCATAGAGATGGACATGATGCATTTACATGTAAGTTTCCTTGGGACAGAATTGAACAGGAAAGAAATAAAGCCAAAGGTAAAACCAATGACAAAGAGAAAGATAAAACACTTGAATCTTCTCACTATGTTGTAGCACATTGTAATATTGGAGTAACTAAAGACTTGTTCAATGCTTCACTTGCTTCTTGGAAAAATGATTAGTTGCTTGATTCAGGGGCCACTCACCACATGATTTTTAGAAGAGATTTTTTTAAAGAATTGACTCAGTGAATTGAGCAACCTGGGCCATCTCAGAAAGGTCCACCAAAATGGATGACAAAGACACTTGAAAGTTTTTATCTTGATGAGGCTGGAAAAACAGGATCAAGAAATTCAACCAGGCAAAATGGAGGTGATGTAGATGATTCTAATTCACCTATTGATATGGATGTTTCTTATGATTATGAACTGAAATTGTCTACAAATTTTGCACCAACTTCCTTGAAAGAATTCGCTTCTCATGATGAATGGAAAGAAGCGTTGCAAAAGGAGTGTGATGCCTTGATAAAGAATGACACTTGGAAGCTGGTTGATCCTCCTTTGGGAACCAAATAAATTGGTTGCAAGTGGGTCTACAAGAACAAGTATAAAAATAATGACTCACTTGACAGGCACAAAGCCAGGCTTGTGGAAAAATGTTTTGCAAAGAAGGAAGGGGTCGATTATGAGGATACTTTTTCCCCCACAACAAAATGGGCTACCATCCGGACACCCTTTTGTTGAAGTTTCTAAGTCTACCAGTTAGAAACCCTCCATGCACTTTTACTAATTTATTCCTACCTACTTGTTTTGTTACGTAACAAGTTATTTACAATGTAAATACTGAAAATAAACACTAGTGCATGCTCAACATATTATAGAACAACAACTAAAGGAAACAGAAACAATCACACCAAATGACACCGTTATTTTTGGACCAATGTCCCCGAAAAAACCCATTGTGGGAAAACCGATGCAGTTATCTGAGGGTTTTCTTATTAAGCAATATCAGAGTACAATCTGGGTGCAAAATCTGACTTACCCAACAAATAATTTCCTTCACAGTAATACCTCTCATTTTGAGACAAATGTCCCAGCTGAAACACCGGATAAACCTTCCAGCAGCTCCTCAGCTCCAATCTAACCCTGAAACCCCAGCGTCTACCTTTCTAGACTGCGTCAGCCCCTCTCTGCCCAGCGCTGGCCTTGCATCACCCTGAATGGGTCTGTGTCAGCCTTAGGAGGCCCTACGTCAGCCTTCTGGCCCTCTGCATCAGCAACGCTGACGTCTCTGAAGCTCTGCATAGCTCCCGGCTGCCTCTGCGTGGCCCTGCATGAGTCCTGGCTGCTACTGCGTCACTCTCTCTAGCTACTACACTACTCTCCCGACACTATCTCTGCCTCTTTGTCTCTCTGTACTCAATTCCCCTCAGCTGCAACTCCAATCAGTGATTCTATCTCTCTTAGAAAACCTCACTCTAGGGAATAGAATGACTGATCACACTGGTGTGCTATCCAAGTGAATCTCAAGCCTTCTCTTATACTTTTCTTGTTGACATATCAACGACTGAGATTAAGTCCTTAATCAATGGCTAAGATTAGATCTGGCTTGATCCATGTCTTTTGGACCATTCTAACACAGTTTCATATTAATAAACATTAATTTTTTATTTTCCCTAAGCTTAGACTTAGGGACTCCATAAAAATATTAATTATTTTAATATCTCCTGAACTATTTAGAATTTGTCCAAACCCTTTGTGGGTATTGGAGATCTCATGTGCCCTAGCCTCTCCACCAAATTTTGTGGCTAGAGCACATCTGATACTACCCCAAATCAACACTCCCTCTTAGCGAGGACTATGCTCTAGTAATACTCCTCACTGAGTATTATTGTGATTATTTGGCATTGGTCCCTGTGCTGATGCTAGGCCTACTGCCCACCATCCTCTGCATTGTTGTATCCTATACTGCTACCCATAGTTCTTCCACTGCCATTGCTACATCTGTACAATAGCTTCCTCTGCATCCGTGCTGTTGCTGGTCCTTTCTCCCAGCACTGCACCTCCTCTCATAATGTTGCATCATGCTACCCACTGTTGCACTGCAACTCAGTTACTGAGAAGTAAGTAACTAATCTCCCAAATCGACCTCCCTGTTGGGCTAGAGACACCCATTGATGCTGAAGCTCCCTCTGTCGCTGATAATTTCTCCCTCTCTGACCTTTGCACTGCTGGAAAAAATTCCTACATCTCGCACCATTACATACCTCTCTGTGCCATCTTGCACTGGTGCAACACTCCTATGCCTCTCGCACTGCTACAACCTACTAACCTCGCGTTGTCTTGGGACTCCTGCACTGTAGCTCTCTTTGTCGCTCCATCTGCATTCATCTCTACCCACATTAGTCAGTTCTGCTACTCCTTGTTGGGGCTCATGTAGCAAAGTCTAATCCAAGAGGTTGGGTACCTCGAGGATCCTGCCCCTCATCACCTGTAGTCTACCTGACTACAACTCGATGTCTCCCCACTTCCGCTCAAGTGGTGCGTGTGCACTCAAGGCATAATCATCGTCTGTCAACACTTCCTTCTTTGCCCTTGCTGGCACTGCCTTAGTCTTGGATGACTCTCCCTTACCCTTCTTCCTTGGGCACTGGGTCGCATAATGACCGAGCACCCCACAATGGAAGCACTTGATCTTGGAGAGATCCTTCTTCTTTCACTTTTCCTGCTTTCCCTCAAATGTTAGGGCAACATCTTCCTCCTCATGTTTGACTTTGATCCCCTTACTACTGCTTCCCGCCTTTGACTGTCGTCTAATATCTTCTTGGCGAAGAGCCGCCCATATCTCATCCTAAGGTGGAAGTGTCCCTCTGCCCAGTATACTCTAGACAAATACCTCCCAGTCTTCTGAGACAACATTCAGGACTGTCCTCACCATCAATTCCTGATCTGGCTTGGCTTCTATAGCAGTCAACTGATCTCGGATCTCATTCAATGCTCCAAGGAAGGTATCAATCAGTTCTCCCTTCTTCATCTGATACGACCTCAACTGATTTTGTCATAACATTCTTCTCTGCACAGAAGTATGCTGGTACAATTTCTTGAGGGCCTCGCAAATCTCATATGTTGTTTCCTTCTCAACAATGTGTGGTACTACATGGTCCTTGACCTCGTCAAGGATGATGCTCTTGGCCCTCACCATTACCTCCTCGTACTTTTCGTTATCATTTGGGTTGACTAGGATAGCTATAATCTTCAAGGAAAAGTTCTTGACATGATTTCTGTCAAGTACAGATAAGACTCTGGCCTTCCAGACTGTGAAGTTCGACACTCAGTCCAATCTATCATGGTCTCTTACTTTGTGTAGTGCTATGATTCTCTTCTACTTCCCTCCTGGAAGTTCTCGATCTGACTCCCTCTGAGTCTCGATTTCCTCCTAGAAATCCTTTTGCTAATGTCGAGATGCCCGCTACTTTGATCGTCTATGCAACTACACCACTGATCCGGGTTTCTTGGCTAGAAACCCTCGGTAGAAACTCCCTCCTCTTGGCCTTGCCCTATCAGGTATTGTTCTAACTACAATACCTCACCAGCTCCACTCTGTAATGTTCTCACAACCTTCTAAACCCCAGCAACCTGAAGGTGAGAGCTCCTATGCTCTGAACAATCCTGGCACCAACAACCCGGCCTCCTCAGCCAACTACATCAGCCCTCCTAGCTTCTGTGTGAGGCTCGCTTTGCCTTCCTTAGCCTCTGTGATGCCTCTTCCTGGATCACCTTGATGACACAGGCACTGCATCACCCTTCCCTTGTTGCTGCTCTACTAGAAGCAACTTTTGTCACCTCGGGACAGCTGTTTTCTGTTGCTATTGCTCCGCTCGGCTAATGTCCTCAGTTCTCCTGTGATCTACAATCATGCTCTGATACCATGTTGAAGTTTCTAAGTCTACCAGTTAGAAACCCTCCATGCACTTTTACTGATTTATTCCTACCTACTTGTTCCGTTACTTAACAAGTTATTTACAATGTAAATACTAAAAATAAACACTAGTGCATGCTCAACATATTACATATCAAGAACTGAAGGAAACAGAAAAAATCACACCAAATGACACCATTATTTTTGGACCAATGTCCCTAGAAAACCCCAATGTGGGAAAACCAGTGCAGCGATCTGAGGGTTTTCTTATTAAGCAATATTAGAGTACAATCTGGGTGCCAAATCTAGCTTACCCAACAAAGAATTTCCTTGGCAGTAATAACTCTCAATTTGAGACAAATGTCCCGGCTGAAACCCTGGATAAACCTTTCAGTAGCTCCTCAGCTCCAATCTTCCCCAGAAACCCCAGCATCTGCCTTTCTAGGCTGCGTCAGCCCCTCTCTGTCCAGCACTAGCCTTGCGTCACCCTGAAGGGGTCTGCGTCAGCCTTCTGGCCCTCTGTGTCAGCAACGCTAGCCTCTCTGAAGCTCTGTACAACTCCCGCTGTCTCTATGTGGCCCTGCGTGAGCCCTGGCTACTACTGTGTCACTCTCTCTCTGGCTACTACACTGCTCTCCCGGCACTATCTCTGCCTCTCTGTCTCTCTGTACTCAATGCCCCTCAGCTGCAACTCCGATCATTGATTCTATCTCTTTTAGCAAACCCCGCTCTAGAGAATAGAATGACTAATCACTCTGGTGTGTTCTCCAAGTGACCCTCAAGCCTCCTCTTATACTTTTCCTGTTAACATATCAACGACTGAGATGAAGTCCCTAATCAACATCTAAGATTAGATCTGGCTTTATCCATGTCTTTTGGACCATTCTAACACAGTTTCATATTAATACACATTAATATTTTATTTTCCTTAAGTTTAGACTTAGGGACTCCATTAAGAATATTAATTATTTTAATATCTCCTGAACTGTTTAGAATCTTCCCAAACCCTTTTTGGGTATTGGAGATCTCATGTGTCCTAGCCTCTCCACCAAATTTCGTGGCTAGATCACATCCGATGTTACCCCAAATCAACACCTTTGTCTTGGAAGCTAAGAATGGTTGGAAAGTCCATCAAATGGATGTAAAAATTTCTTTCTTGAATGGAGATTTGAAAAAAAATGTTTTTATGTCACAACTGGAAGGATTTGTTGTGAAGGGACATGAACATAAAGTATGCAAACTTGTGAAATCCTTGTATGGCCTCAAACAAGCACCGCGAGCCTCGTATGAAAAGTTAATTGAGCATCTTCTGAAACTCAACTTCAAACATTATGATCTTGATGATGCAACTTTGTTTGTCAAGAAAGTTGGAAAAACAATTGTATATCTTGTGGTGTATGTAGATGATATTTTGATGATATGGAATAATGAGAGCTACATTGCATCCATAAAGAAGGAATTGAGGAAAGGTTTTGAAATGACTGGCTTAGGCTATGTTCACTACTATCTTGCAATTGAAGTAACTCAACATCTGAAGTTTATATTCCTCTCTCAGAATAAGTACATTGGAGATCTATTGAACAAGTTTGGCATGGTTGAGTGCAATCCTTTGACTACTCCAATGGAACAGAACTTGAAGCTCACATCCATTGAAGGAAACAAATTTGAGGATGCAACAAAGTATAGACAACTTGTAGGAAGTCTCAACTACCTGACTACTACTAGACTTAACATTTCATTTGTTATTGGAATCCTCTCCAGGTTTATGCAAAAGCCTTGTGAGGGACATTGGTCTAGTGCAAAAAGAGTTCTAAAGTACTTGAAGGGAACTCAATCCTTTGGACTCAAGTATACACAGGTGGGCGACTTTATCTTGATTGGATACTCTGATTCAGACTTCGATGGAGACAAAGAAACTGGGGTATCTACTCCAGGTTATGCTATGAGTCTTGGATCAGTAGCTACCTCCTGGAGATCATGCAAACAATTAGTTCCAGTAGATTCCACAACAGAGGTAGAATATGTGGCAGCAACTAAAGCAACAAAGGAAACTGTGTGGCTCAGGAAAATTCTGGAAGATTTGCAGATGAAACAAGTGCATTCAACTACACTCATGATTGAAAACACCTCTGCAATAAAGTTGGCCAAGAACCCAAAGTTGCATGATCGAACGAAGCACATTAATACAAAATACCATCTGATTCGACATCATGTTGAGGCCAAGACAATCCATCTACGCCATTGTTCCACTAATGAGAAGATTGCAGACATCTTCATCAAAGCACTTGGAAGAGAAAAGTTTGAAAGGTTCAGAACGATGCTTGGACTCACCAACATCCCTTTAGATTAAGGGGGGGGATGTTGACACCTAATCATTGGGATTGGGTGAATATTTATAAATAATGTAAATAGTAAATAATGGAGAATAGGAATATGAAGAGACACTGGGAGGTGAAACCCAAAAGTCTCTCCCTCCTTGTATATATCCATGAGCAATATTAATGAAGAAACACAATTCATTTGAGTTACCTCCTAGCCTGATAGCATTAATAAAACTATTACTCTAGAAATATATCAACCCTTAAATTTAAGCAAGTACAAAATCCAAAATTGGAATACACTACCCAATGCATTAGTAAAACTTTTACTCCAGAAATATTAACTGTCTGAAACCATCATTGAGATGAGAGGCTCATTCTACAACCCCATATGAGGGGGATGTGTAAGTATGTCCATCAGGTTGTGCCCCTTTAAAATAAAACTTATTTTATAAATAGAAAAATCATGTGGGCTATAATAAAAAAAATGAAGATGTTGTAAGGTAATTAGAAGTAAAAAAAATGTATGTTTAAATCTTTACTTTTCAAAAATATTTCAACCAGAGATTTAAATAAACTATTTGGAGATCTATGTAAACTAATTTATGTGATACCAACTTCATATATATCTACATGTAGAAAAAAATTATTAAAATACAATATTTTGATGTTGTATATAAAAAAATATTCAATGTGGGTTATCAATAAAATATTTTATAATATTGACATATACTTAAAAATACATTAATAATAAAAAACCATTTTAATTTGAGGGATAAAATGTCTCTATGTACATGTTATGTAAAAAATTTTAATGTCAATTATGTATATATTATATATCATTAAAAAAATATGTGTAGACATCATGAAAAAAAAATGGTCAAAATGATTAATTGGTGTTATATATACTCTATTAAACATTCAAAAATAAAATTTAAACAATGAAAAATAATATTGTATTTTGCACTCTAAAGAAGTTTGCACGTGAAAAAATTTGATCCCTCTCGGCTCATGTTAGATCCGTACTTAAGATGGATCTATGTTGGTACTACAACCATGCCAGACCATAAAAAAAGATTCAATATGGAAAAAAATATAATTTAATATGGGCGGTGACCATTCATCTTTAAAGAGAGAAATATATCATCCATTTGTTGACTTTACTTTCCCTTTTATTCATACACAAATAAAAGGTGTTCCCATTTAATTCATAGACAAATGACAGTTGTTGTTTTAGTGATCTCTTGGGAAGATAATTATGGAGTTTCCTTCGTATAATACAGAGAGATGTATTAGATGTATTGACTCGTTTTCCAAACCTTTTGGACAAAATGGAGAATTAATGAAAGCAAACAAAAGTGTGAACAATCCACGTGCTCTTTTATTTTGGTAGTTAGCGCGGAATGATATTTTCTTTGCTTATATGAATTATAAGAAAAATAAAGGTGCACACATTGTACACAGATTATTTGTATGCTTACCACAAAGCCAAGTTACAAACCACATAAATAGTGGTTATGAGATCCAACAGTTTCTAAGACAGAAAAATGTTGTTGAGAAAATCTCTCAAGAGACTCTAACCACTAACAAACAAAATCTGCCTACATTTTAATGTAAGCATTATTACAAGTGCCCTCTTTAATGCTTGCATTTACTTCATTACAAATATTAATACAAAAATGAAAAATTACAATTCACATGTCACATCTGTCTGACTGGTATTCCTTGGCACTTATACCCACTCTGAAGTCTCCCAGGCAACGGGCTTTTCACCACCACAGTTTTCGAGGTTCCCATTCAACCCATTTAAGGCATAATCGCCTTTGACTATCTTTGATGAACTTTGTATAATTGACACTTCTAGATCTTCTAAAGGAAAACCTCGATAATGGACCACCCTGTGGACAAACTCCCATCTATCAAAATGCAGCGAACTACACTTTTGGTAGTTGTATAGGTGAGTTGTCTGATTACTAGGCATATTCAACAGTCAATTATGCAACTGACCTTTCACACATGGATCTCATAACATAACTTGTAGTTGGTGCTCTTGAAGGCCAAAGCATAACAAGACTCATCAGCGTATAACAAACTCACATAATTAAACTAACAATACGTTCTCTTGGCACCAAAGAACATCGAAAACAACTAATTTAATTATATTTCTCCATTCATTAATTGGTTCTACACCTTTTTACACACATATTTACAAAATGCGGAAAACAACTATTTAACAAAGAAAGACAACATAGCCCATCACAACAAAACCGATAACTACTCTCCACTAAACAAAAATGAATCTTCCATGTGATCTATCAGATCGATGACCTGCTTCTCCTCCACTACCATAAGAATCCATGCAGATTCATTTGTACAGTAATTTTTCTGGCCCATAATGGAACATTGAATCAAAACGTTAAGGGTGGCCATAATATTTTCAAATTGCTTGAGCCTCCATGTCCAGAACTCTTAACTTTTTCATCAGAATCTAGTGAGGCAAGGAAGAGTGGGAATATCCATACCAACTGAGCCATAGAAAATGTGGTTTATGCTTCCTCAATACGCCTTCCAAATGATCTTCTTCGGTTACAACAAGTTGCAACTTACTAAAATCGAAATTAAAATTATGGAATGGGCACTTGATTTATGAACTTTTGATTGGTGATATTTGTGAACTCGTGTTACTTGACAAGTCAGAATGTTTATCCCTGAAGAAATTGAGGGAGGAACTCACCATACTAATTTCGGTTGCAAATTCATGTGAAGAAGCTTTGCCTGCAAAATTCTTCTCCAACTATAGCTTAGAGACATTGTTGCAACTGATAGATTGTACCCACGCACCCGTACAAATTCCTTCGAAGTGGTGCTTTGGGTTCAAAATGGATAGACCACAAAAATCAACATCACGACTCCCTGATCTACAAAGAAGAGTGGATACAATAGCTAATCTGATAGTGACACCAATGACTTTGTGTTTTGTTAAAGACAATGCCTTCAATGTAATAGTCTTGAAGTAATGCTTCCCACTTTCATCTAACACGATGTCCTGATATGCTAAAAGTTTGTAGTTGTAAAATGCACAACGATCTGCCAAAATTATCAACGCCACGAATTGATCATCTGAAGTCATAGCATTGTGACCATATGAATTCTCAATTTGATATCTCCCGCTACGAAATATGAAGCATACACAGACACCATTGCAGATACCACTTCCAAACACGCAGCTTATAATATGATGTCACTTGATTCTCCGTACCACAGAAATGTCCTAATCCAGTGGTATCCGATAGCACAACACACATAAGTCTCACACAAAACACATTTATCTACTAATATATTTACTGTAACAATAATATTCAAGGCTCTTTCATCTCCCTGGCCTTCCCATAAGGGAATCAAGCCAGAAGAGGATTTGATACCAACAAGAAAAATAGAGGTGCAGTATTGTACACAGATTACTCACAAATTAATTCATATGTTCACCACAAAGCCAAATTACAAGACACATAAATAGTGGCCATGAGATCCAATAGTTTCTAATACAAGAGAATATTGTTGAGAAAATCTCTCAACAGACTCTAACCACTAACAAACAATATATGCCTACATTCTAATGTAAGCATTATTCCAAGTGACTTCAAGGGACATGTCATCATCATGGTGGGTAACCCCAATGATTTGGACCATGTGACAATGACCACTAAGCTATCTGCATTTACATTTTTATTAACTGAGAAATACTTTAATTCTATATATTGGCAAGGTCAATTTCAAGATTAGCGTGAAAATCATTTTTTTAAAGGTATCACTGATTTATGTCAAAAATAATTTTAAACGTTAATATTATTTTATATCATATAAAAAGGGTAATTCGTAGTTATGTTTTACAGTTTATTATGAATGAAGGGGATGTAATTTTTTCAGTGTTCCTTAAATTAACACTTGTTTCTTCCTAAATTAAAATAAAAAATTTTCTAAATAAAAATTTTTATTGTTTATAATAAAAATAAAAATGAATATACATATTTAGTTAATTTTAATTAAAAGATTATAAATCACTCTTAGCACTCCAACACACTTGTTGTTACACTCCAAATTTTGATCACACTTTAGAAAGAAAAGAAACACATGTTGCAGAATAAATCACACTCTATCACACATTCACTCTTATTTAGAAGAAAAAGAACTCCGAGAAATCATTCAACATTTAAACAATTGTTGACACACCCATTCAATTTCATAAACAAACCAAAGAATTGTAACAGCAATCAAATAAACATCACACCTAATGACAGGACTAGTTTAGGACCTATATTGTTACACAATGATAGCGGCTACAATCATGCAACTATTCAATCCATGAAAAAGATTTGTAATAGTAACAATAAATCACAACTGAGAAGAAATAAATATACTGCTAAAATACCTCTCTAACCAATAATATTTGCTAAGAAGGAGGATCCTTTCACTTTAGTAGGGTTTAGTGAATCACACAACACACAATCTAATAAGAAAAGAGATATGGATCCACAAATGATAAAGATTTGTATTAATGAAACTTACAGTATAGGATTACAATGTTGGTACTCCCTCTGATCTTTATCTATTAATGTCTCGCAGGATGAGAGTGCATTCTTTTATAATTCCATATTACATTCTTATTTTTGAAAAGTAGGGTCATCATGAGAATCTCTTGATTCTCATGTGATCAAAATCGAGATTATACAAAAAATAAATTTTAACAAATTATCTTAACTAAAATAGAGTTGCAACAACTTTTCTAAATTACAATGATTTATCATTTGGAAATCCTAATTCTATGAGATCCAAGGTTCAAATACCCCTAGTATGAGATCTAGGGTTGCTTTATTGCTCCTACACATGTTCTTCTTTATTTTCTTCACTCGATTGTTCCTCTAGTTCCTTATTCAGCTATAGCAACACGGACTTCATGCATTGAGGTAATTGATGGTGTAACAATCACTCTTATTCTCTTCTTAGGGTTTTTACCCCTCAATGTCTTTCTCAGTGACCTCTTCCTTATCTTCATTTGTAGATGTGTTTCTTTATCAGGTGCTTCTTTTTCAGGTACTTCTTCATGAGTCAACAAGGAATCCATACCTAACTCTTTTAGACTGTCTACTAGAGACATCTACTAGTTCCTCGGTATGTGCATTTTTCCCCTGCAGGTGTGTCAATAGTAGTCTTTATATGTTTCCTACTTCATAAAATTTACCAACGAGGACTAGGAGGTGTAACTTCCCTTACTTCTGCATATATTTCAACACTCTCCTCTTGTTCCTCAACTTCACTCCTTTCCCCCTCAAGACCTAGTACATGCAACTCTGCTAGCAGTATGGCCCATGTGCTCCCTTGTTTGTGCAACAAGTCAATTATAATAAATTTTATCATGCCATGGTTATTTATGTAGGTTTCCAGATGGTTCACCATGTGTACAACTTCTGTCATGTGTTGAAACAACTTTAACAAATATTAGGGCATATTTATTATTTTCCTATTGCACAAATGTGCTAATCAATGAAAGTGGTAATGAAACGCAATCCCAAAGAGCCCTTCACAGATTATAAATTTCTAAATAAAATAAGCCACATCATCCCAAGGATGAGGAAGGGAGGTTATGTCAACCCCTCTTCCATTATTCCTTACCTCCTCACCTTCTTATAAGAATATGCCTTTGATTGTTGGGACTATTATTTTCTGGAAAAACCATCATGTTATCGTCTATGGTAGACCTGTCATGCTAGTAACTACTTATTTTGTAACAACAACCCTAACTCCTCTAACTACTGAGCCTTGCTCATTCAATGCCTATGCAAATTCCAAAGAAATTTTCTCATTAAATCCCTACAACTTCTCAAAATAGGTCAATATTGTTTTTTTATTTAAATACTTTTTCTTTTTATTTTAAAAGGAACATGTGTCAACTTTAGGTTGAGCACGAAAGGAATTGCACATCTCCCTAGGCTTTAGAATGACCCACAAAATCAAATTCAGTTTAACTTCTACATTGAAGTAAAGTAGGGTAAACTCAATTGGTGATGGCAGTGTTACGAAGTATTGTGTAAAACTATGAGATCCAAGATTCAAATACCCCCAATTAACCTACTGATGTGAATCTTGTCAGCTACTGGACTTAACCAAGATCTTTTACTTCTGTGATGTTAGCAGAATTGCATTCAAAAGAGCATGAAAAGCCACATGTGCATACTATAAAGAAGATTAAACAGGACGACAACCATCAAATCAATGAAAACAAACACATTGATAATGGAGTTCACCCAGTGTGGGTTACGTCTGTGGGCCCTGGTGTCAAGAGTGGGGAGGTCGCTTCATTAATGTGGCAAGATGATGATGTACATGGTAGGTTCTTTGACATTAGAAGGATGAATACCCTCAACCAGAGTGGCATGTCTCTCCACAAGATGTTCTCAAGAACTCTCACTCATCTGGGAAAATCCCCTCAACAAGAGTGGCATGTCTCTCCACAAGACATTCTCCCAATAGGTACTCTCACTTAAATTGGCATTCGTTCAACATGACAAACTAATAAATTCTCACAATATTTGGCATACAAGTATCCCTTAAGATAATAGAAATCAGGGATCTCAACAATACAAACATCATCTTAGCAAAACAAAAGAAAAGCATGACAACATTGCATCATATACCTCCACTCTGATGGATGGCCAAAAAATGCAAATCTTAGCTTCTGAAATGGATTGTGCCACTGAATTCTTGGCGATGAATGGTGTAAAATCGACTATAAACTTGTCCAATTCTGACACCGTCGAATTTTGGACCCTCAGGAATCTTGAAGATTCCCTCAAAGATTCCTTCCTAAATATGGCCAGAAATTCCGCTGCTTGGATGAATATTCTGAGCAAACCAATGTGCTCCCTGTAAAATTCTGTGAAAAATGACTATAAAGTTGACAGCATTCTACCTCGGTAAACAATCAACCTCCAAGGGAATATTTATGATTCCACAAGATTCTCCTAAGCTTCCTTGTTGTTCGACACCTGCATTTCTGCTACTCAGATGGAGATTCTGACTACACAGTTGGACTCCTAGTGAGAAAACGTGCAAAAATGATTATCCACTTGTCAAATTCTGTCACTAGCATCTCTAGCCCTCAACAGAATCTTTTCAGCATCTTAAGATTCTCAGGTTCATGGTTCCACATCTTTCCTGGGCAAGGTTATGCCCTGGTCACAGTTCCATTGGCTCACAGTTCCGCAACTCCAAGTTTCGCCTCTCTCTTGGGTTCAAGCTTCTACCACAATACACTCTCTGCTGGTCGTGGCCGTCGAATGAGAAAGGCTAGTGTATAAGGTTGGGGGTTGGCAAACTTTACAAAGTTGCCACTGTTGGCAGAGCAGTTGGGTGGAGGATTTGTAGCAAGGAGGTCGTGGATTCAAACCCCGTTGACCCCCCACCATAATATATAGTTTTGATTCATATTAAAATTGGTAGGCACGCTATGTGACCGTTTTAACAATGTGTCGTTTGTAATATACATAGTATATAGTATATAGTGGGTGGGCGAGGTCCACTCCATGTGGCCCTGTCCCAACCCCTTTTAACCATATATATATGTGTTATCATAACCATAGTGCGGAGGTGGTGGGTGTGGCATCCGGCCCCCCCAAGCTTCAAACCCCGCCGACTCCCCATCATAATATATAGTTTTGATTCATATTAAAATTGGGAGGCGTGTTATGCGAACATTTTAACATCTATCATTTGTAATATACATAGTATATATGGGTGGGTGAGATCCACTCCACGCAGCCCTGTACCAACCCCTTTTAACCATATATATATACACTATCATAATCATAGTGCAGGGGTGGCGGGGGTGGCAGCACACCCCCCCCCCCTGTTATAGCTCCAAATCTCACTCTTATGGTTTGTGATGCTGTACTCATGGCCTAGGGAAACCCCTCCTTCCAGAACTGGTCCTAAAATTTAAAAAAAACTGTGTTTTATCACTTATACGCAACATTGCCCTGAGTTAAACGTGTGTATACGCGGGTATGTGTATAGCCAACCCGCGTATATGTATTAAAACACTTAAAAAAATATAACACTCCTCATTTTCGGGCGGAGATCGCGGGTTTTACCTGCTGATCACCTGTTAGTGCCCGTGGCCCAATTGTTCCCAACCAAATCCTAACTAAAAAACTACTTTGGAGATGGTATAAAAAGACCTCAAAGGGAAGGCCTTAGGGGGAGAGAAGAGAGAGAAAGGTTATTATGCTGAGATTTTTCCCTTGACCAGGTCTGAAGTCCCTTGTGCCTTCTGCACTTCCCCCATTTTGTATAGGAAACCTTTGTTTCCTTGTGTGTTGATGTTCATCCACCATTTATGACATCATGGAGAGAGTCATGGAAGGAGGTTTTTAGAGGCTTGAGGCTGGAACGGATCCGAAAGGAAGCTTTGCATGGAGCCTGCTGAAGGTGACTCAGGTGAAAATATTCCTTTTTATGTACTTTATTTGTCTATAATAAAAGAAACACATGTCTTGGTTCCCGAAATGAATCTTCTTTATGTTAATGATATTCATGTTTAGAATTCATATATAAAAGGTTGTTTGGATTTCATAACTAACTACCTTTCTTTATAACATGAAGATGGTTTCTTTATAAGTTTTTGTCCATATACTGTTGTGTTCTTTGAATTGGTTGTTTTGCAGGACAAAAGAGAAGAAGGGAACTCCAAGAAGGGTTTGGACCCTAAAGGCCTTCTCAAACGTAGGACCAAAGGTACGTACCCTTATCATAGAATTTGCTTATAATAACATAATGGCTGTATGAATGCATGTTTCTTTGAATAGATAACTTTTAGTCTGCTAGGGTTTCAACCCAAAAAGCCCTAGGGGAGTAATTCCCTCTAGCAGAATTGGCGACTCCACTGGGGACAACACTCTTGTTGTTCCTAGTTTGGGTGTTTTTCAAGCCAATCAGGGCTCAGTTGCCTTGTCTGCTTGTTGTTACTGTCTGGTCTGTTCTTGAACTTTAAGCTTTGCCAGTTTCTTCAGTTTGTTTTTTATTTTTCTTGAAGTTTTTCATATACGCTATTTTTCTTAGATACAGAGGCGTATATACGCTTGTTTCTTTGAGTAAACCCGCGTGTACGCAGGTTTCCTCAAACACAGTCGCGTATACACGCAATCTGTACTTAAGTACAGTCGCGTTTATATTGCAATTTTCAAGATTTATAAATCTTTTTAGTATCTGAAGGTTTGTCTGGTGGTTTGAGTCAGTCTGAAACAGTCATTTTCCAGTATTAGTTATTTGTTTTACAGCGAGCATCTCGTTCTGAATTCTCTCTGATTATAAGGAGTATTGGTCTTGTTTTTTGTTGATTGCAAGCGTCATCGTTTTTGGCTAAAGCACGCAAGACTTCTTGCTAGGAATCTTGGCTGCTCTGTTTCATCAGGGTAGGAAGATTGAATTCAATCTTCGTGTTAATCTTGCTTTTGGTGACTTTTTGTTTGCTTGACAAAACCGCTTTTTGTGACCATCCACTTCTTTGTTTCATGAAAGTTGTTGATTGACACTTTCTTGGAATTTGTCTTTTTGATCTTTTGGTTTTCATTGCCAAAGCTTTCATTGCTGCTTTTGATTGTTAAGAGTGATTTCAAGCACATTTATTTTTGTTGAGTTTTCATCCATTGAGTGGTGTTGATTCGCAAAAGTGTTTAATTGTCTATTCTTCAATCACAAGTTTCAGTGTTGTTGAGAGCATTTTTGAAAAGTCTTTTTTTTTTTTGCTTGTTGCTTTGAAGAAAATCTTTTGAAAATCCTAGTTTTGCTTTCTTGAACTTGCTTTTCATTTGGTTTCCTTTCAGTGAAGTGAAAGTGCTTTATGTTTGTCTTAGAACTTGGTTTTATTGTTTAGACGAAATGAATGGTGGCATCTCATATTCCATCTAGACATTGTAAGTGGCAAGATAAAGATTGATAAGCAAGCAACTTTCATTTTTGTTTTTAGAGTAGTTTTAAATCTTGCATCCACATATAGTTGTTGCATTAGGACAGATTTGCATCCCCTTTTTAGGCATATATAGCTTTGTTAGCTTTTGTGAGTGTGAAGTGTGAATTAACGAAAAGAAAAGAAAAATTTGTTTTATTAGAAGTACCTCTGAACCCTATAGAAATTGCTCTTCATTGAAAAATGAAAAAGTGCATGTGCATGTAGTTAAGTTTTTATTAATTTCTTTTGCGTCAAAAAACACCACTAGTTTCACTTCCGTTACCTTGTGACTTAAAGAACAGCCTAATAAAATCAAGCGCTAACTAAAATTCACTAGAACTTTTTGTTTTAGTCAGTTACACCAACAAGATTAGGATTTTAGGGCCTTGGATTAGGCGAGTGGAGAGTTAACTCTCCAAGGCCATATAAACGTCAAACGTAGGAGTCTGAATAACGAGAGAAAATCCAATAGCGTTAGGAAGACCAGGAAAGCTCCGGATCTGGGAGTTAAGCACGAGGGTTTGTGAAGACAGGGAAGAGAGATACCCCCTCTCCTACTTGTCCGAACTTACCTCGCGACTGTTCCGCCTGGCTTCTGCAACGAGTTGGTATCCATAGTTGCTACTCCTAGGGAACTACACAGGTGGCTGCGGAGGGGAATCCCGTGGCACCTGAGGTTGACGTTGCATCACTCTCGACAATACTACTAGAGGGCACCCCTGCGAAGCTTGGGGGCTTGCACCGGCGCAGGCTGTTGTTAGGAGGTCAACGTAACTTCCTCTGATACCTTTGCTAATAGGACTGGGCCCTCATCATCCTAGACTATCTTCGGAAGGCCCCTTAATTCACTTTCTCGTATTTTGGTGTCCAGTCTTAATCACCCGGAGCGGAAATACTTGGAAGTTGTTTGACTGGCTATATCTTTAGGGACTTTATAGTGTGTGCTCTGTGCTCCTAGTTGGCCTAGCTTTCAATTTTTTGAGTCTTTAGTTAGATCATAACAAAAAATTCAAAGTGGCTGACCGATCTCCAAGACGGTCTCGAAGACTTCGTGGTCTTTCGCCACCAAGTTTAGAGCCTTCTCCTAGAAGGCGCAGAGGCAATACTACCGGTGGGTTCCGTCCCACGCCGGTTGATGCATCGGGGATTGATCCTCCTCTCGGGGACATTAGTGGCCAAGCAAGGCCTGGCACTTCTGAACAAGAGAGGGACACTCCAGTCCTTTCTCGAGTTCTCTTTCAAGTAGAGAATAACATAGAGGTAGAAGAACTTTCAGAGTCGTTAGCGGCTCCAAATTCTCCTCTACCATCTAGTCATCCAGACGTACTGCAATACGTTGGGACTCCGACGCATAGACCGTCAAGTCCAGGTTACGCTATGCGCTTACCATCGATGACCACTACTGGAAGCATGGCTTCTATAAGTGCTACGACTATGCAAACCCCAACATCGGTGCAAGGGGGAGGAACCATTTCCATTTCCTCTGCTCCCTTGTTTGGATCTTTTGCTAGCACATCTTTAGTTGGGTCTACCTCCATTCCGTCCACGAGTGGAAATCCCCAAACCAATGCTTTTGGTACTGGATTCTCCCCATTTGGCACCCACTCACAGGGTATTCCATCGGTTCTGTTTAGTGCCGCTACGTCCATGATGGGCGGATCGGCTTCATTCCAGGGTTTTCCTTTTGGAAGTGGTCATATACCACATTCCAACCCGACGGTAGGATCCATGCCTTTTTCTTCTGTGGGACAAAGCAACAATCCTTTCCAAGGTTGGAATAACCCTGGGGTTAGTAGAGCGGGAACGGGACATTATTTCCATTTATTGTTGGCAGCTAGAGTCAGTCGTGTTGCCCTTGAACAAAGCACTCAAAACAAAGTCTCCTCCGTATGGGTGGGATTTAGTTTGACTTAGGTATGCCATAACCTTGTTATTGAGTCAGTTCTCCACCGATTGGTTATCTCTTCCAATCATATGGAGGGTTCGTTCGTGCCTCCTGCATGGCGAACTTATACAGAGTCATCATATGCTGCCACATAGTCACATTGAGTCGTGCTTTTGTTCAAGGGAAGTTAGCCTGAGTCGGCCTCTCTGCGGTGTCTCTTGACTCATTTTTCAGTCGGCCATCCCTGGTTGTCAATGTCATGTCTATCATCACATCAGTTATATTGGTCCTTTACTCGTGTCGGTTTGAGAAGGTCCCCATTGACTTCTTGTTGGCGGGTCTTGTCCTTATCGACGACGACATCTTGCTCTGAGGACAGGCCTAGAGCTGCACCCTGGCCCTATTTTCATTATTGATAGGTTACCTTGTGCTCGACATTGATCAGTATCATGGGTCTTTGACTGAGTGGTTTCCCTTGTGTTCGACATCAGCTTACATTATCACACATTGGGATTCGTGCAGTACCTTGGTTTCCATTTGACCCTATTGGTGGATACCTCACCTCTGTGTCAGCTTTCATTATTGGTTAGTTCAGAGGGTTTCTGTCGTGCGCTAGCCACATCTTGTGTACGCCGGAAACGTACTTCGGTTGGGTTACTACATCTTTTTCGTCCAATTCCTTCCACATTATTGGCCTACGAGTTACACTCGCGCTAGATTGATGAAGGATGCCTTAATGCCTTCCTTCTAGCGGATCTTTCCCTATCGACTCCGACTCATTGCTCTGGGGCAAAGATCTAGAGTCCATTTGGCAGTACCTTGGGGTTTGCAGTCATTAGTGGCAGATCCTTCGCTATCGACAGTGGGAAACCATCATTGTCTCCTCATCGATAGATTCTTACAGGTGTTCGACTCCAGCTCATCTATTCACACTTGTTAGATTGTACTGGGTACCTTGACGCTCATTATCATTATCGATGAGTAGTCTCGCGTTTGTTAACGGTATACATCAATGACCGGTAATCAAACGATTTCTCACATGGTCGACTTCAGATCATTTATTCCCATGGTCTAGAAATGTACCACGGCGATCGGTGAAGACCTTAGGTTGTATCAGCATTCATTGGTTCACTTGACAATTGCTCCTGTTGCTGCTAGTTGATACCACCCCACTTTATATGTTGCAGTCAGTCATGGCGACATTCTATATGCTGGCACCTGAGTTTGCAGTGTAGTACCATCCTATTCCATCATGTTCAGTTGGTACCTTTTGGGGATCAGTCTTTGATATCAGTGATTCGTTGCATCTTTCAGCATCATTGACAGTCTTATATGTGATATTCAGACATGTACTTGTTCATTATGATCAGATGATCCATTATGTATCTTTCAGTCATTTATACTTGTATACTTAGTGGATCCGCTTGTACTTGATATGCAGACATGCTTTACTTTTTCTGAGCATGGGTATGCCCGCCTCAGACAGTGTTTCTTTCTGATCTCCTTTGGTGGCTTGGCAGGCTGAATTCTGGTGAAGTCCTCCTCGGTTTTTGACAGACTTCCTTTCCATGTACTCGCATAATATATTTCGGCCGTCATGTACCCCTTCTGACCTCATATATTAGGGGGCATCTGTTATAGCTCCAAATCTCACTCTTATGGTTTGTGATGCTGTACTCATGGCCTAGGGCAACCCCTCCTTCCAGACCTGGTCCTAAAATTAAAAAAAAACAGTGTTTTATCCCTTATACGCGACATTGCCCTGAGTTAAACGCGTGTATACGCGGGTATGTGTATAGCCAACCCACGTATATGTATTAAAACACTTAAAAAAATATAACACTCCTTATTTTCAGGCGGAGATCGCGGGTTTTACCTGCTGATCACCTGTTAGTGCCCGTGGCCCAACTGTTCCCAACCAACTCCTAACTAAAAAACTACTTTGGAGATGGTATAAAAAGACCTCAAAGGGAAGGCCTAAGGGGGAGAGAAGAGAGAGAAAGGTTATTATGCTGAGATTTTTCCCTTGACCAGGTTTGAAGTCCCTTGTGCCTTCTGCACTTCCCCCATTTTGTACAGGAAACCTTTGTTTCCTTGTGTGTTGATGTTCATCCACCATTTATGACATCATGGAGAGAGTCATGGAAGGAGTTTTTTAGAGGCTTGAGGCTGGAACGGATCCGGAAGGAAGCTTTGCTTGGAGCCTGCTGAAGGTGACTGAGGTGAAAATATTCCTTTTTATGTACTTTATTTGCCTATAATAAAAGAAACACATGTCTTGGTTCCCGAAATGAATCTTCTTTATGTTAATGATATTCATGTTTAGAATTCATATATAAAAGTTTGTTTGGATTTCATAACTAACTACCTTTTTTTAAAACATGAAGATGGTTTCTTTATAAGTTTTTTTCCATATACTGTTGTTTTCTTTGAATTGGTTGTTTTGCAGGACAAAAGAGAAGAAGGGAACTCCAAGAAGGGTTTGGACCCTAAAGGCCTTCTCAAACGTAGGACCAAAGGTACATACCCTTATCATAGAATTTGCTTATAATAGCATAATGGCTGTATGAATGCATGTTTCTTTGAATAGATAACTTTCAGTCTACTAGGGTTTCAACCCAAAAAGCCCTAGGGGAGTAATTCCCTCTAGCACCCCCCCCCCCCCCCCTTTTTATATTTTTTTGTTTTTATATATATAGGGGTATTATATATTTTTCAACAATTGGAAAATAAGGGATATAGGACAAATTAACTGTCCTACAATTTTTCCCATTCCTAGGAGTCATATTCAGTGCCCTGGTCCCGGTCAAATTATAGCCTCCTTAAGCCTGCCACTTGTCCAATTTGACCAAAACTTTGACCAGACCTATCTATGTTGACACCTAATCATTGGGATTGGGTGAAAACTTGTAAATAATGTAAATATTAAATAATGGAAAATAAAGAGCCATTGGGATGTGAAGCCCAAGAGTCACTCCCTCACGTATATAACCATGAGTAATCTTAATGAATAAACACAATTCATTTGAGGAGTTACCTCCTAGCCTGACATGGTATTAGAGCCAACCCCATTTTTGGCATCCCTTTCGGCCCTTGTAACTCCCTTCTACCATTTTTGCGGTCTGCCATATTTGCTCATCGTTTGTGCATTAAAATTCCCAAAGTTGCGTTGAAAATCCAATGTGAGGGCTAGTTTTCTTTTATTATGCAGTACATTGAAAGTATCTGGGAGATTATTGAAGAACGAGGATCGAGTTTGTGAATTTCCTAGAGGTACGAAAGCGGAAGCGTGGTGCTATGGAAGGCATTGTGACTTTAACAGTATTGAGTTTCAGAATACGTTGATTTTTTATGTAACTATTACTGTGTTGATGTTTTACATACCACTGTAAATCACCGGTTGTGTAAATGCCATAATATACAATGCTACCTCCGCTTCTCCCATACAATCTTGCTTTTCGGCCATACCATATCATACAACACTATGGATCTACAATACCATACAATGCTCCTCCTCCCCATTGCATTGGCTCCACTACACACCATCACTTCATGCGTCGTCGATCCTCCACACAACTTGCACCTCCATACAGCAGAGTTGTATTGCATTTTTAATACTTTTCTTTTAATACTCTGCTCCCTCACACCCCTCACTGAATGCTTCTCGACGCACGGTCTTCCAGTTGAACGCTGTTGTACACCCCTCAATGGTATATACCCACCTTGGCCTCGTTGTGGATGCCAACAATCACACCATAAATCCACATACCATATGTTGTGCCATACCCACCTCAACCTCCATATGCCTCAGCCTCCATACACTGTCGACCCCTCCTCCATACACATTCAGCTCCCATATGCTACTCTCGACTCCTCCCATATGTTTCTCCCTCCCACTCGGCCACTCCTCCATAAGTTGTCGACTACTCTACATAGTTAATACTGCTACCACCTCCTCCCTCAGTTAATACCTCCACCATTCAACCCTTTCCCATATAATACCCTCCCCTCATACCACCTCCCCCAAGTAATAACTCCCTAAAATATGACCTATGTCCTACATATCAGAATGAATTTTTTTTTTACAATTTAACACGAGAACTGCCTTTTTTTTACCACTAGGAGTGCAAATTTTACACATTGGCAGCATAAGTATTTTTTACAGTACACAGATTCTAAAATGCATTCATTGATATCTATTTTGGGAGTGGTTCTCACTGGGAATGATAACTATCCCGAGTGGTCTCCAAAGATCAAACACACTCTCATTTTCAATCAGCTATGGAAAGGAGTTTGTGTAGGAGAAGGAGATAATGAACTGGCAAAGCCTACCTCAGACAAGGAATTATCCATTTGGGAAAACAAGAACAGCAAGGCATATGCCTTGATTGAAGCATATGTAAATGAAGAGGTGAGTCTCCATATTTCACCATTTTCAAATTCTTTTGAAGCCTTACAAAAATTTAAGTAACTCTATGACTCACACTCCATGCTTGAATTTGTCCAATTGATGATTAAATTGTTCAGTCTTTAATTACAAATGATGATCCTCTTGCTCTTGCATCAGAAGTAAAATCTATTATGCATGATATCAAAGTCACTAATGTTGAACTAGACATTCCCTGATAAATTTTTTCAAGGCACTTTATCCCACTTATTCAAATTATCTTTAGTCATTGCAAGCAAATAGAAACCTCAGAGAAATTACCTTTGACTTCCTTGTAAATAAATTTGGTGAGAGAGAGAAATTTTTTTGAAAGAAGACAACTCCTCAGCCTTTTGGATAAGTTGTGTGTCTTTCACATAGAGAAAAGAATCATGCTCAAGATTCTTCCAAAGGAAGAGGTGGTCTAAGAGGAAGAGGAAGAAGAAATTTCATAGGAAGGGGGGAAGAAACTCTCAAGGAGAAAAGTTTGATCTTCATTGCATACGTTGCAATAGAAATGGATCACATAATGCATCTACATGCAAGTTTCCTTGGGACAGAATTGAGTAGGAAAGAAATCAACCCAAAGGTAAAACCAATGACAAAGAGAAAGGTAAAGCACTTGAATCTGCTCACTATGTTGTTGCACATTGTAATATTGGAGTAAATGAAGACTTATTTAATGCTTCACTTGCTTCTTGGAAAAATGAATGGTTACTTGGTTCAAGAGCAACTTGCCACATGAATTTTGGAAAATATTTTTTTGAAGAATTTACTAACATTGTTGATGGGATAGTATACTTTGCAGACAAATCAAAACTCAAGCCAACAACGCTTGGCACAATGCTCAAATTTCCTGGTCTTCCAAAATTTCTTCCACATGATGTTTTATATCTCCCACAACTGAGGAGGAACTTGTTTTCCTTGGTCCACATCTGCTAGCAAGGACACAACTCCATTCATATGTTTGATTGCAAGGTTGAGGTCAGAAAAGCATCAGATCACTCACTTGTCATGACGGGGATAGAAGAAGAAAGACTTCTCAAGATGCAAGGTACCTCTGCTCGTGCAAAACAATTCTCATACAGTTCTCATTATGATGAAGATACATTTCAATCAAGTCTATTATGGCATGCTAGATTGGACACTTGAACTATGACAACCTTCACTTGTTGAAGAAAAATGGTGTTACTAGTTTGCCTACAATTCCTAGGAAACTTAAGCAATGTAATGCTTGCATTCTAGGAAAGCATAGAAAACAGTCTTTTCATGATTCACATTCCAAAGCACATAGAAAAATTGAACTCATTCATTCAGATTTATGCAGTCCAATGCCTATTCCTTCTGCAAATGGAAATAAATATATGATGACATTTATTGATGACTACACTAGAATGTGTTGGGTTTATTTATTTAAGAACAAATCTGATGCTTTTCAAACATTCAAGAACTTTCATACATGGATTGAAAATTATGCACAATCTCATATTACCTCTATTCGAACTGATAATGGAAAATAATACACTTCAAATCAATTTGAAAACTATCTTCGCCAACATGGGATCAAACATCAAACAATTGCTCCTTATAATCCCCAACAGAATGGAGTAGCTGAAAGAATGAATAGGACAATCCTAAATATGGTACATTCCATGACGTTTTTCAAGAATGTAAAATTGATTGTTTGGGTTGATGAAGTTCTATGTGATGTATATGTAAAGAATAGATGTCCATCTAATTCTATTAGAAACAAGACTCCTTATGAAATGTGGTATGGCCACATTCCTTCAGTAAAGCATCTCAGGGTCATTGGTTCCACCTATTATGCCTTGATACCAAAAGTACATAGAAACAAACTTGGTGTGAGGAGTCGTAAGTCTATCTTCTTGGGTATTCAAATACCTCCAAATAATATAATCTTTATGATGAAGTTAATAATAATAAAAAATTGTATCTAGAAATGTAATATTTCTTGAATCTTCCAAAACTGTCAATGTTGTTGAGCGGAAACTTGATCGCTTGGATAGATTCAGACATGCAAAATCATTTCAAGAATTTGATAATCAGATTCCACATCTTGAATGGGGGATTCCTATACTGGATCAATATGTGGAATCTTCTTCTGAAGCACTCTCTCCCCCACATGAAACTCCAACCACTGATGATACTTTGAGTGATGTGATTGACAGAATTGGGAGACTCGATCTTGATTCAATCCCAACTCAGTCAATAGAACAGCCTGGACCGTCTCACAAGGGTCCCCCAAAGTGGGTGACAAAGACACTTGAAAGTGTTCATCTTGATGAGGTTGGAAAGACAGGAACAAGAAATTTAACCAGGCAAAATGGAGGTGATGTAGATGATTCTGATTCACATGTTCATATGAATGTTTCTTATGATTCTGAACTGAATTTGTCTACAGATTTTGAACCAACTTCCTTCAAAGAATTTGCTTCTCATGATGAATGGAAAGAAGTGATGCAAAAGGAGTATGATGCCTTGATAAAGAATGGCACTTGGAAGTTGGTTGATCCTCCATTGGGAACCAAACCAATTAGCTGCAAGTGAGTCTACAAGAACAAGTATAAAGCTAATGGCTCACTTGATAAGCATAAATCCAGGCTTGTGGCAAAAGGTTTTGCATAGAAGGAAGGGGTCGATTATGAGGAGACTTTTTCCGCCACAGCAAAATGGGCTACCATCCAGACACTTTTTGCCCTAGAAGCTCAAAACAGTTGGAAAGTCCATCAAATGGATGTAAAAATTGCTTTCTTGAATGGATATCTGAAAGAGAATTTTTTTATGTCCCAGCTTGAAGGATTTGTTGTGAAGGGACATGAACATAAAGTATGAAAACTTGTGAAATACTTGTATGGCCTCAAGCAAGCACCGCAAGCCTGGTATGAAAAGTTAACTGGGCATCTTCTGAAACTCAACTTCAAACATTATGATCTTCATGATGCAACTTTGTATGTCAAGAAAGTTGGAAAAACAATTGTATATCTTGTGGTATTTGTAGATGATCTTTTGATGACAGGGAATAATGAGATCTACATTGCATCCATAAAGAAGGAATTTAGGAAAGGTTTTGAAATGACTGACTTGGGCTATGTTCACTACTATCTTGGTATTGAAGTAACTGATCATCCGAAGTCTATATTCCTCTCTCAAAAGAAACACATTGGAGATATGTTGAGTAGGTTTGGCATGGTTAAGTGCAATCCTCTGACTACTCCAATGGAACAAACTTAAAGCTCACATCCATTGAAGGATTTAATAATTTGAGGATGCAACAAAGTATAGACAGCTTGTAGGAAGTTGATGAGCCTCATCATTGGGTAATTATATGGGCCTTAATTCACCTCCTAGCTTAGTCAAACCAACTTTTCTCATAACTTATTACATGTTTTTTAATATATTTTGTTTATGAGGTGAGTTAGAGTTGTAAATTATGCTTTGTGGTCTAATATGAATTAAATGCAGGACTAAAGGAGAAAATCAAGGAATTTTGGCAAATACCAAGGTCAAATATCGAATGGGACAAGGGAGAGGGATTGTAGGAGGTAAATTCTCCTCATTTACCACTCCTCCATTCATCACATCACCTCAGAGTAAAAATAGCCAAATCATGAGGACTAGAAGGCAGCCGAGCAAGTGAGAGACAAAGCACCAGTTTATCTCAAGTTTGGAAACCGAGCCTCCCTAATTTTAAGGAATTCGTTTGGGACTTCAGATGTATAAGTAGAGAGCCCTAGGGCCTCAGTAGGATTCAGATTTTTTATTTTAAAACTCTAGTCTATTTTCGAGCTATAAAACTTGTGACAGTTCTATTGATGTAATTTGTTGTTTTGGTAATAAGAATGAGTTTTGTTTTGAGCCAGCACTGAGTGAACTCAAAGGGCTTAAGCTCTTGGGTTAGGGCCCAACCCTAGCAGCCAAAGCTCCTATTTATTGTACATGTATGTTTAGTGTAGATTCATAGCTTCATTGTTAATGTGCTTTTTAGATGCATTTCCATTACAAGTAGTCTAGATTAGATTGGTTGTTTAATAGTTTGCTTCCATTTGTGCCTTATTTCAAGTAGCAGGTTAGAAAGGAGAAAAAGGATCACCACAAGGTTATTAGTAAGTTTCTCGGCCTCACTTCCTCCCTCTAGGACCATGACTTGAGGAAGGGACCCTTAAGGAGCCCCAAAAACACAGATTTCTAGTTCTTTTATGAGCTTTGGAGTTTGTTGTCTTTAATTTAGTATTTGGTTAATTTTGCAAGGTAGATTTCACTGTCATATTTTTCATCTCTATTTATGCAATAGATCTCACTCATGCTTTCATTCCTTTCAGCAACACTCTTCATGCATAGGATAGATATTTGATTCATTAATTCTACTTTTCTAGTTTATGAAAATGTATCTTGTTGCATAGTTTTTTGGAAGACACACATGTTTTATGTAGAGCAGGTGCTTCAGAAGGATACTAAGACTTCATAGCCAATAGACACCTTCCACTTCATCTACCTTATCCATCCCTTGTTTTCACCATCACTTTCACTAGTTTTCCATCATTTTTCATAGAAATTCTCCCAAGCACATTGAGCGAATCTAGCCATCTATTACCTTGGATATTGACTCCTGAGTGATCCTAGACATTCTAACACTCCATTCCACCCATCATACACCTTTCCTAAGCCTCCCATCACCTCCAAAACCTCACATTTATCTCTCGGTTGTATCCTGCAGGTTTCTTGTAATTCCTACAGGATCATCCTGTAGGTTTCTAGTGCATCCTATAGGTTTTCATGAAACGGTCTGTTTTGAGGCTGAATTGATGGAAAACCTCTAGTAAGTCACCAAAATCCTCCTAGGGACCCTCCAAACCATCCAACCACTTCATAAACCTTCTAGCAATCCTCAAATACCCTTAATCCACCTGCCACATCCACAAGAACAATTAGTTTGCATATTTGATTTTGCATAAAAATACCAAAAAAGAAAACGCAGATCTAGTTTAGTCTCTTTACTTGCACATTATTATTGTTTGATGCTTCTTACTTCTGCAACTTAGATAGTAGCATTTGTTTTATGTTTATTTAGCATTTCTGCCTAGCATAGCTTCTTAAATGGTTAATTAGGGTATGGTGTGGTTTAGCATTACATGTTGACCTCCTCCATTACTGCAGTAGAGTAACTCTCTTAGAGTAGATTTACCTTTCTTCCATCAAAGAATCAAGCTTCTTTTGACTCCATAGAAGTTTGGCTTGGAACCCCAGTGGTCTCTCGTCAGCTGAATAGTGACAACAGGCAGAACCATCACTTTTACTTGTGCAAACAGCACTGTCACCTCCAAGTTTGTACAAACCCTTGATTGATAAGTAAAGTTGGTAGCCCAGGAGTTGCAGTATCCTTGCTGCAATATTGGCGCTCATAATTTTTTGGCGCCATTGCCAGGGAGGTGTCTGAGTAGAATGTGATTACTACTTTCTTTTCTTCTATTTCTTGTCTTCAATATTCTACCATTAGTTTATTTCTGCAAAAGTAATCTAGTTCTTTCCTTTCTTACATTTTGCATTGTCTACTTTCCTTTCCATTTTGCAAGTAAGATTTCAGTTTAGCAAGTAGTTTTTTCATTCTGTCAGTAATTTTCATTCAATCAGCAATTTCAATTTTGCAAGTACTTTCCAAGTTTAAAAAATACAAAACCAAACCAAAAATATTTCCTTTCATGCCTCGTAGGAATAGGGAAAACTTAGGGAAATTTTTGCTAAATACCCCCACTACACCCAACAGCCAACCTTATCTCTTCTTCAGTGGCTATGAACTAGAGGAAACCTTAGGTGAGAAACCTGACATATTTGAAGAACCTACATGGGAAGAAGAAGAAGAAGAGGAACCCATTCCTACTAAACCAATGGTTGAAAACGGAAATGACAGAGGGAATAGAGAGAGAGTCGAGGATGCCTTCCCCATCAAGGAAACAAATGGGGACACTAAGATGAAAAATATAAGCCCCTCTGCCCTACCTCATTTCCATGGCCTAACCACAGAGGACCCTGACACTTTCCTGCTTGAGTTTGTTGTTATATGCCGAACCTATGACTATACAGATGATGAGCAAAAGTTAAAGCAATTTCCATCTACCCTCAAGGATGCAGCATTGCGTTGGTTCATGGGTTTACCTAGAGATAGCATCACAACTTGGGCTCAGATGCAACAAGGTTTTAATAACAAATATCGGGACTATTGTCAGTCAAAGGATACTAAAGAAGAAATTTTCAAGATGACCATAGGCAATGATGAATCCCTAGAGGATTACGAAGAAATATTCTAGCCTAGTTACAAAAGGGCCAGGTGCACACTTGACCGTGAGTCACTAAAGCTGGTCCTACTTAGGGGAGTAAGAGAAGATCTTTTGGATACCTTACATTTGTTAGCAGGGGGAGATATCTACCAATTACCCTATGAGGATATCAAGACTGTCTTCAGAAACCATTCTAGGGCAGCCAGGAAAAAGGGTAGGGGTAGTCAACCTATGGTCAGTACATCGTCTTCCAACTCATCCATCAAGGGTGAAATTGGAAACATGCTGGAAGATTTCAAAAGCAAGATGTTGCAAACCCTTGCCTTGCAAATGGACACCATGAACATTAAGAGGAAGCAGGAGGAAGTAGAGAGAGCCTTGGCAATTTTTTTTCCTAAATGCACCAAGAGGCATCCTAGGAATGAATGTCCATTGAACTCTATTGAAATTTGCTTGTTCTATGAAGAAAACCACTCCACATACAAGTGCCCTTCTTTGCCCGGACTTAAGGATGTATATCAAGGAGCTGAAGGGGTCACTAAGCAGCTTTGCTACATTAACCAAAGGAGGCCTCATGGGCCTAAACCATACCAGCAGGGCATGCAAGGGTCGTCCCATGCATATTACAACCCCAACCAAACCACAATCATGCCTTCTTGGGGACCCCCTGCTCATCCTTCCTGGTCTACACCTCCTCCTTGGTCCTATGCATCTCAGTATCACTCCCAGCCAGCCAGCCAGTCATTTCAACCTTATGCTCCACCACAACCTCAGTGGAATACACCACTCCATGGGTGGAGGCCCCAATACAACAATGCTCCAGCTCTATTACCTCCACCACCTACCCAACCATATCTCCTACACTCTACTCCACCTAAGCAACCCCAGATGTGTGCCCATCCAAATCCGAACCTGAACAACAAGCAAGCTCAGCAAGTATACAATGGAGAGACATCATATCCAGCTTATGTTGTGGAAACCCAGGAGATTAACTTGAGATCTGGGAGAGTTCTCCCGGATAACCAACCTCCCCTCCACCTACGGAGGTTGAGGAAGAGAGAGAGGAAAGAAACCTTAAAATAAATGCACCCTTTCCTAAGAAATTATCCCAACCAATTCAGCCTACCCCATAAGAGACTAAACTTCTAGGAGAATTGAAAAATCTATTTGTAAAGATCTCACTTCTCCAGGAAATAAAATATGTTCCTATTTACAATAAGTTGATTAAGGAGAAGTTCTTCAAGCATCCAGGGAGGCGAAAAAGGGATGCCCCTACCATTAATGTCATTGGGCAGCTTTCTAACTTAATGCGGGGGAAGGTAATCTGTCCAAAATATTTGGACCCTGGAAGCCCTGTAGTAGATGTGCACATCAATGGAACCGTTGTCCCACACACTCTGATCTATCTTGGGGCTGCCATTAATGTGATGACCAAGGACACCATGCTCAAGCTCAACCTCCAAGGCTCATTGAGGAAGACCACAAAAGTTCTGCAACTTGAAGACCATTCTACAGGAACCCCTGAGGGAATTGTGGAGGATGTGATGGTCTCCATTGACTCTTGGGAGTACCCTATAGATTTCCTAATTCTCCAACCTAAGGCTAAGCTTACTGGTTACCCTCTCATCCTTGGGAGGCCATGGTTGGCCACTGTTGATGCTTACATTAGCTGCAGAGCTGGGAATATGACCATCAAGAATGGACATATGTCCAAGCAGTTAGTCCTATACCCTCCTAATCAACCTTCTCTAGAGCATGACTTACCTTTATGGTTGGAGGAGGAGGAAGAAGATCACCTAACTTTATGCTTTAGAAGCAACCATGGGAGGAGGACAATAGGATGAGGATGACTTGATTGAAAACCTACTCCAAAGTCCAACTCTCGGTTCATTACCCTTAGAAGAAGCAGTAAAGGAAACCCAAAACAATCATCCAATTGACTTATGCTTCGCTGATTCCAACCCACTCCATGTCAAAATCATAGAATTCGGCCCAGAGAGAACCTTGAAAATCAACCCATCTCTTTCTGCTCTCCAAGAAGAGAAGTTATGCAACATGTTAAAGGAAAATCTAGAAGCCTTTGCTTGGAGTTACAAAGAAATGAAGGGAGTACACCCCTCAGTGTGTACTCACCACATATACATCAAAGAAGGTTGCAAGCCAGTCCGACAACCACAAAGGAGGATGAATCCAGCTCTTAAAGATATAGTCAAAGAAGAATTGCCTTATCTCCGACAGTGAGTGGGTCTCTCCTTTGGTGTTAGTTCCCAAGAAAAATGGTAAGTGGAGAATTTTTGTTGATTATGGGGAGTTGAACAAAGCCACAAAGAAGGATCATTTTCCTCTACCCTTCATTAACCAAGTGCTAGACAGCCTGGCAGGGAAAAGGTTTTTCTCTTTCCTAGATGGATTCAATGGGTACAACCAAATCCAGATCTGCCTAGAAAACCAAGATAAGACCACATTCACTTGTCCTTGGGGTACTTTTGCCTATAGGGTCCTTCCTTTCGGCCTATGCAATGCTCCTGCCACTTTCCAAAGATCAGTCTTGAGTATTTTCGTAGAATTAGTCCATCATGCAGTGGAGATTTATATGGATGATTTTACACCTTATGCCTATGATTTTCAAGAAGACTTGTCTAACCTAGGCAAAGTACTACACAATGCATTGAAATGAACCTGTCTCTCAGTCCTGAAAAATGTGAATTCTTAATGACTACAGGGACCGTGTTAGGTCATTCAATATTTCAACAAGGACTACAGGTGGACCCAAACAAAATAGCTATCATCCAAAGGGTCCCAACTCCTCAAAAGCAGAGAGATGTCAAAAATTTCCTAGGGTTAGTTGGATACTACCGAAGGTTCATAAAGGACTTCAACAAGTTGGCCTCTCCTTTATTTGGTTTGTTGGCCAAAGACTCTAAGTTTATATGGTCAAAAAGTTGTCAAGACGCCTTAGACATCCTAAAGGATAAGTTAACCACTACACCGATTCTCCGAGGATCAAATTGGGCCCTCCCCTTTCATATTCATGTTGATGTCTCACACAAAGCCATAGGAGCAACCCTAGGTCAGATAGATGAAAAACTTCCTTATGCTATCTATTTTATCAGTAAGAATTTATCAAAGGCTAAACTAAATTATACAGTGACTGAAAAGGAACTCCTGGCTGTTGTGAATTCATTAAACAAATTCAAGCATTATATTGCAAGCTATCAGAGAGTTGTGCATACTGACCATGTTGCAATCAAATATTTAATGAAAAAACTAGATGTGAATGCTCGAATTATAAGATGGTTACTTTTATTACAGCAGTTTGATCTAACCATTGTTGATAAGCCTGGTAAGGAAAATGTTGTTGTAGACTTTTTGTCTAGAGTAAATTTGCCTGCAGGTGAAGAAGGAATGGTGGATGACCAGTTACTGGACGAGCACTTATTTGTTATTTCAGTTCTCTCTCCGTGGTTTGCTGATATAACTATTTAGTATCAGCACAGTTCCCACCAAACTTTTCCTCCAAAGAAAAGAGCAAAATAGTCAGGAAAAGCACCCCCTTCACTTGGATTGGGGGCAATCTTTTCAAACTTGGCCCAGATCAAATCTTGAGAAGGTGTGTCAGGGAGGAGGAAGTCTTTGACATCCTTCTGACCTGTCATGATGGGCCTTGTGGAGGTCACTTTGCAGCAAAGAGGACAACATTCAAAGTGTTACAAGTAGGCTATTATTGGCCCACTCTTCATCAGGATGTAAAAAAATACACTAGTCAGTGTGATCGGTGCCAGAGGATGGGAAGGCCTACTCCAAGAGATGAAATGCCTCTGCAACCTCAAGTGACTTTCGAGCCATTTGACAAGTGGGGCATAGACTTCATTGGGCTTATTGACCCTCCTTCAAAGAAAAAACAATACATTATTGTGTGCACTGATTATTTGACTAAGTGGGTTGAAACCAAGGCAATTAAGGAAGCAACTGAAGAGAAGGTGGCTAATATCCTAAGGGAGAATGTATTCTACAAATTTGGGTACCCTAGAGAGCTGGTCACAGACCAAGATAGCCAATTTACCTTCAACATGATTGAAGACTTGCTCAGCCATCACAAGATCAAGCATAGAACCTCCACTCCCTATCATCCACAAGCTAATGGGCAAGTGGAGGTGACCAACAGAGCACTGGAGGGCATCTTGACCAAAGTGGTGAGTGGCTGTAGGAAGGATTGGGTAGAAAGACTAGTTGAGGCCACCTGGGCCTATAATACCACATGGAGGACCACCATTGGATTCACACCCTATGAGTTGGTCTATGGGAAAAAGGCCTTGTTGTCCATTTAATTTGAATATAACACATTAAGGATGGTAGCCCCGCTAGATCTGAATCTTAGCAATGCACATAAAGAGAGATTGTTCCAGTTGAATGGTTTGGATGAATTCTGAATGCAGGCCCTCCTACATACAGAGGTAGTCCAACTTCAAAGAAAGATCTGGCATGATAAAAATATCAAGGAGAAGCAATTTCAGGAAGGCGATTGGGAATTGTTATATTATTCTAGGTATAAAGACCTCAAGGGCAAGTTAAGGACAAGATGGCTCGGACCTTATGTTGTGGAAAGATGCCATGATAATGGTTCAGTGTAAATCAGAACCATAGATGAAGAAGCCATTCCTTTTCTTTTTAATGGACACCGATTGAAAATTTACAAGGGACCTTTATCAAAACAAGAGTTCATTGATGATATCAATAAAATAGTGATGATAGTGGAGCAAGTTCCAGCTCCTCCCCCATCAAATCACTAAGAAAAAGAAAAAAGAATAAGGACTCAGGTGAATACCTCCATGAGGAGCCTGAGTCCCATCATTGGGTTGAAAACCTGTTGAGGCGGCTCAGTGGTGTAAAAAAAAAAACAAAAACAAAAACAAAAAGAAGAAAAAAAGAATAAGAAAGATCCCTGGGTGAAAACCTTTCTTGAGGCACCCAGGGCAAACAGCTAGGGTGAAAACCTCTCAGGGGCAACCTATTTTTTTTCAAAAATAAAATAAAATTTAATCAAGAAATTTCCATTTGCAGGTCGGCAAGAAGGAAAATCAAGGAGCAAAAGAGGATCCCAAAGAGATCCCTATCACTCACATATTTATTTTTTTCACTCATTACCATGCATCTCTCCATCATTTCTGTCATTTTTCACTCCATTGCGTCAGTTTATAAAAAGACTGTGTTTTCTATAGGATCCCTTGTATTCCTATTCCCCTGAAAGCCTATAGGATGATCCTGTAGGAATCACAGTGACCCAGAAATCCTACAGGAAGCAGTCCGAATGCAAATGATGGACTTGCTAGGCCCCTAAAATTCACCCTCTTCATCATTTATCACCACATTTTTTCCACCATCATCATCCCTGCACTCACAATTAAAAAAAAAAAAAATCAATTTCAAGAGTATTTTTTTTTTCTCAATCTTTGAAAAAAGGGAAACAGAGAGGAATAAAGAGCATCACCTAAATATTCCTTTCTCTCCACACTCCCACTCCTTCTTTCCATCCATGTCACCATCCTCATAGCCCCACCAAGAAGAATGATCAAAGAGTTCTGAGGGAAAAGCATCTACAGGACATCCTGTAGGAAATCCTGTAGCAGCCTATCCCATAGAATACCAATCACACCAGCAACAATACTTCGGCATGATGATCCAGGAGCCCCAAAGAAGCAACATCATAACTTCAACCACAAGTACCTGCAAAAACAAAGAAGCCATTTGCAAAAGGAGGAAGAAGAATAGCATGCAGCAAATATACACAGTAGCATCTCTAGTATTCAACAACTGTAGCATAATATTGGAACCACAGGTAAGTATCCCGCTCACTCTATCATATGCATCATGTAGTCAAAAAATGTAAGGGTTACAAGATAGTTGGTTTATAAGTGAAAATGTGGCTAGTTAACTTGGCCACCTTCGTTCAGTCAACACATGCACAACCGAGTGTGCTCTCATACGTGGTTGTAGTCAACTCAAAGACAGAGAAGGAGTAGGACAAAAGCGGTTAAAACTATGGATCCATAAGGTTGGAGCTGATTACTAGGAGTGGGAAATGATGAGGTGGTAGTGGGGACCAACAGTCCAAAAATGGAAACGTACCTTTGCTGCCAGCACACCACCTCACCCCAAATCACCATAAGAGGAAATAGAAACATCGTTCCCATGCATTCATGCATTTCACTTCCTCGAAACTCACTCACTTAGGTCACTCTCATAACCAAGCAACCCACCAGAAGAAAAACTCCATCATTTCACTGCACAGGGATTCCTACAGGATTGCACAAGAATTCCTACAGGATACACAGAGACTGTCTACAAGATTGACAGAGAAGAGTTCATAAGGGATATCATGGGAGTTGGCCATTGCAAACAATCTAAAGAGGTAGGCTCTATAATTACATCCCTCTTTGCAAGTAAATGAACCAAGAATCCTCTAAGTTTGAGTGAATTTAGCAACTGTGTAAAGGGAATTACATACACAGACATCTCTATTTTGGTTCTGCATCTGAAAAAATTGTTTCAACCCTATCATTTTCTCCTCAAACTTCACCAGCAAGATGACAGGAGGGTTCAATAGGAGAGAGCCCACCAACACTGTGAGAATCCAACAACACCCCCAAGTGCTTGAAATCTTCACAAGACATAATTGGATGGGGTTTTTCAAAAAATTCAGAGGGTATGATGATGAGGTGGTTCACGAATTTTCCCTCTCCCTCACTTCACTCACCAGAATCCATGCCACTGTTGTAATAAGAGGCCTCACTATATATCTCACCCCTGAGCCCATCAGCAGAGTCACCACACATTCCCTAGGAATACCATGGAGAAAAGAAGACAAAGGAGATAGCCAGGTTACCAAAGAAAATTCTCTTTAGAAGGTGCGGAACCCACTGAGGAAAAAAATGGAGTAAGGAGGGAAAGTCTTCCATATCCATGAATGAGGTAGGCTACCAACTAATCAAATACATCTCATGTGAGGGTAGGTATAGTGTGGTCTATGGCTGTCATTTTAGCATCCTTGAAGAATTGAGATTTGGAGCAGAAACACCCCCTCACGAAAGGCTCAACATACCATACTTCCTGCTTCAATCACTCATAGACTCAAGTATCAAAGTGAAGGAGGGAAATTCCCAACAGTTATCTCACCATGGGGTGATTAGGATCCTCATAAAAGATGCCCTCCAAAACCACCAAACTCCTATAACATGGTCAATTTTTAGAGACATGCCAGCAGAGGATGACATCAAAGCTCTCACTTATGATGTTAGTCCTACTGTTAGTGAAGAGGAAGTAAAACAGGAAGAGGAAGATACAGAAGGAGATAAGGATGAGATGGATGAAGAAGGAGCTGACACAGAGGAACATGATGAAGATGAAGAAGAAGAGGGAGAAGAGAAGGAGGATGATGAAGAAACAGAGGAGGAAATTAGGGAGGAAATTGATAGAGATGATGAAGATCTACAAGAAGAAGAAGATAGGAAGGACATAGAGGAAGAAGGCAATGGAAAAGAGGGGACAGAAAACAAGGAGGAGTCACCTAGGGTGTCTCCAGAAGCCACTGAGAGAGAAGCAGCAACTGCCCTCACTGCTCTTAGCACCCCAATCAAGCAAAAATGAACCCCAGGCATCAACCAAAATTCCTATTTTGATTGAAGACTCCCCTACACAAAAAGATAAAATGCCTTCCCCTAAGTCCCCTATCACCTATGTGAGTAGGCCTACTACTAGATCAACTTCCTCCAAGGGAAAGGAAATCCTACAGGATACACAGCGAAATCTACAGGAAGCAAAAATAGTCCTATAGGATACTCTGCTGAATCTACAGGAGGCACAAAAATTGGAAAGAAAGGTAGGGGCAAAGTAAGAAACTAAAGAAGAGGACCCATAGACAAAAGAACCCAGCCCCCAACCTAACCTGAAATCATATTACCGGTTTATTGGAGGCAGGGTCATACCTCAAAAATTTGCCATCCCACTGTTCTTCGAGCTTGAGAAGGAGAGGGCCAAAACTCACCAATGGATGCGTATCGCCAAATCAAAGGGGGTAGAAGACATTAGGCACATGGAAGATAAACTCAAGGAGATGGGCAAAGAGCTAAGTGGCTTGAGGGACAAAGAAGCTAGAATGAGAAATCAATTAGAGACAAAAAATGCATGGTTGAGGGGACAGCTGCAGGAAAGAGAGAATCAATTGCCATGTATGGCCAGCCTCTCTTTGGAAGAAATCCAGTGTAGAATTCCAGCTAAATCCTATGCTCTCTACCTAAAAGAACAGTGGCTACAGTTTCAGATTAATACCCTAGCACAGAGAGGCACCATGCCACTTTAGGACTACAGGCAGTTTATTGATCTTTGTGATCCAAGTACACTAGAAGATAGGGCCAAAATGGATGATTTTTATTTGCACAACATGGCCCTCACAGACAAGAATGTATGGGACCCTAATGCCAAGCTAGAGGATCTACAATTAATGGCTTTGGCATCATGGATGAACCATGAGGAGTCAAGAGTTGCAGAGATGAAAAGGATATTGGCAAGAGAACAGACTGAACCTCTTCTGATCAGAGCTGAACAATTAAATCCCATGGCCCTCATTAGTACCCATAATTTGATTGCAAATGATCCTCAGCTGGCACCTGGATATCTTGCTGCCCAAGAGTAAGCAATTTCACATTTTGAGGACATGTTCAAGTTGCTAGGACATGATAGTATACATGCTTGCCTGAGGAGATGGAACACCTTGCCATATAGCTTAAAGATAAGATAATATCACTCTCCTCAAAGGTTGAGATAGGAACTCAATAGGAAACATATGTATAAGAAATCTATGCAAAGGTTGAAGGTCAATTGGATAGGCCTAAAACTCAGTCCACCACTACTCTTAGGGATGCTAGAAGGGAGAAAAGAAGAAGACAAAAAGAGGCAGTGGGAAGAGGTAGAAAAGAAATAAGGCTTCTATGAATAAGAAGAGGAGACCACAACAGAGGCGTGGGATGTTAGAGAGGCCACTAGAGTCATGAAGGATATGGATATTGATTGAGTTTCTCATAGGATGAGCAACACTTTCAGTAGGGGGGTGATGATGAGCCTCATCATTGGGTAATTATATGGGCCTTAATTCACCTCCTAGCTTAGTCAAACCAACTTTTCTCATAACTTATTACATGTTTTTGATTATATTTTGTTTATGAGGTGAGTTAGAGTTGGATATTATGCTTTGTGGTCTAATATGCATTAAATGCGGGATTAAAGGAGAAAATCAAGGAATTTTGGCAAAGACCAAGGTCAAAACTCAAATGGGACAAGGGAGAGGGATTGTAGGAGGTAAATCCTCCTCATTTGCTACTCCTCCATTCAAATATTCCTCCATTCATCACATCAGCTTGGAGTGCAAACAACCAAATCATGAGGACTAGAAGGCAACCGAGAAAGTGAGAGACAAAGCACCAGTTTATCTCGAGTTTGGGAGCCGAGCCTCCCTAATTTTAAGGAAGTTGTTGGGGAATTCAGATGTATAAGTAGATACACCTAGGGCCTTATTAGGATTCAGATTTTTTATTGTAAAACTCTAGTCTATTTTCGAGCTGCAAAACTTGTGACAATTCTATTGATGTAATTTGTTGTTTTGGTAATAAGAATGAGTTTTGTTTTGAGCCAGCACTGAGTTAACTCAGAGGGCTGAAGCTCTTGGGTTAGGGCCCAACCCTAGCAGCCAAGGCTCCTCTTTATTGTACATGTATGTTTAGTGTAGATTCATAGCTTCATTGTTAATTTTCTTTTTAGATGCATTTCCATTACAAGTAATGTAGATTAGATTGGTTGTTTAATAGTTTGCTTCCATTTGTGCCTTATTTCAAGTAGCAGGTTAGTAAGGAGAAAAAGGATCACCACAAGGTTTTTAGCAGGTGTCTCAACCTCACTTCCTCCCTCTGGGACCATGACTTGAGGAAGGGACCCTTAAGCAGCCCCAAAAACACATATTTCTAGTTCTTTTATGAGCTTTGGAGTTTGTTGTCTTTAATTTAGTATTTGGTTAATTTTGCAAGGTAGATTTCATTGTCATCTTTTTCATCTCTATTTCTGCAGTAGATCTCACTCATTCTTTCATTCCTTTTAGCAACTCTCTTCATGCATAGGATAGATAGTTGATTCATTAAAGCTACTTTTCTAGTTTATCAAAATGTATCTTGTTGCATAGCTTTTTGGAAGACACACATGTTTTATGCAGAGCAGGTGCTTCAAGAGGAGACTAAGACTTCATAGCCAGTAGCCACCTTCCACTTCATCCACCTTAGCCATCCCTTGTTTTCACCATCACTTTCACTAGTTTTCCATTATTTTTCATAGAAATTCTCGCAAGCACATTAAGCAAATCTAGCCATATATTACCTTGGATATTGACTCCTGAGTGATCCTAGACCTTCTAACACTCCATTCCACCCATCGCACACCTTTCCTAAGCCTCCCATCACCTCCAACACCTCACATTTAGCTCTCGATTGTATCCTGTAGGTTTCCTGTAATTCCTACAAGATCATCCTGTAGGTTTCTAGTACATCCAGCAGGTTTTCCTAAAACAACTTGTTTTGAGGTCGAATTGATGGAAAACCTCTAGGAAGTCACCAAAATCTTCCTAGAGGTCCTCCACACCATCCAACCACTTCATAAACCTTCTAGCAATCCTCAAACACCCTTAATCCACCTGCCACATCCACAAGAACAATTAGTTTGCATACTTGATTTTGCATAAAAAGACAAAAAAAGTAAAAGCATATTTAGTTTAGTCTCTTTACTTGCACATTAGTATTGTTTGATGCTTCTTACTTCTGCAACTTAGATAGTAGCATTTGTTTTATGTTGATTTAGCATTTCTACCTAGCATAGCTTCTTAAATGGTTAGGTAGGGTATGGTGTGGTTTAGCATTGCATGTTGACCTCCTCCATTACTGTAGTAGAGTAACTCTCTTAGAGTAGATTTACCTTTCTTCCATCAAAGAATCAAGCTTCTTCTGACTCCATAGAAGTCTGGCTTGGAGCCTCAGTGGTCTCTCGCCAACTGAATAGTGACAACATGCATAACCATCACTTTTACTTGTGCATACAACACTGTCACCTCCAAGTTTGTACGAACCCCAAGTTGATAATTAAAGGTGGTAGCCCAGGAGTTGCAGCATCCTTGCTGCAATACTGGCACTCATCAAAAGTCTCAACTACCTAACTACTACTAGACCAAACATTTCGTTTGTTATTGGAATCCTCTCCAGGTTTTTGTAAAAGCCTTGTGATGGACATTGGTCTGCTGCAAAAAGAGTTCTAAAGTACTTGAAGGGAACCCAAGAGTTTGGACTCAAGTATACATGGGTGGGCGACTTCAACTTGATTGGATACTTTGATTCAGACTTCGATGGAGACAAAGAAAATGGAGTATCTACTTCAGATTATTCTATGAGTCTTGGGTCGGGAGTTGTCTCCTAGAGATCACGCAAACAATTAGTTCCAGCATATTCCATAACAAAGGTAAAATATGTGGCAGTAGCTGAGGCAACAAAAGAAATTGTGTGGCTTAGGAAAATTCTTGAATATTTGCAGGTAAAACAAGTACATTCAACTCCACTCATGATTGACAATACCTCTGCAATAAATTTGGCCAAGAACCCAAAGTTCCATGATCAAACGAAGCACCTCAATACGAAATACCATCTAATTCGACATCATGTTGAGGCCAAGACAATCCATATACGCCATTGTTCCAGCAATGAGAATATTGTAGACATCTTCACCAAAGCGCTTGGAAGAGAAAATCTTGAAAGATTCAGAACGATGCTTGGACTCACCAACATCCCTTCAAATTAAGGAGGGGGATGTTGACACCTAATCATTAGGATTGGGTGAGCACTTGTAAATAATGTAAATAGTAAATAATGGAAAATAAAGAGCCATCTGGAGGTGAAGCCCGAGAGTCACTCCCTCATGTATATAACCATGAGTAATCTTAATGAATAAATGTAATTCATTTGAGGAGTTACCTCCTGACCTAACAATCTCGTCCATATGAACTCAGATTTGAGTGTCAATCACACTATTGGAATCAGGGCGATGAGCACTACGACCTAGTCTGAGTTTCACTTCTATATGACCACTTTTAGTTTTGAGCTGTTTTCAGCCACTGATGAGTTATGAGCGTGTCTAGAGCCACCTAGATCATTCCTCCCCACTGAGGATATTTTGGTCCACCAGAAGCGTGAACATAATCTACAACTACTATGTACATTGTCTGCACCACAAGTGTCTTGACAGGTCACCATTCCTTCTCCTTCACCCTTGTTCTTCGAATCCATAAGCGATGAGCTGATACGTGCACCCTCTACAAACCTGTAGTACATATTTGAAAATTATATTCTCAAATACATGACCAATAATGACCCAAGCATCCCCATACTTTCCAAGAGTTTATAAGACACACTCTTTGGTCAAGTTTACATCATAATAGAATTCAATACCCCAACTATCAATAAAAGACCAAAATATCATTGTTGCTTTAACAAGTGATGGAAAACACATCATCACTTTTCCATTTATATAAAAACACATGATTTACAAAATGTGGCCATGACAAGCTACCAAATCTAGTAAAACCACCTCTTACTCAACAAAGTGATCTGTGAGGAATGTAGTAGATTTTCTTGTTGAACATCTTTAGTGACTAGTTTCTGCATGGGCACTTTGTTTTTGAGACGTTGCTCTGGTTGGAGCCTCCAACATGTGGCTCTTTGATGACCACCTCTATTGCAATGACTACAAAAAGTCTTCTTCCTCTAGACCTGCTTAACCTGCTTCCTTCCCTAATGTGGAGAAGGCTTTTCATGCCTCATCCTATTTCTTGCTTCCATCCTCTTCCACCACTCAGCAAACACATGGTTATGCATTCCACCAAAACCACATGATTTTATATGCCATGATTTTTTTTCATCATTAACAACATGCATGTAATCAAAATCAACTCTAGAGTACTGAGACTTGTTATACCTCTCTTGATTGTCTCTGGTGAAATTCTTACAATGAGAGCTTGCCTTAGCTCTCCCTTTGTGATGTGCACTGTCATGGGAGGATTGTGATGTGTTCCAATCATCCTCTTTCCTCGACAATTTAAACAGTGCCTTGGAAGGTTATGACACCTTTTATCACTCTCCTTCAGTGTATTCCAAACCTGAAAATCGAGGTCTTTATACAACCTCCAATGGCTGAGTCATCCCTTAGCCATTAACACAAATTCCTCTTTCTTTATACTCCATCTCGATAAGGAGTCTCATGCTAGTTCCTGAAATGGGTACCTCCATGTTTCTAATAGAAATAATGCTATGTGAAAAAGAAACTTAAGAAATATAAACATTGTTTACCTCAACTATCGATTCTGAAACAGGGGATGATGGCTTCGCTAAGCCTTTGTTGCTCTACAATTTTTCCAAGGCCTCTTCAGTTGCTTGTAACTAAAGTTGCAATCTCTGCTTCTTCTCTTTCTCTTCTCATAGAAGTCTCCTCAATTCAACATTCTCGACTTGAAGGCTTTGATTGATCTCCTCGTCTAAATGACGAGAATACAATGAAGAACATGAATGTACACTCGAAGGGGTAGATGGAACATCGTCCTCTGCTCTTTCTTTTTCTCATTCCTCTCTTTCCATTTTCTTCTCATAAGCTTCATACATTATGTCCACCATTTTTGACATCCTAATGAAGTCCTCATACATATCTCTTTCATCCTCAATTTTCTTTCTTGTTGTATGTTTAATTGTTCACACAATAAATTCACATTAGTGAGAAGACCGCTCTGATACCATACTTGATCTGGATCTCGTCAGCTACCAGATTTAACCAAGATCTTTTACTTATGTGATGTTAGCATAATTGCATTCAAAAGAGCATGAAAAGACACATGTGCATACTATAAAGAATATGAAACATGACGATAACCATCAAATCAATGAACACAAACACATTGATAACAGAGTTCACCTAGTGTGGGTTACGTCTCTGGGCCTCGGTGTCGAGAGTGGGGAGGTCGCTTCATTTAATGCTGTAAGATGATGATGTACATGGCATGTTCTTTGTCATTACAAGGATGAATACCCTCAACTAGAGTGGCATGACTCTCCACAAGATGTTCTCAAGTACTCTCACTCATCTAGGAAAATTCCCTCAACAAGAATGGCATGTCTCTCCACGAGATGTTCTCCCTATAGGAACTTTCACTCAAATGGGCATTCCTTCAACATGACAAACTAATAAATTCTCACAAGATGTGGCATACAAGTATCCCTTAACATAATAACAATCAGGGATCTCAACAATACAAACATCATATAAGCAAAATTGAAGAAAAGCATGGCATAACTACATCATATACCTCCACTCTGATGGATGGAAGAAAATTGCAAAGCTCGGTTGCTGAAATGGATTGCACCACTGAATTCCTAGCGATGAATGGTGCAAAATCAACTGTGAACTTGTCCAATTCTGACACTGTCAAATTTTGGAACCTTGGGAATCTTAAAGATTCCCTCAAAGATTATTTCTTGAAGATGGCTAGAAAATCCACTATTGAGATGAATATTCTGATCACACCACTATGCTCCCTACAAAATTCTGTGAAAAATAACTATAAAGTGGACAACATTATGTCTCGGTTAAAAATCAGCCTCCAAGGGAATCTTTAAGATTCCACAAGATTCTCCAAAGATTCCTTGTTGCTAGACACCTTCATTTCTGCTACTCAGATGGATATTTTGACTGCATGGTTGGACTCTCGGTGAGAGCATGCAAAAATTACTATCCACTTGTCAAATTCCGTCCCTGGCATCTCTGGCCCTCAAGGGAATCTTTTTAGCATCTCAAGATTCCCAAGTTCATGATTCCACATCTCTGCCTTAGAAAGGTTTTGCCCTGGTCATGGTTCAATTGGTTCGTGGTTCCACACCTCCAATTTCTACCTCTCTCTTGGGTTCAAGGTTTCGCCACAATACGCTCTTCGTTGGTCATTGGCCGTCGAATGAGAAAGGTGAGTTTATAAGGTTGGGGGTGGCAGACTTTACAAAGCTGCCACCGTTGGCGGAGAGGTTGGCCAGAGGATTTGTGGTAGGGAGGTCAGGGGTTCAAACCCTTCCAACCCCCCACCATAGTATATAGTTTTGATTCATATTAAAATTGGGAGGCGCGTTATGTTACCGTTTTAACAATCTTTCATTTTTAATATACATACTATATAGTATATAGTGGGTGGGCGGGATCAGCTCCACACGGCCCTGCTCCAACCCCTTTTAACCATATATATATGCATTATCATAACCATATTGTGGGGGTGGCAACCCTCCCCCCCTTTTTTTATATTTTATTTTTGTATATATATATATATATATATATATATATATATATATATATATATATATATGGGTATTGGATATTTTTCAACAATCAGAAAATAAGGGATACATCACAAATTAACTGTCCTACAATTTTTTCCCTCTGCGGGAGTCATATTCCATGCGCTAGTCCCGGTCAGATTATAGCCTCCTTAAGCTTGCCACTTGTCCACTTTGACCAAAACTTACACCAGCCCTATCTCGTCCACATGAACTCGGATTTTAGTGTCGTTCACACCATTGGAATCAAGGTGACGAGCACTACGACCTAATCTGGGTTTCACTTCCATCAGACCACTTTGAATTTTGAGCTATTTTGAGCCACTAATGAGTTCTGAACGTGTCTGGAGCCACCTGGATCACCTACATATTAATATTTTTTTGCAAAAGGGGCATGCACAGGCACCTAAAGGCCCAATATGAGATCCCAAGTTCAAATACATCTAAATTAACATGCATATTAATATGTTTCTACAAAAAGAGCATATGTAGGCACCTAAAGGACCAATATGATATACGATGTTCAAAACACCCAATTAACCTGCATGTGTAGGCACTTGTTGAAGCCTCGAAAATCGAGTCTACAACAAGGGGGATACCCACCCGGTCCGGACCTTGAAAGCAACTCCTTTTCCGTTTGGGATGGTGGGTCCGACTGGGGATAATGGGACCAGTTTCCCAATTTGTGTGTGTGTGATGAGAATTGATATTTCCTTTCTAATAATTCCTAAGTAAAATGCTTTTATTCTAAATCTAATTTAACAATATGCAATTGTATTCTAATGAATAGAAATATCTAATTCTAAAACTAACCCGAGATTTAACCTTTCAGTTATGCGATCTAAAATAATTTCTAACAGCAATTGGTAATAAAGATCATTCAATTGCTATGAGAAAAGAATTCAATAAAAATGAACTGTTTCGTATAAAAAGTTAGCCGAAACAATTGTGAGAAACATATCGCATAATAAGTCATTCATACATTAAGCATAAATAGAATAGTCATCACTGTACAGAAGTGCCAAATGATAACTCAAACATTCAAGCATTCATATATAAATAACTGAACATAAATATCACTTTAACACATAAGCAGAAATCATTAAGAGATAAAAGTACCATTGATAACAAGTTCTACTCATGAGCTTCAGCAATAATGATTTATCTCTTCTTGATTCAACATCTACTAAGAGTACAAACGTGCATTTCAATAGTAGACATTAAACACAGATATCAATAAATCTTGTTCCATTCATTCATCAAAACCTCCTCCGAGGGTGCAAAAGTGCATGTTCTGAGGAAACGTTTTTGACAAATTTCAGGACCTGTTCCATTCATTCATCAAAACCTCCTCCAAGGGTGCAGAAGTGCATGTTCTGAGGAAACGTTTTTGACAAATTTTAGGACCCTTCTCTAAATGCATGAGAGGGGTTGAAATACTACTAGCTAAATCCTAAAAATAGTCTATTACAAAAATATAGGAGGAGGTTTAAATGACCGTCCTCATCTAAGGAAAAAATAAATCAAAACTAAAACTAAAACTGAATCTGGAAATTAACTATCTATGTATCTGTTCTTTGTGGTCGCAAGCATTCATCGGCTTGAGGAGAGTTGGTTGGCCGACCTCCAATTTTAGTTGCCCTGCGAAAACAGAATCGGCAAGTGCTGGCGCTATCTTCTCGGTAGAGTTAGTAAGGCATTTGAGAGTCATGCATTGACTGTGTGGTTTAACCAAGTACTGCTAGTAAGAATCCCAATTCAACTTGGTTAACTTCTTGATGGACTCTGCTCTTTCTTCAACCTTTTGTCTCCAGCTTGTCTGTAGATGTTGTGCCTTTGGGAGAAATCTTGGAGTGGTCTCTGATATGAGGTTTGCTCTGTGCAGGTTTTCATTGACACAGTCAATGACATTGTTTGCTGCTATGGCTACTTCTTCTACTACTTGTTCTGCCTTCCTGATCTGTGCATCCCACTTATTAAAGAGCATTTCTTTGTGGGCTTCATTGATTTTGAGCACACCTGCTTTTCTTCTTTCCTCTAATTCCTACCAAGCCAAATAATCAGAAATTATTTTATCAATTAAATCATAATCATGTCACAAGTCCACGACTTGATTAGTGATTCTGTCGCTTATCTCGCAATAGGAGCTCCATTACGATATTCTTTGCCATAATGTTTCTTGCTGTTGCAAGAGTTGGTCATTTAAGGCAAGGGCTTATGTAACAAACTCTGTAAGATTGGGATCATCTCTATGCATCTCTAGCATAACCTGCAACTAATTTTCTTTTTCGACCAAACTGTTCTGGTATCCCAGCTGCATCTGTTGAAAATCTTGTTGTAACTTTTCTAACTTTTCCTCTGCTTCGCGGTTGGCACTGGCTTGTTGTAGCTTTTGCTGCAAAATCTATATTTGTTTCTCTCTATCCTTCAATAATTGTTGTACCTCGGGCGCTTTGTCAATGGTCATAGAAGCATAGGCTCGTACGATCTGAGATAATTTAGTGAGGTTTTCAGTAGGGTCAATGGTAGGATCTTGCCAAAGGATGTCTAACTGCTCCACCTCAGGTGAGAGCACGTTGTCCAATTTCCTCTTCTTTCTTTTCCTTCTTACCACTGCCTTATGCTGCGAACTATAAAATACATCTAGAGGAGGAATTTCCTCTATTTTGAGCATGATTTCAGAAGATGGGGTGATGGGAATATGCTCCATTTCTGGGGCATTGTTGACTGTTCCAATGACCATATCAGTCACTGTCTGTACACTATTCTCAGGTGTCTTTGTGCTCTGCTCCTCAGTATTAATCAACTCATTGAATGTCTCCCATTCTTTATCCAGCTCAGTTCTTACTAGCTTTGGTGGCTAGATGATGAGAGGGGGAAGATTTACCTGTGGAGTAGTCAAGACCTGTTGCTCTAGGCGCTCTTTAGATTGGGCAGTATATCTTACTGACCCTTCACTTTTATTATTTTCACTCTCAGACCTTTTAGAGCGTTATGGTGATTCTCTCCCAGACTTAGATCTGGACTTGTCTGTGCCTGAACTTCCACTTAGACTGACACTGGGAGTTGGCTCCCTTATTGGTTCCAAGCGTAACTTATCCAAAGGGATGTTAGCTAATCTCCTTTCTCTGTACAATTTGAATTCTTGAAATTCTGCTGGGGGAAATTGAATTTGGGCTGAGTGCAGAACTTCTTTCAGTGTACTTTTCTGTTGAAAGGTATCATCAAAAAGATCGTCTTCTCTGGAAAATACTTTTATCTTGACGGCAGTAGTGAAATTCTTAATGATATCATAGGGGTCGAATTGTCTCCCTGGAAATTTGAACAATCGTAGACATAACATATTGTCTACTTCTTTGAATGCATGACCTAAATCAAATAGTGAAAAGGCCCCACAGGCCACAGGAAATTGCGGCCAAATGGCCTTCTTCTTGTCCTTCAGCTCTTTGCTCATACCTCCCACCCTGCAGGTCTGGTAGGCAATCTCTCGCGCCAATAATTTATCAGGGACATATAAGGGTAGGACATGAGGGGAAGCAATGCTTCCAAATACTCTGACATAGGTGAAAAGCTCTTCTCCAAACCATCTTGCGACAGGGAGAATATCAACTTCCGCTTCGGGGGAAAATCTTGGAGCATCCCTATTATACAACATTCTGTGCAGAGGTAACATGACTCCATGACAAATTTTGTAAAAATACGGAATAAACTTGGAATCCCATAATTCCTTATGATAAATGTGAATGGGCAAGGGATTCTGAGTAGTCCACTTCCAACCCATTAAAGGAAACTTGGAAACATAACAGATTGTATCCATAACATAAGCAGCTAAATAGAAAGGAGGATAAATCCTCTGAGTAGTAGTTCTTTTGGACCGGTAGTTCCAAATAGTTGTAGCTAAATTATCAGACAATATCTTAGCCCAATCCACAATAGTAGCATTAGTGGCTGCATCTAATAGGGGTAGCCATTCAGATGAAAACTTGTTGACGTCAGGCTTTCCAAAAAGTCTACAGAGCATAGCAGCAGCAAAGCAATATGGGGAAGAGAGAGAACCAGTACTGTACATACCATGTTTATCCTTTTTTAGTGGTTCTTCCCTTGCTAACCAGTCCTTGGTGCATTCCGCCAAATCCTCGTTTTCTTTAGCGAACTTCTCCATGAACTGTTTATTGTAGGTTACCTATGGCTCTGGTAGATGATACATGAGCCTTAAATCTTGTGGAGTGAATGACCCAATGAGTTCTTGGCTCTGAGTCTTAAATTGTCTGTCTGTTATGTCAGCACTATCTAGTACCCATTTGACCATGTCCGTGTATGGAAGAATCTTGGGTCTCACTGTTATCCAGTGCAAGAATAAACATGCAAGTTCTGTAATCGACACCTCAGATGACCCACGTGAGTCTGCAGTTGCTTTAACCTCCATTACTCTGGGATTTTCTTCTTCGAGTAGACTGTACATGCCTTCCCAAGTAGTTATGCTGGCGTCTCTGTTACAGGTGGTGTCTATGTATAAGGGCATCATTTCTTTGTCTTCAGAAATCGAAGCTTTTCCCTTCTTTCCCATTATACTCTGAACACTGCTACGTATACCTTTCTACTTTCTGCTCCTGCAATTTACAAATAAGGAAAGAGTAATGATAAGAAATAAGGTGACGGGAAAGCTTTTAATGCCGAAATCATATAAAATATACCACCCTATGTGAAATGACCTTTCGATCAGATCTAAACCTTATCTCATTAATGATCATCAACTAACTCATTAAATTAACATTAATGCGCATAACTTGGCATCGGATTACGAAAAACTTTTTTGAACGATGAGCCCTGCAGATTTGCGATAAAGCGATTTTGCAGTTTGCTTTGCAATATCACAGATTGCAATATCACTAATCATTGTGTTTAACAATCATCTATCACCACATGTTTCTGCGATATGTGATTTGTGAGATGTGTTATCGCATATCGCCGGGTTGAGGTATTTTACCTTAAGTGATACTTGAGGCATATGAAAACTGCGACGCGCAATGAGCTTCTTCAGTGTGCAATCTCGCATCGCAATTTCGCAATCTTAGTAGTTTGCTTATATGGTGTCATCCATTACCTTTTTTGCGATGCGATGCTTTAATATTGAGAGAACGATTTTGTTTGAACTTATCATAAAACTTAAGTGCTTTTGGATTTTTGCGGGTGTTCTCCTAAGTTTATGATAGTAAGATTTATTCAAAAAGGGAATATAAGCGCTAATTTTTTTTTATTTTTTTAGAGAAGGGTCCCCACTTATTTAGTATTAGTAATAAAACTAAATAAGAAGGGGGTTTGCTGCTGGCCACAACAGCACCTAAAGGCCCAATATGAGATCTAAGGTTCAAATACGCCCAATTAACTTGCATACGTAGGTACCTAGAGGCCTAGTATGAGATCTGAGGTTTAAATACCCCCAATTAGCCTGCATACGTAGGTACGTAGAGGCCCAGTATGAGACCTAGGGTTCAAATACCCCCAACTAACTTGCACACATAAGTACTTAGAGGCCCAATATGAGATATGAGGTTCAAATTGTTAGAAACTAGGCCAATACTGAGAGGGAGTGAATCAATATTATAGGAATTTTACCTATTTCAAAACTTTCTTTCGCTTGTGCAAAAAACTCTAGGAAACCATAACGTACATAAACAATTAATTCATATAAGTATGAAAATAAATAATATTAGCAATCACAATGGAACACACAAATTATTCAAACAGTTCTTCAATTCCTTCATAAGGCAAGCTACAACTTCTTGTTACAATTCTCTGGTTACAACCAACGGGAAGCTACAACTCCCCGATTTATTAGCTACAACTGAATGGAGCTACAACCCAAAATATTTACCAGCACCTATTGGAAGGAGCACCAACCTCTACTATGCAAGCTAAAACTTACTTGATGATCAATGATTCATCTTTCATCCATTTTCATACTAGAACCATAAATTCCACCTTTGCTTTCAAAATAAAACAATTTTCTCCTTCTTCCTGAATCACCAATACCTTCGTCGATCTCTGCATACTAAGAAACTCATCATTCACACCAGCATCAACTCCACTCGCTCACATGAACACTCCAACCTACTTGATAAAGCTTGCTTATAAATATTTTCCTTTTTATCTTTGGCATCTTTTATTTTCTTGTATTATTCCATGATTCTTTATTTTTGGCTTTCTCATGTTCAAAATATGTCTTTTGAATATGTTCACCAAGTTATCAGACCTTGAACACCTATTTCAATAACCTAAACCGATTTTCTCAACTTATTTTAGCATTTCTGGCAGTTTTGAGGCTTTATCAAGGCTTTTCTATTATTAGAGGGTTGTTAACTTTAGCTTAACTGCCTAAATATACCACTAAACTTTCAGTTCTTTTGAAATTGACCTTAAGCTCCTCCTTCATTGCCACCTTTTATGTTTCCACCCATAAAACCAGGCATTATGACCTCCAGTCAAGACTTCAGGTGCTAAACCTATTTTTAAGCCTACGTGAGCTTATTTTCCTTTTCAAACCTTTGTGCCCTCGGTTATAATTGTTGCATTAGAAGCTGTGTCGGCGCTTAGCCCACAACCCTCTATCCCAGTGATTTTTTTTTGAATCCTTTAAATCCTTCAGGCTTCTTTTAATGGGCTTAGGTGTCAATGGGGTCCACCCTTTCGCATCTCATTAGTTGTGACTCTTCCTCCATGTCTCGAAGCCTACTGCTTGGTCCTTTCCTTCTATGATTTGTTAAAAAACCTTCAGGGTCTTACTTACGGGCTTAGTTATCCCATGGGGCCACCGTACTTACCTCTCATTGGCTAATGTTGCATGTTGTCAATTTGACATGTCCTGGTGACTATATCCCGACTATTTCTCTTTGCATACATAAAAGTCTCCTGGGATTGGCCGTGAGGAATAAGTTGTACTGTGGGGTTTTTCCTCTGCATCAAAAGAAAATAGAAATGCTCTCGGGCTAAGTTGTCTCTAACACTACCCATGTCATCTTGATGACTAGTCGGCCCTCCTATTTCTTAAGTGCTCCGCTTGTTTCTTCCGAGCATTAACCTACAACATGATGTCATGCTGACACAACCTGTGCTACGTGTTGGCCTCTGATTGGTCCATGTGTCACTCAAAAATGAGCCATTGAAGCACCCAAAAAAACACTTAATCTTCTTGCCACATGTCCACCTTTGAATGAACCACGTCATGATGACGTAATCAACCTCTATCATTTTCTTAGGACCAATCTAATGCTACCATGTGTCCTTCTGTCAGAGGAGAGAGGAAGGGTCCCGAGCCTTTGGTTTTTCACCAAATTTCTAAGGGCTCTGCCCTTTTAACTCGACTACCTCTCCTCTGCTTTCCATATTTCCTAAGACTTTGGAAAACCACTGTTGGTCAATATCGTCAATTGTCACCCATCTCAACAAACCTTTCTAGTTGTTTGTGGTATTGAGAGGGGGGTGTCAGGATGAACCTCTGTTGTTGATCTCCTGATCGACGATATGAGCATACTGCCATCTTGACATCCTTAGGCCCATTTGCTTTAAATCCTTCCGAGATATACCTTTGCAGGCTTTGGTGTCACTGTGGGGGGGCACCCACTTGAATCTCAAGGAAATAATAAAGTCTATGTTGCATTGTTGTCATGCCACCTCCACCTGTCTCATGTCATCCTGCTAATATGCTTAGGAACTCCTTAAGGATGTTTCTGGATACACCCATTGGGGTAAGTGTGTCGGGCTTATGTGTTATGTGACTTCCTCCTCAACCAATAAAAGGCCTCTTCGTCATGCACTATTGCTCCATGTCTACCTGCTCAATCTCTTTGTGTTGCTTAATATTTATCTGGGTATTACCAATGGGCTACCTCTATCAAGCTTTTGTGTGAGAGGGGACCGCCAATTTACAATCACCTACTTTTGCTACCTGTTGTTATCAATGCCACATCTATTCAATTGTTGTCATTGTGCTTGTTTGTTTGATAGCTATATAAAATTCATTGGGATAATACTGTCAGGATGCCTATGTCGACCGACATGGATTGTGAGTTCCACCTTGGGCCCATTAAAACACTCCCACTGCAATGTTTGTTCCTTCCGCGTTGGCCCTACGCTTTTGATGGTGGCTCCACTAGATGTTCCGCTAAACTTTGGTAATGTCCCAAACTTGACTACGCGTCATAAGGGTCTCCAACCACCTTAACTCTACAAACTTTAACTTGGGGGTCCTGCAACTTTGACTAACTCTAATTTTCAATTTGTGAGGCCATTTTCAAACTTCCACACACCATAGGAAATATTTTCAGAGCTCTTTCCATCTAAGTGGCTTTCGTCTTCTCTTGAAGTGATCTGTTATAATAGAAATGCCTTCAAAGGCACTACACCATTATTTACTCATCTTGTAGTCACCTTATGTCATTTTTGCCAACTTTTTCCATCTTTGCCATTCCTTTCCATCAATGAAAACACAATTCTAACATGAATACCCCTATTTAACCTGCATATGTAGCCACCTAGAGGCCCAATATGATATTTTAGGTTCAAATACCCCGAATTAACCTGCATAGGTAGGCACCTAGAGACCCAATATGAGATCCAATGTTCAAATACACCCACTTAACTGTCATACCTAGGCACTTGGAGGCCTAGTATGATATGTGTGGTTCAAATACCCCTAATTAACCTGCATACGTAAGCCCAATATGAAATCATGGGTTCAAATATTCCCTATTAACTTGTATATTAATATGTGTTAACAAAAAAAAACTTACATAAGCACATAGAAGCCCAAATTTGAAATAGATTTAAATATTTTAATATAAAATAATGCTAAAATCAATAACATATATATAATAAATTCTTATAATGAAATATAAAAAATCATAATAACTCTTAAAAAGAACAAACAAACAAACATATTAAGTTAATCTTTTAAAAAGAGAAAAAGATGTATTATAAATTAATTAAGTCAAAGTTGATGTTCGCCATAAAATAGATGCTTAAATTGTTCTTCCACTCCCTCAACTAGACACTTCTCATATGGCCATAAATAATTTCGAGAGCCACTAAAAATTCCACACCCATCACAATCATTATATCTTGTCCCAACTTGTCAATTCCTCATAAAGGTCTTGGGGTATTCATAATGTGAGTAGTCACAGCTAAAAGAAATAGACAATTGTACCTCCAACACTTCAAATGGAAAAGGATAGACTCCTCTCTAATATCATAATCTTAGAGAAATGAACGAAAATGTATCATACACAATCCATCACCATCCTCATCATTGAATAATGGAAAAATCAAGTCAACCTAAAATCATACTAAACCCAACTATACACACTCACCCATTGCTAGGTCATCCATCCTCTAAAGGCATGTGTATACATTACTCCACCAAACTTTAAAAATTTTCAGGCTCATGCAGTCTAACACATGGTCCCCTAAATTGTTAGCATATGTTTACTTCTCCATTTCTTTAAGATTTATTGCATTAATATATTAAGGGATTGAATAGTAATTCACGCACTCGTTGATAAGTAAGGTGATAAGTTCTATGGTAGAGCCCTTATTGGCCAAAATTTTGTCTTCCTTATTATTATGACGTGGATCACATATTGTGAAGGAATTATATGTCTCCCTCCTACTATGTTATAAAAGGCTACATAATACACGTTTGACACAATACTTATTTTAATTAAAACTAACCAAATATGTATATTTGTTTTTTTTTTCACTATAGGCAATATTATTTTTTTATTTAAAGACTTGATGTTTATTTAAAATGAACAGGTGTCAACTCAAGGTTGAGCGTGGAAGGAATTGCACATCTCCCTAGGCTTTATAATGCCCCACTTGGCTATAATTACATAAATTGAAATCAAATTTAGTTTAACTTCTAATTGAAGTAAGGTAGGGTCAACTCACTTCGTGATGGCAGTGTTATGAAGTATTGTGTAAAACTATGAGATCCGAGATTCAAATACCCTTAATTAACCTGCATATTAATCTGTTTCTACAAAAGTGGCATGCATAGGCACCCAGAAACCCAATATGAGAACCCAATTCAAATACATCTAAATTAAAGTGCACATTAATATGTTTCTACAAAAAGGGCATATGTCGTCACCTAAAGGCCCAATATGAGATACGAGGTTCAAAACCCACAATTAACCTGCATTCAAATACCCGCAATTAACTTGCATATGTAGGTACCTAGAGGCCTAGTATGATATCTGAGATTCAAATACCCCTAATTCACCTGCATATGTAGGTACCTAAAAGCCTAGTATGAGATCTAGGGTTCAAATACCCCCAATTTACTTACATATGTAGGTGCTTAGAGGCCCAATATGAGATCTAAGCTTCAAATACCCCCAAATAACGTGCATATGTAGGCATCTAGAGGCCCAATATGAGATCTAAGGTTCAAATACCTTAACCTACATAAGCAGGCACCTAGAGACCCAATATGAGATGCAATGTTCAAATACACCTAATTAACCTCATACCTAGACACTTAGAGGTGTAGTATGAGATATGTGATTCAAATGCTCCCAATTACCCTGCATATGTAAGCCCATTATGAAATCCTAGGTTCAAATATCCTCAATTAACTTGTATATTAATATCTACGAAATTGCTTTTATTAACACATGCACTTTAAATTATAGACAAAATGATCTTTTTCTTTTTTCAGAATATTTTTTCCAATTTATTTTAATCAAAATAGAGATTTTTAAAAACTTGAGTTTAAGTTGTTTAATAGAATTTGAGTACCCCATGGATTTTTCGAGTGCTTCATGCATTCAAAAATGTATTTTAAACATAAAAAAATCACAATCTTGTCTTAATATGTATACTGTCCTAGATCATCTTAACTCTGAATCCACAAAACCCTGAAAAAAATAATTCACATTCTCCAAATTAAAATATTATAATTAACATCTATATACCTTTACTCACTCATACCAAAAAAGTAAAGCGATAGCAGAGCACACTTGCTTTTTGGTTGGAATTTGATATTGACAGGAAGTATATTAATAATTAGTGTGCTTCACCTCATCCGTGATATTGTGCATAGACCCAGGTACAGCTATACGAACAAAGCCAAAGACTGTGTGCAGTGTGTCAGTGGCAATGCTGGAAATCGCAGTGAAAAAGTGAAGCCCCGCCCGCCATGCTCGACAAAATCTTTCACATCTCTCCCCGCCTGCCATGCCCGACAAAATCTTTCACATCTCTCCCCGCCTGCCATGCCCGACAAAATCTTTCACATCTCTCCCCGCCTTTACTTGCCCAAGACGATTCCATAAATATATATATGCTCACGTTTATGCTGTATTCAGAAAACTCTGAAGTTTGCAGAGTAATTTGATGACTGCAAGTGGGTTCTTCCCAAAGGCAAGCAAGAAATTGTTTTTCTATACCTGCAACTCTCGAAATATATCACCACCTCTACATTTGTTGGTACAATTGCAGCGATCCATATATGCACATTACTAACTGAAACAACTATTGTATTGATTTTATTGAGCCAACTCTCGATTGTATTAATTTAATTGAAGCGCTTTTTGATGTGAATTAATGACGTAAGTATGGATACACGAATCCATGTGCTGTTCCAGATAATATTACAGACCGCTCGTGACTAAATTCACGGAATGTAATGTAATTTTATGTACAGACACATTTGACCGTTGCTCGGCATGCATTACATACCTTGGTATATTTAAAATTTGAATTCTATTGTGTTTCATTAGCTTAAATCATGTATGGTTCACGAGATGGTAACGGCTATTAAATTCGAAGCGACCTCTAAGTCCATTTGTCTAGAAATCGTGAGATGAAAAGATGCTTTCATGTCGTGTGACATTCGACATAGCATTGGTTCCATAATTTTTATGGAGATAGGGTTCATCTCGTTGGAGACCATAAGATGCTATGATGCTTCCATTCCCTTTCATCATCCTTGAGTGGGATTAGGGATGGGTATCATTAAAAAATTCTTTTAAAAAACTATCAAATGTAATGTAATGGATGTTTTATTTTGAAATTCTAGCCTTGCTGTTTATAACTATAATATTTTATAATTTACTAAATTATTTATTTTAAATATAATGTATAAATTAATGTGTTAATATTAAATGTTATTTGGTATTTTTTAGTTATTAATAATAATAATTTTAAACGAAATATATGAATATAATTAATTTTTAATTTGATAAAGGAATAAATGATGAAATTGAGTTGATTTAATGGGAAGTGTAATTGTTTATTGGACTCTGGACTAGTGGATACTACCTTAGTTTGGGTTCTAGATGCTAACTATACGAGAGACCAACAAAATCAATATTTATATACCGTAGATCTGTATTGGTGAAACAAGAAAGCTATTAGAGTTGCGAAAGAGGTGAAGTAGCTAGTTTTTGGCAGAGATGTCTATTGGGACCATGTTTCCACTTTACAAAAGAAAACTCTAGTGGGAAGGGTCGAAACGAATTGGTTTCCCATTGTAAAGTATAGACCCAAGGTTAGCATTCTGTTAAAATTTTGGTACGGGTTTCACTTTCTCCACCAAGAAGACACAACAAAAATATTATAGACTACCTGGTTTCATGGTCGGTGTTATTTGGAGCTACACCACTAGCATATTGGTTTCAACCCGACATTAGATATCCCTTCGAGACACCTGGTGTGGGTAAAACTTCTCGGATTACCTCTAGAGCTTTAGACCAGGAAGGCCATGATGGAAATTGGCCATCTCATTGGAAAATTTGTGTATTTGGATGAAGGTTGCCTCAATGGACTGGGCAAATGCGTGGCGTAGTTTCTGGTTGAACCAGATTACACTAACGGTCTTCCCGCTGAAGTAGACCTCAAATAGGGCAACTTGATTATCAAACTACAACTAGATTATTGGGGAATCCCATTTCTCTATGTGATCCATCTCAAGACAAGTCACCTTGCTAATTTCCCCAACTGGCTTACTAGACGCACTAATAAACTTTTCGAAAATAGTGATCACAGAGGTAGGAAAATCCACTATGGGACCAACAACATCTCATTCAGTGAGGCTCCTACAAGTTTTCCCACCACCCTAACGTCTGAATCCACAAGTAATGACTCCTCTCCCTCTTTGTTGTGGAGAAAAATGCCTATGCAGGACGATCCTATCCACCTAAGGTGTGACAGTGCCTTAGCAACAAACAGAGACAGCTATTCTGGTATTCTTCCTTTATGAAATGTGACAGAAGAGAGAGATAAATAGACTTACTGATGTCTTCCGTTTGTCCCTCGATCCGGTCTCTCTTCTCTTTGGGAGTTCACAGCTACTTGCCTTCTCGCTCGTCCAGCTTCAATAGATTCCTGCAAGATCACAAGAGAACAGCTACTTGCGACAAGAGAAGAACTCTACACAAAGACAGATATTCACATTCATAACTGATTTAGGATTAGAAATAAATCAAATACACTAATGCAATCATACATCAAAGATACACCAATGTATAGGAGAAACCAAGATAGCTTTATTGATGAATAACAAGGTTCAGGAAGAGATACAACCCAGAGAGGCCCAATCCAGCATCTCCTTCCCAGCAAATGGAATTCCTATCTTCACCTCCCTTCAAAGCATTAAGCACCCAATGATCTCAGTCTCAAACCAGCAGCAATTCTTTGCAATAACAAAATTCCAGCCCCCAGATCTCATGGAGGAGAGATCCATATATAGATGTTTGGAGAGAGGATGAGTCAGCTTGAGATCTGACTAGTGTCCTCTCCCTCTGTCAGTTCTTGATTCCACTTGGAGGTTCTTGCTTCCACTTGGAGATTTGGAACCTCTTACTCATCACCAGTCGAATTCCCTGAGGCAAGTGTCATTTTGGAAACTTCCTGGGTTTTGACACCTTGAGGAATGAACTTGCCACATGTCCAATCTCGCTCAGCGCAGGTAGCCAGTGTTGGCTTTGACATTCAGCGCAGGTAGCCAGTGGAGCCATTGACATTCAGCGCAGACAGCCAGTGGAGCCATTGACATGATCCTGAATTGACTTGTTTTTGAGCAGTTTCAGGTGGAGAACTTCTGTGAATTGCTGTGGTTTGTTAGCCTTGTTCCTCTAGGGGTAGGAACAACATGTTTAGGGACTTTGGATCCCTTAGATTATGGACATTTCATGCTCAATGCTGTAAGGCACAAAAATGTCTATAACAGTTGCCCCCTAAAGTATGAGGCCGTTTATCGGGTGAAATGCTTTATCCAGGAGGGTCCGAAGTTCATCCAATGCTGGGAGGAGACCTGTAATAAGATACAATACAATACATTATCTTTCATACTGCTTTCATGATCTAGCTGAGGCGGGCATTCCCATGCTCAGCTTTATAAATTCATTTTCCTGTACATAGAACAGACAATCGTCTGATGGTAGACTGATAATTTTGATGAAATTATCATCCTTTTGAGTAGGATGATTATCTGCTGCAATGATGTACATGTCAATGTCTTTATTTTTCCTGAATATATATCGCAGCCCGGATGGATGAAACTAGATCCGGGGTCTTCAAACTCGTTCGATCTTCACTCTAAGTACAAGTCGATCCATGTGAGAATTGTTCTGAAGTCGAACATGGAAAGACATCGCTTGATTACCGGTCAATGAGGTAAACCGTTAACAAGCGCGAGAGGAATCACCGATAATGATAATGACCCTCAAGGTACTGCAGTACAATTCACGTGGTGTGAATAAAGGACTTGGCGTCGAACACCACGCAAAATCTTTCGGTCGAAGGTCATTGATGTATACCTGTCGCCGGAAGTGAGAAACTTGCCATTGAGGCATGCAAGCTTCAAAGTACTGAAGGGGTTGATCCTAGATCAACTTCTTGGATAATGAGCTGATGTCGACAAGAAGCGATCCGTCAAAGGAGGGCCTTAATGAATCCCACATCAGTGACACGGAACGGAGCTAATGATTTTAATGGAGGTGAAAACGATCTGTGACATATGATTCAGGGTGGCGGTCATGAAAGGATGAAGGATACTGTATGGCAGTGGATGGGACACGGTTGACTCTTTCTGAACAACTTCTCTTGAACATATGGCGACACTGATGCGATGGATCGGTAGCATTACCCCAAATATGGATGGTATGGCGAGACCATGGTGATGTGACCGGTGAATGAAACAACCCAACCCGATTGTGGTACGGAGGAAAAGTGTCATGTTCAAGAGTGACTTGCTACCATCAAAGTTTTCTTTAGTTTCTCCCAATTTTTCCCCAGTCATTGTTGACCAGTACCTCTTTATTTTTGTCAAGCTTGAGGAGGATAACATATGCTTGTTCTATAACCTGCCCTTCGGGCAAGCCTATCGCTATGTTTTAACGAGCCTAGCGATAGTGAAACTCGTTCTCGTCTAAAGGCAAGTTTGTTGCTATTTAATTATTTTAACGAGTCTAACGACAAGGATAACTCGGTCCTTTTCATTTTTAGAGAGTCTGAAAAGGTACATAAAGTTAACTCCAAAAGTCCTTTTTCGTCATCTAATCCCTTAAGTCCTGAAAAAGTATAAAACAATACAGAAGGGATGAGTTTTCGATAGTTTTAACGAGCCGAATAAAACAAGCGCTCGATCTTTTTGTGCAATAATCCCTCAGGTCCAAAAAGATTAAAATCTAGAGGAGGGATAGCACTTCCTGTCCCTTTAACAAGCTGGAAGGCCAAGGACTCGGCAATCTTTTCATATTTTACGAGTTAGATGAAAAGAGCTTAAAGAAGACTCGTCTTTTGAGGAACGAGTGATAAACAGGGTTAGCAGTTGATTCCAGGTACAGGTTGGAATTTTCCAATCACGGCAGTGTCACAAGGATGGCTAGTGAAATCACTCTTCGCAGCTATTCCTCAAAATGGGTAAACAATCATATGGAGGTGAACGATCGGCCAAATGAAAAGTGGAGGTGATGGGCAAACACGACCAAGGCTTTAATGGCTGATGATATTACATTCACAGTGGTTATTTACCGGGTAGTTCATTTTTTAACGAGCTTAAACGCGGATTGAAACACTTGCTCGATCTTATGTTTATTTTTTAACAAGCATGAACTATGTGCTAAAACTGCTCAGATCTTGCGTTTATTTTTTAACGAGCATGAACTGTGTGCTAAAACTGCTCGATTAACCCAGTCATATGATAAGAGTGTCTCATTGAGATTCTATTTTTTATGGAGCTTCATCTCACGAAGCTTTGCCCCGGATCCTTTCGTTATGCAAGTTCGGAAACGACTAATCCTACGAGTTTAAAGGGTTAGATCTACAGGTTTAAAGGGAGGACCTAAAAATTTAAAAAATAAATAGCCGCCCCTTGTTTGCACTCAAAAAGGTTTGCATGCCCCCAGGCATAAAGTACAATTTCAAGGTTACCCTTACTTTGTCCGCCAAAACATTTGTTTAAGCAGGAAAGGCCTACCTCTTTCAGGTTACCAAAGATCGCTCTATTCGCGGCCACGAATAAAACACTTCCTCGGCGATGTCTACCGAAATAGACAAAGGTGAGTGACAACGAGCGCCAAACACATAACTTTGACAAAAGAATCTTATTCTAGAACAACCCCTCTTCCATGACAGACGGGGTACGGACTAGTCATATTCTCCCGCGGAAACCTACTCTATACCCAAAGTTTCTCTGCCGAAGCAGACCAGGACGCATGCCCCCTGGGTTCCAGTCATATCCTCCCGGATTACTCGCGCTCATCAGGAGGACGGACCGTGGGTTGAGACATTTCTTGCGTGAATAGACCATTTAGGGATGGTATATGACTATTTGCGATGCGTGATCTGGGGAATGAAAGTTGGTCCATGAGCTTGACCATTCTTCCTTCATGCGAAAAACACATTACTCTAAAGAGTGATGAGACGATGGCTCCCATGCAATATATATAGTCTCGTCCAAGGAGTAGGTTATAGTCCAAGGGTCCTTGAACGACCATCACGTTCATTTGAACAGTCTTCCCTTTCAATGTTATGGGCACATTGGGGAGGATCCCTAAAGGTCGACTGGTTCCTTTATCAAAGCCTGATAGATTTCTCATTTCAGGCAAAAGCGCTGGCGAACCAAGCGCTTTCCAAGCAATAGAGGAAAGGATACTCACAGATGCCCCCTCATCAATGATAGTGCCAGCCATTACCATTCTGTATATTTGAACGATAATTCTGAATGGTATGCTTGCTGGCAACCGGGGTCTGCCTAGTTGGTTCCAGTCGAACGAGACAACTAGGTTGCTTGGTGGTGGGACCGAATAGACGGCCGGATATGACTCTGACGAAGTTCCTTCCTGCGATAAAGGAATGGGCAAATTGCCCCCTTGTTCGTCGGAGTCTGTGTTGATGAAGAGAACTTGGACGGTGTCGTCTTTATTCTCCTCTGTGATGGTATCATTCAAAGATAGAGCCTCTGAAGGCAAAACCGGGTCAACTGCCGCCTCAACCTTTTGACTTTCATCAGGTATGGATTCAGACGGTTCATCTTCAATGATAGGTGCTTCGGCTGACCACCTGAGCGGGCCAGCCGGGTTCTCAACTGGTGAAGGACTTGGCAGGAGTTTTTGATATCCAGGAGGAAGTTGCGCTCGTAAAATCGGGCGATCTTCCAGAACTCTTTTAGCCTCGTCTAAGAAGGGACAACGGTGGATGGCATGGTCGCCTTCACACAGTTTGCAGGGAAATCTGGCTTTCCCTCTCTGTCCTATGGCTTCACTTTCACTAGTTGACGGTGTGCTGTCAACATGGCTATCAGAGGTTGACGCCACCGAATTGTGCAAACGGGGAGACCAGTCCCTTAGTATCCGAGGGATGCAGGGACAATCTCTGTGGAAGTGGTCTCCCTTGCATATGACGCATGGCGATTTAGGCCTTGCTAGTGCTGTGTGTGGATTTTTGTCAGACGACACTTGTTTGCCCCCAGTCGTTTTTGGCTCCTTCTTCTTCTTCTCTTTCTTCTTCTTCTCCTTCTTCTCCTTAGGAACTCGGTTTTTTGTTTTACCAGTTCCGTCAAGCGAAGAGGAAGGAGAAGAGGAAGATGAAGTAGAAGGCTGGTGGGAAACTCTGGTCTGGTCTAACTGTTGACTTGACTGTTCAGGAATAGTGGTGTTCTAAACGACATTGGTTGAAAAGAGCCAGATAGGCAGGCCAATCGTCAGTCCTGGAAGCGACAATGTGGCCATGTGGGGCGCACCAACATCTCCCCAAGAGGAGAAGGGACTAGGATTTCCACCAAGGGGAATTCCTTGGTTGGTGGGCTCCATCTTTTCAACTTAAAGATCAACGTGGGAATAAAGGGTGATTGTTCCGTTTAAAATAAATTGTTAACGACGCTTAGACACAACTTGCTTTTTCACTTTTAAAGAGTCGAGAAAAAGCCAAAGATGACTCTAGTCTCCTTCGATGTTTTAACGAGCCCGAAGTGACAAATGCTCGGATGGAATTTTTCTGTTATAGAGTCTGAAAAAGGCCAAAAGAAACTGCTCTGGAGTTCTAGGCAGAGGGTGTGCCAAACTTTTCGCAAAACCGCAGAATACTTTTTAGGGTACGGGCGGTCGATCTTCCTGAATGCTGTGTTCAGTGCATTGCGATCAGTAGGGCGGCCGACACGGCTTCCTAAGGATAAAGGTTTTATGCCTATAGGGGTCTCCCAATATATACGCGACGGTACGTGGGAGCACAATCCGTACTGGCGCTATCGTCCCTCAGGAGGAATCACCCACCATCAACGAGATCGACAGTCACCAGGCTTTACGACGCCGGAACACGTCTCTAGCCTAGACCTCTATGTTGTGCGTTATGTTGCAAAGCGTTGTTAAGTTCATTCAATTTATTTTAAGTTGATCTTTTTAGAAGTTTGCCTTTCTGGATCACCACGAGATGTATTATACAATCCCTAAATGCAGTCTAAAGATGATAAGCAAGCTTTATATCTTTTCAACTTTGAAAATCCTAGCTACAAAGGGAAAAGAAAAACACCATCTTTTCTCAAAGAGCAATCAGCACACTCTAATGCACTTTTCCTAAATCAAGCATGCAAACTATCAAAATGCAAATGCACAATGCAGGTGTTTGTTTTCCGCTTTCTTAGTATTGATGCCTACAAAGAAAGCTTTTTGTACAACTTTGAATTTGCTTTTAAATGACAAATACAAACAAGTTTACTTTTTCGAAATCAGAAAGGGTAGAAGAGAATACAACACTTAACGATTTTCGAAATGAATACTTGTTTCGACACTTAAAAGAGACAAACTCAAACCAATAAGCAAAAGCAAATGTATAATCAACTGCAAACAGCCAATGAACTCTCTCCTAAGATCACAATCAACAGATCTGAATCAAGGGCTACAGGATGACTATTTCACTCATGCAAAGGAAAACTGCAAATGACGCCACAAACACATAAAAACACTCACAGTCTTTTTGTACAAAAGGAGGCGAAATCTAAGCAGAGAAAAGGAGTTATCAGACTGGTACCTATGCTAGTTACAGGGTGCAAAAATCAGAGATCAAAACAAGGCAAAACAGAGCAGAGAACCCCAGCTGCACAAGGCCAAACTGGTTCAGCGCAACCTCAACACAGGGGTTTTGACATTCAACGCAGGTAGCCTTCACGGGAACTGTGTTGAAATGCAGAATCCCTTCACTGGGTCTGCGCTGAAGAAGAAACTCTCGTTTCCCACAGGTTCTGGGTCACAGATTGCTATTTAATCTACAGTTTCAGGCCAAATCAAAGCAACAAGCAAGGTGTAATCAAAGGGATGCTTTGAGCAGGTACTAAGATCTATCACAAAGGATCATCAAATCATTTGTGAGTCCATTGTTCAGATCATAGACAAATCCAGTGAGTGGATCAAGGCAGCAACTGTCTACTGTGCAACTGAGAATAGCAGAAGTAGTTCGATTGTTGCTGTTGAGTCTATGAAACAAACAATGATAGAAACACAAATAAAATGACTAAAAAAAATCATCCCCAGCGGAGTCGCCAATTTGTTGTGGGGAAAAATGCCTATGCAGGACAATCCTATCCACCTAAGGTGTGACAGTGCCTTAGCAACAAACAGAGACAGCTATTCTAGTATTCTTCCTTTATGAAATGTGACAGAAGAGAGAGATAAATAGACTTACCGATGTCTTCCGTTTGTCCCTCGATCCGGTCTCTCTTCTCTTTGGGAGTTCACAGCTACTTGCCTTCTCGCTCGTCCAGCTTCAATAGATTCCTGCAAGATCACAAGAGAACAGCTACTTGCGACAAGAGAACAGCTACTTGCGACAAGAGAAGAACTCTACACAAAGACAGATATTCACATTCATAACTGATTTAGGATTAGAAATAAATCAAATACACTAATGCAATCATACATCAAAGATACACCAATGTATAGGAGAAACCAAGATAGCTTTATTGATGAATAACAAGGTTCAGGAAGAGATACAACCCAGAGAGGCCCAATCCAGCATCTCCTTCCCAGCAAATGGAATTCCTATCTTCACCTCCCTTCAAAGCATTAAGCACCCAATGATCTCAGTCTCAAACCAGCAGCAATTCTTTGCAATAACAAAATTCCAGCCCCCAGATCTCATGGAGGAGAGATCCATATATAGATGTTTGGAGAGAGGATGAGTCAGCTTGAGATCTGACTAGTGTCCTCTCCCTCTGTCAGTTCTTGATTCCACTTGGAGGTTCTTGCTTCCACTTGGAGATTTGGAACCTCTTACTCATCACCAGTCGAATTCCCTGAGGCAAGTGTCATTTTGGAAGCTTCCTGGGTTTTGACACCTTGAGGAATGAACTTGCCACATGTCCAATCTCGCTCAGCGCAGGTAGCCAGTGTTGGCTTTGACATTCAGCGCAGGTAGCCAGTGGAGCCATTGACATTCAGCGCAGACAGCCAGTGGAGCCATTGACATGATCCTGAATTGACTTGTTTTTGAGCAGTTTCAGGTGGAGAACTTCTGTGAATTGCTGTGGTTTGTTAGCCTTGTTCCTCTAGGGGTAGGAACAACATGTTTAGGGACTTTGGATCCCTTAGATTATGGACATTTCATGCTCAATGCTGTAAGGCACAAAAATGTCTATAACACTCTTCCCCTGCTCCTGAAAATGAGACGATTCCCTCCCCTGCTCCCTTGGCTTCTCCGTCATACTTCAACATATCCCATCCCCTGTCTTGAACATATTTTGAACATGTATGCCCCTAATAAAAATAGAGAGTCATTATGGACCAGATTAGAAGAATGCAACATTATGAAAATGTGCTGCCTCATTATAAGAGGTGACCTTAACCTTACTACATCCAGGACAAAAACATGAGGTCTTAAAGGAAAACTGGATCCTTTGAGAGATTATTTCAAGGATTATTTGATAGATGCTTCCTTCTGGACATTGAGCCATACCCACTCAATCCTAATTAGTGCAATGGTAGGATAGGAGTTGACAAGATAGCCAAAAGGTTGGAAAAATTCCTCATACATGAAAATATGATTGAAAACCTTGGCCATATCACATCCTTGATTTCCCTAGCGAAACTTTTAGATCATTCCCCCATCATCTTACAGTGCAAAGCCAATAATTCATGGAGAGGCCTCCCATTCAAATTTAACCACTCTTGGTTGATGGAACCACACTCCGTACAAATGGTGTGGTTCATCTAGTCATCTATGCACAAGATGATATACTCATATTGGATGGACTATGTGAGTGAAAAACTCAAGAAAGTGAAAAAGGTTGTAAAGCAATGGGAAAGGAACAAAAAACAAGGATTTAGGGAGGAGCTAATGTTCATTGAAGCCGAGATGAATATTTTATGTGACCTAGATGGCTCATACTTCCTATCCGATGCATCCCAACAGAGGTTGCAAGATATGGAGACCAGAAAAATGACACATTCTTTTGTTCCATGAAGAATCTTGGAGCTTGAAAAGTAGAGAAATTTGGATCACTGTAGGAGATAACAACACTAAATTCTTCCATCAATTTTCTTTTGTCAGGAGGAAAATGAAATCCATATGGGAATGAATGGATGACATGGGGGGAAAACATACAAACAATAAGGAGAAACAATTGGAGGCTTTGAAATATTTTGGAGCACTATACAGGGCACATCTAGGAGTAGATTTGGACAAACAAGTTAATTTCCTACAACCTTAACCACAAATGTTTGACAAAGACGATGACCACACCCTAGGGAGACAAATATCAATGATAGAAATTGAGCAGGCCCTAAATTCCTTTGCATTGGACCAATTCCCTGGGTTGGGTGGTTGGAGAGTCGAGCTACTCACTCATTTCTTAGACATCATGGGCTTTGAGTTATGGATAATGGCAGAAGAAACAAGGATCTGATGACGCATTACAAGATCTCTTAACTCCTCCTTTATAGTACTAATCCCTAAGACTTCTAAGACTTCCACCTCCAGAGACAACATGCCCATATCACTATGAAATAATATCCTACAAGATGACTTCAAAAATCATTGCCTCTTGCCTAAGGGAATGCTTATCTTGTCACCTTTCCCTCGAAATGTTTGTTTTTCTAAAAAAGAGGAGGGTATAGGATATTATGGCCATAGCCCAAGAGAGCATTCACTCAATCAAGATGCAAAAATAGGAGGTGCCCTTTGCTCAAGCTCAATCTGCATAAAGCTTATGAGTGTGTCGACTAGGGTTTCCTTAGAATGATTCTCCACAAGACCAGTCTTTCAATGAATATGGCGGAATGGATAATGGCATGTGTTATCTCAGTTAACTACACAATTCTAATCATTGGATGATCTGGATCTTTTCACTTCAAAGATGCATACATAATTGCATTTAAAAGAGCATGTAACCATACGATGCATATACATAAAATAAGAGGAAATAAATGGTGACCATGAGAAGCAAAGACATAACAGATTGGTAACAGAGTTCACCTAGTGTGGGTTACATCTTTGGGTTCTACTCAAAGTGGGGAGGACGCTTTCATTAATCTTTAGCAAAAATCAACTTACATGCATGTACAAAAGGCACCTTATACCTCCATTTACGGGGATGGCCTGAAAATGCACATCTATGTTGAAGAAATGGACTGCGACGTTGAATTTTTGGTGTGAAATCGTGTCAAATGACTATAAAATTGACCCCTTTATGCTTCGATCAAAATCTAGACCCTCGAGAATCTTAAAGATTCCTTCTCGTTGGTTGACTAGAATTATTTTGCTCAAATGACAAATTTGACTTCACCACTACGCTCCTTATGAAAAAATGAGTAAAATGAAAGCCGACTTGGTTCTGAAACTATCAAAATTTGGCCCTCATGGAATCTTTAAGATTCCTCATGATTCCACAAAGATTCCTCTCTGCAAGTTGATTGAAATTTCAGCACTCAAAGCAGAAAACCAATCACGCCATCAGACTTCTGGCGAAATTCTAGTTCGTTTGAGTATAAAGTTGGCATGATCCTGTCACTGTGAAAGTTTGGGCCCTAAGGGAATCCCAAAGATTCCTCACAAGCATAAAAAAGATTCTTTGCAAAATATTCTCATGTCTCAGGATGCGTGCCCCATCATCCCCTGCTCTCGGTTCTGAGCCACTATGTCTGGGTTCCACCCACTCAGTGTTTCATCCCCTCTCAGCCTCCACTTGTTCGACGAATGAAATATCTTTGGTTTAAATAACTCTCGACGACGAACTTTTCAACGGACATGGTCGTTGGGCCATTGGTATTTGTTCTAAAATGGTGTGTGGTTGGTCACGGTCCCAACCTTGCAACCTCCCCATTTTTAACGCATAGTTTATTATGGTTTGGGGCCACCCGTGGGCATGTTGGCCAACTCGGTCGAGTAGGTTCAAATCCCGTCGGCCCTAGTTTATTTATATGTGGTCGTTATGGTTTTTTTGGCCAGTCATTTGGGCTACAACCTATATATAGATATATATATATATATATATATATATATATATATATATATATATATATATATATATATATAACATAAAACCGTCGGGATTTTGGCGGGTCCATCAGGCCCGCCATCCACATTATTTTAATATTTTTGTGTTTTGGCCAAATATTGAGTCGACCGACGGATTTTAGGGGTCATTAGAAAAATTAAGTAGGCAACAATTTCGCCTGTTTTGGTCACTGAAAACTGTCGCTGCAAAGTGTCAATTTGTCACCTCGTTAGTTTTCGCCAAATTTAGTGGCTCCTCCAAATTTAGTTGGCGCTCTCCTAACTTTAGCTGATGGGCCTAGTTGACCAAAACTTTAACTAGAGATAACTTTCACAATGTACGAATTCAGATTAAGGTGTCGTTTGCACCATTGGAAATGTGTGACAATATATTCGATCTAACCCTAGTTTCACTATAATCCAAAAGCTTTTATTTTTTAGCCTTTCCTAAGCCCTCTTGGATCATTGAGTGTTTCTGGAGCCACTTGGACCATTCCTCCCCACTGAGGAGCATTTAGTCCTCCAAAAGCATGAACACATTATGCAATCTGCATGTGCCCTGTCTAGCCACACTACATCCCAGGAAAACCTGTGGTACATTCTTTGCAAATTACATACAAGACCAAACATGACTCAAACAACCCCATACTTGACAGGAGTTTATAACACACACTCTTGGGTCAATTTTACATTATAATAGAAACCAATACCCTAGCTATCAACAAAAATGCCAAAAACATTATCGTTGCTTTAATAGGTGATGGAAAACACATCATTACTTTTACAATTATATCGCAACACATGATTTACAAAAGGCAGCCATGACAAGCTATTATATCTAGTAAAACCATATCTTACTCAACAAAGTGAATGGGTCTTCTCCTAGTGGCAGATTCGCTTATTGAGCATCCTTTCTAGTTGGTTCCTTTGTGGGTGCTTTTCGGGCATGAAGTATCTTACATGTGGCTTTCTGGTGTCTATCCTCATTGCAGTAACTACAATGATTCTTTCTCCTCCAAAATTTCTGGATCATCTTGGAATGCTTATTCCTGGTGTGCCTCTCATAAGTGCTCGTGGAATCCTCACTATCACTGGAAGGCGATGAATTTCTCTCATCATTTGTCATTTTTTGTTCACTGGCTATCTTGGATCATTCCCCAACCTCTTTTTTGGCATATCCAAGTCTTGCATAATGAGGCAATTCCTCCACTTTGATGGGATTCAAAATGCTGAGGCCCTTTACTTGATAACCCATTTTATTCAACAATTTTGATCCAATTCCTGTAGTATGTTTCTCAAAAGCAGTGAAATCATCATCATAAAAAGAAAATGAAATTGAAGAATCATTTTTACCTCAGGCTTGTTATGCTGCAAATTTTCCAAGGCCTCCTCCTTGGCTTGTAACTGATGTTGCAACCCTTTTTTCTCCTCCTCTGCTTTTTGTAGGAGTCTCCTTAGTTCCGTATTCTCCACCTGAATGCTTTGGTTAATCTCTTTGAGTTCTTATAGCCATGCAACATTTGGTGCTCTCCTAATTTTTGGCACAACATCTACTGAAATCTTTGTCTCATCACCCGAATCAGAACCTAAGTCAATACGTCCATCTTCTGCAATCCCAAGAGCTGCAATCTTCATTTCATCACCTGATTCTGATCCCAGTTCAATTGATCCAACACTTTCAAATCCTGTAGTTGTGATCTTCTCATCATCCTTTGATTTAGATTCTTGGTCTTATTGCACAGTTACAACTTCCTTCTGCTTCTCTTTTATGTCATTCCTCTGAGGCCTCAATTCTGGATGCAATTTCCAGCAATGCCCCTCATCATGCCCTTTTTTCTCACAATGAGTACAAGACGGATTTTCTTCCCTTCTCTTAGTTGTCGCTTCCCTATTTGGGTGTTCATCTTGATCATGCTTCCCCCTGCTTTCAAGATGTACAACCTTCACACTAGCTTCATCAAGAGTTTTAGGTTCAAATAATAACAATGAATGACACAAATAACTATGCAAAGAGCTCATATATTTCATCAACATCTCAGGAGTATCTAGAGAAACATTTAATGCTAATGCTTGTTTCCTAAACTCCTCTGTAAAATTCTGAATAGTTTAACCTTTACTTTGTTTCAAATGTTGTCATTCCATCATGGTCTTCTATCTGTAAACCAATGGTTAAAATTGTCCTCTTAAAGCAAAAATGAACTCAAACGAATATGAAATTTTTTTACGGCTACTCTACCACCTTTCTATAGTTTTCTTTCCCACCAAATCAAAGTAGTGCCACTCAATCGAAGGGATGCTAGCTAGATCTTGGATTCATCCTCTTTGATTCATTGTATGTGGCAGCATAATTCAACCTGTACGATCCAATTATCTAGATTTTGTGCATTTGATTCCCCACTAAACACAAGAAAAATAAATTTTCCATCCAACTTGAAAAAGGGCCTTTTATGAGTTTTTCTACCTCTAGAATGATGAGAACAGGGAGAAATAGAACTTTCACTAGAATATGGAGAGGGAGGTTCAAAAGGCTCTTATTTTCCTCCTTCATGATTCACCTAGGCATGACCATCTGGTCCTTCCTTCTTCTCTGGTTTTTCCATTGTCTTCTCATACTTTGCAAACAATTTGTCCACTTTTTCTACCATGGCATAGAAGGCCTTGCGATGATTTCACTCTTCCTCCAACCAAGCATCTTCATATGCCATTTTCATTCTTCGAGTTGTACGCCCTGCTTCTGGATTAAAGGACTTAACTTTTCCTTCACCTCTTTGGAGCTTTGCCCTGATTACCATACACTTTCAATTCACATCAACAGAAGACCTGCTCTAATGCCAAACTTGATGTGTATCTTTTCACTTCAAAGATGCATACAAAATTTCATTTAAAAGAACATGTAACCATACACATAAAAGAAGCGGAAATAAATGATGACCATGAGGAGCAAAGACACAACAGGTTGATAATGGAGTTCACCCAGTGTGGACTACATCTCCAAGCTTTACTTAAAGTAGGGGAGGCCGCTTTCATTAATCTTCAGCAAAAATCAAATTACATGCATGTAAAAAAGGCACCTTATACCTCCATTTCTAAGGATGACCTGAAAATGCACACCTTTGCAGAAGAAATGGACTACATCATTGATATCCTGGCACAAAATTGTGTCAAATGACTGTAAACTAGACCCCTTTCTGCTTTGGTCAAAATCTAAACCCTCAGGAATCTCAAAGATTCCTTCTCGCTAGTTGACTAGAATTATGTAGCTCAAATGATAAATCTGACTTCACCACTGCGCTCCTTACAAAAACCTAAGTAAAATAAGTATAAAGTTGGACTAGTTTTGAAACTGTCAAAATTTGGCGCTTGGGGAATCTTTTAGATTCCTCATGATTCCATAAAGATTCCTCTCTGCAATTTGACTAAAATTCCGCTCCTCAGATCATAAAACCGATCATGCCATCAAACTCCTGGAAAAAATCTGGCTAGTTTGAGTATAAAGTTGGCATGATTATGTCACTGTGAAAATATTTATGAGGCCCATCAATGGTTGTCAATTTCACAATTCCATTGTCAAAGATTGTTTCTACCTTGTAAAGACCTAGCCACCTGGGGAACAAATTCTCTTTGAAATGTTTAAGTATGGAATCATATAATAGAGTCCAATCAACCTTTTGAAACACCTTGTCCTTAATAAATTTATCATGTTACTTGGCACATTGTTGTTGGATGATATATGTTCATTGCATAGTAGCCAAGCATTTCTCATTTAACTCATTTAGTTATTCCACTCGATGTTTTTGGGCTACAATCAAGTATAAATTCACCTCTAAAGTAGTTTTTAGTATATTCATCTCAAATTCAATGGGAAAAATAAGACTCTTACCAAATACCAAATCACAGGGAGAGAATCATGTAGTATTCCTCCAAGTAGTTCTATAAGCCCATAACACTTCTAGAAGTGTCTCAACCCAGACTCTTCGGTGGTGTGGAATAGTCTTCGTGAGAATAGATTCAAGCACATTATTGGTACTTTCCACTTGCACATTTTCCTGTGGATGGTAAGGTGAAGTGACTTGGTGGTTAATCATATACTTTTTCACAAGGTCTTGTGTTAGCCAAGAAGTAAATTGTGTTCCTCCATATGTAACTATCTCCTTTGGAATTCTATATCGAGAAAAAAATTATTTAAATAAAAAGTCTGAAATAGCACGATTAGTTTCCTTAGTGAGTTCTCTTGTCTCAACCCACTTTGTGACATAGTCTATGCATACCAAAGTATAAGTCTTCTACTGAAACAAGAGATTAATAGGTCTCACAAAATAAGGGTTTATAAGAAGAGTTTTGGCAAAAATCACATGAAGAAAACCTTTGTTGACGCGTTTCGAACCAACCAGTGTGGTTCATTGTCAAGACAAGTTGAACCACACTAGTTGGTTTGAAACGTGTCGACAAAGGTTTTCTTCATGTGATTTTCGCCGAAACTCTTCTCATAAATGTTATGGATCACAGAAGCCTCAATTCAATAAAATAAGAGTTACAAAGTTTTTCATTCTAGATATTCATCAATTACATCCACTTGGAATGTTATTGTAAACACCCCACCTGTCCCAGTGAAGAGTCCACTAAATTAACGAATTTCCCTTGTACGGTTAAAAAAATACAATATTTTTTTTGGTCAAATTTCTTCCGATAAACCTTAAAAAGGAACCCTCCATGGTCCTCATTCATTGTTGCTACTAATCTATCCATGGGTGTCTATTTTATTTAGATATGCTTATAAAAAATTCATTCCGTCTTCAGCAATGCACGTACATATTATGTTCACTATATATATATATATATATATATATATATATATATATTGTTTGGTATCTTAAAATGTTAAAACTCGGTCATATACCTATATATGTTCATATATGCGCTCCACAATATGTATATCTCTTTACATTAGCCATACCTTACCTATTCGTAAGGTCCCAACTAGTTCTACTCATTGATGACCTCAATTACAAGTTGATCGTAAAGGGTATATATATATTAACTACTCACCAAAGTAACATGGAACCTCGGTCGACTAAGACATCACGCCATGAGGACATAGGCCCTCGGTCGGTCGACCATGGTTTACTGCAACTCTTAATCTTTTTAGAGTAATATGTTTCCATACCCGCAACAATTATACTATCACTGGGGTAAGCTTTAATAGCTACCTTGTATAGATTAACTCTAGTACACAAGCATTCTGCAAACAAGGCATTTATAAAAATATATATATATATATATATAAACATTGGAGATGCACACACCCATTTCACAAGGCACACTTCGTTCCATATATGTTTACAAATTGGTAGTTAGCTTTCGTGGCATTCGGGCCTACAGTTTTCACCCTCTCTGTGCCTTATATCTGACGGCTACAACTAGGTACAGAGGGTTGACGATACACTGGATCTCAAGTCCTCCCTCCTAAAACTAGCACGTCAACTCCCAATGGTCGATGTCTGGATGAAGGTTGACTCCACACGACGTCGTTCCCCACCATGGTTACACTGCTCGTTGAATTACACAATGTCTTGAACTTACCGATTCTTGTTAAGTTAGACCACTGACGGTTACCATGATTTGCTCATCGACGGGTAGGCCACGACCATATCACATAGTCCTTTGGCTTATAGCCCTCAACTATTCCTTCCAATCCAGTGCAAAGTGCGCATTGGTTTAAACATTGCGTGAGAGGTATACGTATTTACATATTTAAATTACGTAGATTTGATGCTCACTACCAGTCATGAGATCACATGTATCTCGGTATTGACACCTTAAACGAATCGTGAATATATATATGTATATTGTAGCATATATACGTGTACCAATAATCTGCCCTAGTAACCTCATTCTATACGACAAGTGAATTGCCGATCTGTCTAAAGGTGAAGTTTGCACTTTTACATACATGTAACCACACACCTATGCCATACATCAATGATATCCATAGTCGACATGCCCACATCTAGTCTTTGACCTAACTTGGATTGTCACTGAAGTTATGTAATTCATATGCCTCTCAAGCCAAGTATATTTGTGTTACCAGTGGCACGGGGATACATACCCTTAACAAGGGCAACGTTGAAGGATGCAGGGTGTTACGCAGCAAGACATTACTTCCATCTATCACCCACGTAATGCCGACTTTATCACCTCCCACAACAAGCCAATTGTACCTATGCTATAGGCTTTCCATTTGTCATGTTGCATTTAGTCTATGGGGAAGAGGTTAACTCGTACATTGTGAGGTGTGATGCCTTCCATATGCCACTATGCTCATGCTCTAAGATGTCATAACGCTTTTATTTTGGACCAACACATTGGCTTACTTACATCTCTATTGGCATTGTAATTTTCAATTCGACTAACATGAAAGTGATCCTTGCTCCAATCCCAATCGACTCTCCTCATACCTATGACTATTCTATAATAGTTCGACTCTCCTCATACCTATGACTATTCTATAATAGTTAGACCACCGTTAGGGCTGGTGCATAAAACTATATAATGTTAAAATAACTTAATTACTGTTGCATGAGGAGTTGGCTAAAATTAGAGAGTCAGTTAACTGAGTGTTGAGTCAAGTTGAGTTAAGTTGTGTGGTTGCATGTCAAGATATTTTAGGCGAGTTGCTAGTCGAAAATGTTTAAATACCCTTCACTAGGTTCATTGTAATAATTAAGTTTTGTGTGATCAATAGAAAAAGCCGCAACTCAAGTGTTTTGTGTGTGAAATTTGTGTTTAAGCTCTTCTTCCTTTCCAACAAATTGGTATCAGAGCTCAGGAAGGATCACAAGATTCGTGGTGCTTGCAGAGCCAGTGAGAATAGGACCAAGAGAAGAAGGCCAACAACATTTTTTTTTAATAAATTTGTGTTGTAAATTTGTCGAACAATTAAAGAGCACGCAGATTTCACACTTCGTTAATGTAAAAACCGCACAAATATCATTTAACTATGATTCTGGAAAAAATCGGGTTAATTGCACAGTTTATTATGTGTCACGAATGCGCAAGCCTGTCACGTATGGGAGAAAGGTGAACTTCGTGAGACAATACGAAGTCAAAATGTGTTTTGAAGTTCCAAACTATATACGACAATTCGAAGTCGAAGTTCGTTGAAGTGTTAAAGGTGATATGTATTTTTTCAAAGGTTGGATTATTAGAAAAGATTGTTTTGTTTTATATAAAAAATGCTTATAAAAATATTTTTTATATATAAAAAAAAAAAATATTCAAAAAGTTTTTTAAAAATATTTTTAGATATATAAATATTTTTTTATATAAAAGAAGTTTTATATTAAAAAATAATTAAGGGTTTATTTATAAGGATTTAAAAAAAAAAAAAAGGAGTTTTGCAAGTTTATAAAAAGAGAAATTTAGGGTTTTTTAAGAGAATTTTTTGAAGAGAGATGGATTTCTCAAATTTCCAGTCTCAGTTCCCACCGTTTACAAGGAAGGATTAAGATGTGTGGGCCATTAAGATGGTGGCCACGTTGCAAGCTCATGATGTTTGGGATTATGTTCAGATTGGATTTTCAGAACCTAAGGATGAAGCAGAAGAACGAGCTCTCACTAATGTAGAGAGGGAACAATGGAAGAAAGACAAGATGAAGAATGCACAAGCGTTGCAACTTATCTAACAAGGAGCGGACCGAGAAGTGTTCCAGAAGATTATGATCACGTATTCAGCAAAGTAAGCATGGGATACCTTGGTGACAAGCTATAAAGGTATGACCAAAGTTAAAATTGTTAAGTTGCAGAATACTAGGAGAGATTTTGAAACTCTGCAGATGAAGGAGACAGAGGACATTGATTATTTCATGAATCGGGTCATGATTGTCGTAAATCAGTTAAAAATTTATGGTGAGGAAATTAAATATCAAACAGTGGTTGAGAAGGTCCTCAGATATTTGTCTACCAAATTTGATGTTGTGGTAGTAGCCATAGAAGAAGCCAAGGAGTTGGCATCATTAGCAGTTGATGGGATCACTTCTATCACATGAGGCAAGGATAAACAAACATAACGATTCCACTTTAGAAACTGCTTTCAAAAGCTAGGTTTCTATTTCAAGAGACAAAGGTCGAGGCAAAAGTAGATCAAGAGGCAGAGGACGAGGTGGAAGATATGGTGGTCAGAGAGATGGATGAGAAGAGCATGAACATGAAAGTGGAAGCAACTACAGAAGCTTCAACAATAATCAACAAGTTGATAAATCAAAGGTGAGATGTTATTATTGCAATAAATTTGGTCATTATGCCTGTGATTGCAGAAAGAGGATAGCTGATCAAGGGAACCAGAGAGATAATGTCACTACAGAGAGTACTAACTCTATGTTCCTAGCTTTCCATACCATGCATGAACCTTCTGATAATGTGTGGCTCTTAGATAGTGGTTGCAGTAACCACACGACAGGAAACAAGAATTTGGTTGCAAATTTGGATCAATCCGTGAAGACAAAGGTAAAATTGGGGGCTGACAAGACTGTGGATGTAGATGGCAAAGGAGTGGTCAACATTCTGACCAAGAAGGGGGAGTCGAAGACAATCTCAGAGGTATATTATGTCACTGGTCTCAAACATAATTTGGTAAGTGTTGATCAATTGAAATAGAAGGGATACAAAGTTATCCTTAAAGGACAAGAATGTGTTATATATGACAAGCCCCAAAGCAAGAAAGTGATCAGGTCAGTTCATTTAAAGTTGCATGTTCTAATGATTATTGGTTATGACACTTTCGGTTTGGACACTTGCACTTTTCTGGTTTAAGATTGTTGCAGCAGAAACAAATGGTTATTGGATTACCTCCCATCAAAGAACCTATTAGTACTTGTGAGTGTTGCATCTTGGGAAAGAAACACCGTGAAATTTGTCCAAAGGGAGTTGCATACAAAGCAAAGCAACCTCTTGAGCTAGTGCATACAAACTTATGTGTACCTATGAGGACATAGTCGATTGGTGGTAGTTGTTACTTCCTCACTTTTATTGATGACTATAACAGAAAGACATGGGTTTACTTCTTGAAGTAGAAGTCTGAAAATTTTGCAAAGTTCAAAGAATTCAAAGCCTTATCAGAGAACTAAAGTGATCAACAGATCAAGGTATTGAGGTCAGATCGTGGTGGAGAATATGATTCAAAGGCATTCCATGATTACTGCAAACAACATAGAATCAGAAGACAATTTACAGCTAGGTACACACCACAATAGAATGGTCTAGAAGATAGAAAGAACAAGACAATTATGAACATGACAAGAAGCATGTTGAAAGGCAGAAACTTGTCTAATGAGTATAGAGCAGAAGAAGTCGCATGTGTTATTTATGTGATCAATAGATCTCCTACAAAGAGTGTGATGAACAGAGTACTAGAACAAGCATGGTCGGGTATGTATTGCAATGTATCTCATCTCAAAGTGTTTGGTTGTGTAGCTTATGCACATGTGCCTAAAGAGTGAAGAGGCAAACTGGATGATAAAAGTGAAAAACACATATTTACTGGTTATAGTGAGAAATCAAAAGCTTACAAATTGTATAACCCTGTCACCAAGAAGACCGTAATTAGCATAGATGTTGTGTTCAAAGAACATGAGTTGTGGAATGGTAGTATAGACAAAACAGTTGATGCACAATTGACACTGATGGAAGAAGATGATGTAGCAGAAAAGGAGCAGCAACAATCACAGGTGAAGACACCAAATAGAGACACACCAACAAGGACTCCAAGATTTTATGAGGACCATGGATCTTCAAGCAGATCAACATATCGAGATTCTCTCAACAATCAATTAGGTGATGAATCAAGCAACGGTAAGAGAAAGATGAGAAGTCTGAAAGATATTTATGATTATTTGGATGTTGGTGCAAATTGAAATATTTCAACCAATCGTATCACTTACATGATGTCTAGCCTTGATATTGTCACATCTAGTAGGCTTCCAATAATATACTTGTACAATGTTTGATTTTCCTCTAGGGATTTTGTCTTTGCTCAATTTACATTTCATGATCATGGGTGTATTAATAGGTGCATGATATTTCATTCCAAATTTCCTCAATATCTCCTTGATGTATTTGGTCTGAGAAATGAATATGCTTTTTTCTAGATTAAGAAATCTACAAACCTAGAAAGAGTGACAATTCTCCAAGCATGGACATCTCAAATTCTTTTCTCATCTCTTCTACAAACTCTTGGCTCATTCTATCAACATTACGTCCAAAAACAACATCATCCACATAAACCATAATGATTAACAAACTTTCATTTATTTTTTAATGTAAAAATTGTTGTATGTGTCTCCTCTCTTGAAACCTTCTTGTTATAGGTATTTTTCAAGTCTTGATATCAAGCCATGGTAGATTGATTTAGTTCATATATTGCTTTCTCAAGTATACATACATGATCTTCATTTTTTGAAAATTTAAATCCTTATGGTTTTTCAATATATACTTCTTCTTTTATATTTCCATTTAGACAGGTTGAATTGACATCTATTTTATACACATTGAAGTTCTTGAAACACACAAACGCCAAAAACATTATGGATTTCTTATAATATTGCAACTAGAGTAATGGTTTCTTCAAAGTCAATACCTTCAACTTAAGCATAGCTTTTACATACCAATATTTCTTTATTTCTTACCACTTTTCCATCTTCATTCAACTTGTTTCTAAACCCCCATTTGGTACTAATTACATTATCGTCTTTTGGTCTAGGCACAAGTTCCCATGTCTCATTTGTCTTAATATGATTTAGTTCTTATTCCATAGAATTAACCCAATGTGTATCTTCACTAGCTTGTGTAAAGTTCTTCGGCTCTATTTTACATAGCAAAGAAATGTTTACCTACCTTAGTGTACTTACCAATCCCTTTCTAGTCTGAAATTATATATATATATATATATATATATATATATATATATATATATATATATATATATATATATATCTATATATATATATATATATATATATATATATATATATATATATATATATATATATCACCAAAAAAATGATTTTTTTCATGATACTTTTAGACAAGTATGGATGGTGTTTTATTCCTCTTATTTGTCCTTTTCTCATTCTCTTTAGTTTGTCTTGTCTAAATGTTCACTTTTTTGTGACTTTTCTTTTTGAGTTATTGTTTCATCCACTCTTACATCGATAAATTTATACCATCTTGTGCAATCTTTTGTTGTAAGAATTGTATGCCTTGCTTCCAGATGCATATCCAAGAAAGATACCTTCATATATTATGGAATCAAACTTACCTAAATTATATGCATTTATGTTTATATAGCACTTACTACCAAATACTTAGAATTATTTGACTGTAGTTGGTCTACCATTTAATAATTCATAAGGTGCCTTGTTGATGTTCACTCTAATTTATTCTCTAGTCAAAATGTAGATTGTTGTTTTCATTGTTCTCCCCAAAATATGTCTCGTATTTTTGCTTCATTCAACACTTTTTAACCATTTCTAGTATAGTCATGTTCTTACTTTATATAATTTCTTTTTACTATGGATTCCTTGCTATAAAAAACATCTCTTGATTCCATTATTCTCACAAAATTCATCAAATTTATTAGAGGTAAACTCACCTCCTCTATTTGATCTTAAACACTTGATTTAATTCTCTTTTTAAATAAGGGATTTGAAACATTTAAACTTCTCAAATTACTTATATTTTTCTTTAATAAACGTAGCTTGTGTCATTTTGTGTAATCATCAATAAGAAACATAGAATAATTATCACCTTTTAAATTTTGTGTTCCTGTTTCCCATAGAGGTTTGTGTGTACAAGTTCTGATGGTTTTCATGTTGAGTACTCCTTCATTTTGAAACAAACTCTAATCTACTTCCCATGTTTACATGGCTTGCAAATAATGCTCCTCGATTTTGAGATCCTTAGCATGTCCCTTATTGCTTGTGTCTTACTAATTTTTACTAAATTGTCAAAGTTTATATGACCCATCCTTCTATGTGATAATTGGATTTCATCTACTTGTCCCGCACAAAATTTTTATCCCTTGACTTCATCAATGACATATACATTCCTTGAGGTTCTGCTTTCGTTCACCACTAATCTTCTCGAACCTAATTTCCTTATCTCACATCCTTTAGAATAAAATGTGATGTTGTAACCCTGATCACACATTTGATTGACACTTAGAAGATTGTGTTTTAACCCTTCAACATATATGAAATTATATTTTTTAGTCTTTCCTTCATAAAAACTAATTGTGCCTTTTCCAACTAACCTTGCAGAAACAATATCCCCAAAGGTAATGTTTCCTCCCTTTTCTTCCTTTAGGGTGAGTAATTTGTTTTGATCCCCTATCATGTGTTTTGGACATCTAATGCACCATTGGCTTCCTTTTGGAGCATATGGTGCAAGTCCACATTATTCCTTCTTTTGATATTTTTGCTTCCTTTTCCACACCTTTGTGTATTCTTCTCTATGCATGGTAAGAATACCTTATTCCTTTTTTTATTTAGGAAACTTGATTTGGTTGCTTTTATAATCACATCTTATGTGCCCATAGTTATTGCACTTATAACATTAGGTATTGTAATCAAGTCGGGGGGGGGGGGGGGTGCGGTTGGGGAATGAATTGTAGTTTTCATAAAAAATCCAATGATAAATTTTGGTTTTGTTTCTCACATGATCATTTTTTGAGGTCTTATAAGATCCTCTATTTCTATCTCTTACATGATCGCTTCTAAAATCTATTACTTTAAGTCCAGGAATATTGCAAGGAAAATAACAACCAAGGAAGAGATTTTTGTATCGGGTAGTGAAAGGCCTTCTTGGTGGGGTGACTCTTTCGAAATTGTTGTAGTTGCTACAAAAACCTCCAAAATTTTGGCTTACACTCGATTTCGAAGCCTTCCTTGGTCTTCCATATTGTCTTCGCAAACACCAAAGCTTATTTCTTGAGCTTTCTTGAAGTATTTTTATACCCTTTGCAAGATGGGTTAACTGTCATATTTCGGCATGATTGGTTGTCGCACAATGTGTAGAAGCATGTTCTGATGGTTTCAAGGGTCTATATTTATGTATATGAGTTGTTATAACTATGTTAAAATCTGTCACACTCATTCACAAAGTTTTGAGCATTGTCGCACAAGTGTCGCCATGGTCATCCCAAAGTCTATCTTAATTGTCACATTTGTCGTAATTGGTTGTAGAGTGGTCACACGGAGGGAAATGTTTTGTTCATGTTTCCTAGGTGATATATGTTGTTGTGTCTTCACGTATTCTAAGTGTGATATCACAGTCGAAGTCTTATCACTGTTCACATCAGTCTAACCGGTCTTACACTTAGCCATTTCCGATAAGGTTTCCCAACTAAGAAACTTGGCTTCACCCAGCCTCCCTGAACTATGCATTGTGCAATTATAGTCCTCTAGATGAGATATTTCCCCTTGAAACTATGCAATACATAGTTCCTATCTCCCAAGACTGATGCACTACGCAATTTTTGTGCTCAAGCTCTGGCCTTGACCTCCAAAATTGTGCAATCATTTCTCCCATCCTGTCTTTCATTGTGCACTACACAATCACAAGCCTTAATCTCATCCCCTAAGTCTCTGAACTATGAAATTTCACATTAGCCTTGCCTCCCTTATCTCCCAAAACTGCACAGAGTGTACTCCTAGTGCTCATCCCCTCAACTTGTCCCACTGGCTCTTAGAACAATGTAGTTTTTTCCCTCAGTCTTGTCTAAACTGCACATTGTACAATCTCGGAGCTCAAACCTCACCCTTGGCTATTGTAACTATGCACTGTGCAGTCACTGAACCCTCTCTCCTAGACTTTCACCTAGTTCTGGCTTAGTTAATGAATCAAAATGCGTTATCTTAGACGAGGGGTTTCTCATACTGATGTCATCTCGTCATGACTGAATTGCAAATTCAGGTACTATAACGAACCATGGCAAGATGATGAAGAAGGAGATGAAGGAGGGAACGATGCTAAAGGACACACTTGTAGCTTAACACACAAGTCGATCAATCAAGAAAAGTAAAAGGGACATCACTTTGTGATCGTAACTCAAGACTCAATATCATTGAAAATTCCTTATCACCAAGTCAAACAGAGGTGAAAAGAAGAGCATCTTCAAGCAGACACTCAACACTTAGTAGCAGTAGTGGCTTGAAATTGCCACATCATCATGCAGTCCATGTTAGCAGTGTCATGTCATGAGTAGTCACATGCCACACCTTGTGGCCAATGATGTAACATATGTTTCATAAATGTATTGTAAATTGAAATTCCAAAGGACATGTGTAGAATACGAAGAGTCATGTAAAGTTGAAAAGTCATAGGAAGTCAAATAGTCATGAGGGTAGTTAAAGAGTCACAAGGAAGGGGAAGCATCACCCCTTGGTTATATATACTCCTTCATTGTATGAGCAAAGGACTTTTCACCTTGGCTCCTCCTGCAAGGCATTAGAGAGACAGATATGTTCTTTTGAGGATAAAGGAGTGGCTCCAACGCTCCACTATTAGAGCTAGTGATTTTCACTTTATACACATGTCTTGGAAATTTTACTTGATAACAGAAGCCCTATGGGCTAGCAGGTTAGTCATGCATGGACTATGGATATTTGTAATACTATTTTGTGAATGTTTGTAATTCATGTTTGCTTTCATTTGTGCTAAATTAGTTTAATTATTTCATTTATTTTGGTACTTATCATAGTGAGAATGTGTTGTAATTGCTATTATCGTTGTCGCATCCTCATGGACTATTATGTTGGATATTAGATAAATATTCATTGTTATATTGGTTTCAATGACTGTCGCATCTTTGTGGACTATTCCACTTGATGTTGTACGGACCCTTGTTCATGTGTGTCTCTACTAGGGTGGTACTACTACCACTGTCTTCGCAGCTCACTTTTCCTCCCATCCACAGTGAAATAAATTTGACACACATATGATTGAACACTCACCAGGCACAACCCCCTTGCTTTTCGAAGGCACCATGCACTCCTCTCTCTTGCTGATAGTTAAAGCTAATGAATATCTTTAATATATATGGAAACCAGGCCGATATTTTGGATTTTGGCTCCTACTCCAAACAATGTGAGGTCTAATTGGGACTTCACATCGGGGAGACTCCTTGGTTGAAATATTTCTAGCACCATCAATAGTGGCGCTAGAAGGAGGGCCAGATGACAAGCTGAGCTCGTTGAATCTGATTTGAATCTTTTATCTAAAATGGCTCATACTCAAATATTACTTTTAGGGCATTTCTATAGTTTTCCCTTTATCAATTTTCAATCCTCGATGAGCCTCTCTATCACTTGTCCCAGTTAAAGTTTGATGTGAGGATGGAACATCCATAACCGAGCACATTTATGATTTTCTTAATTTTTGTGAATCTTACGAAATCAATGATGAAGAGTTTGTTTGTGTGTTTTTCTTCCTCACCCTTGAAGCTCTTGTTAATCGATAGTGTCATACCTTTCCACTTGCTTCCATCCATTCCCTTCACCATTTCCTCTAGGAGCTTCATCAAGCCTTTGATAGGAATAATTACCAAGATGTTTGTAAAAGAATCATTCTCTTAAAAATGAAGCCTAATGAACCAGTTGAGGAGTTTTTTTATCGATTCCTTCACCTTTGTTGTGAAATTTCTGAAGGATAAATGAATTAGGATTTATTGAAATAAGAGTTTAAGCACTTGGTTCTTATCTCTTTACATGGTGAACCTGAACCCCTGATTTTCCTACTTCCCCAACTCTTGTGAATCATGAGACACCTCTAATTTTAGACGAGTAATTTACTTCTCCTTTTGTTCTTTGTCCTCCTCCTTTTCGAGTTCTGATGGGGGTATCTTCGTGCGATGATAATAAAGTTGAAAAATCCACAAGTCAAATTCCTAATCCATCTTCTCATTCTTCTTATATTTCTCATGACTCATATTCAATGGAGGAAATCCCAGAATGGCTCATGAAGCCCATGAGGAAGACTAACTTCCCCATTCGCAACATGATGTTATCATTCATAACTCTAGCCTCCTATCTAATCTATATTTCTATGATGATCTATCATCTACATGCCATGACTCTTTGTACTGTGATCCACTTAATCAATCTACTTCACCAGTGAGTCTTTCACACTCTTGGTTTTCACTTTGTTGGTTCAAATTGTGGTTAGATACAAGGAAGTCACATTACATAGGTAGAGGAGCAAGAAGGTGAAGATGCTTATAATATTTCTTCTCTTTTTCCAAATCCTCCATGTTAAAACAATGTGCTTCCATTCCTAGATGATTCTCAATCTTCTAATCTCAGTAGTGAATCAAATGTAATTAATTATTTCAGACAATTCATAGCCTCGGGAAACAATCATTCCAATGATGATGACTTTGTTGATGTATGCAATCACGAATGCCCAGGTGTATCATCTGATACTTTGGTTTCTCATGAAGATTTTACTTTGGATCCAAAATCTGATTCAGTCAAAGAATATGTGTTTAGTGAAACTTCCTCTTCATCTCATTGTCCCTTGTGCTCTACTGTCTGTGATGCATCTACTTGTGATAGAGATACTCCATGCTCTTTAATTTCTTCATCCAATGAGTTATATTCTCAATTGACCCAAGATAGTGGGATTATCCACAATGTAAATGAAAACAATTGAATCATTGAGTACTCTTTCCACCCCTCATCATCTCTTCTCTTGCATGAAGACAACTCTTCAAATTAGCTTGCTCATGAAATTTCCCCGATTCATTCATCTTCGAATTTGTGATCAGAAGAACCTTTCGACTTGAGTAATCTAGTTGTTGAAGTTGAAAAATCCAGTGAAATTAGTGACAGAGATGGTTTCCATCCAGTGAGAAGTGGCTTTATTGAAGCTAGTGGTAGAACCTATCCTCAAACCATGCATGGTTTGGTTCAATCTTCAAAATGTGATTTTACAATCTTGGAAAGTTCCGGCACCTGATAGGAACTCAAGGCACTTCAACTTCCATTGATGGTTATGACAGGGTCCCACAATTCTGGTAAGCCCCCCAAACTAAGTTAGATATAGTTTTTCCCACACAATCCTTCTCTTTACATCATTTCACTCAATGGAAATTTCTTTTCGAAAAATGTTTGGTATTTCGAGTATGATCTTTCAAATTTTCAATATTTTACTTCTGACCGAATTCAGGAGTATTTTTCAGTTTATTCATCTTCATGCAAATCTCTCGCATCAAACTTAGGTTTGGAATATGTGTTTCTCATAGAGTCATGGAATTGCGAAGTTGATCATTTCAAAGACTATCTATGGCCGAAGGAATAATGTCTATCATATTCATCTCTTAATAGTCAACCCTTGGTTTTTCTTGTGAATGTCATATTGCAAATCTCCCCCTTCAACACACCTAAAGTCCTCTTGAGTAATAATGAATGCATGAGTTATTGCACGAATCAATTTCTTCTTTGTTCACCATGTCATGACTGGTCTCATGTATTTGTTGTGCTAACATCCATTTAAAAAAAAAATCATGATTATGATGCTTTCACATTTTGTCACCAGTTACAGGAAAATAGTTTGTCACATTTGGCTTGTGAGAAACTTGGTTCAATTGTTCATAGCATTCACAAAACTATTCAAATTTATTTATCTTTGTTTATTGCAAACTGGGAATCTGGTGCATTAATCATCTCATCTGATCATTATTATGTCTTTTATGGCTATCATTTTCGCACCAGTATATCCAATGGTAGTTGTTTTACATCCTTCAAGCTTCATCATTCCACATCTCACTATTTAGATTTTTGTTGTGTGGTTGAGGCACTTCAGTCTCCGCTGATGGTTATGTCAGGTCCTCACTGTCTTGACATGACTGTTGAATATGATTATATCTATTTTCCCTCACAATATTCTCATTATAATCTCATGCCTCTAATTGAAAATCCATCTTTTCAAAGATTTCAGAGTTCAAGAGGATCATCATGAATTCTATGATCCAGCCGCTGAATGGTTGGAGCAATCTTACTAGGCAAGCTCCATTGCAATAAACAGGTTTCAGCCTTTTCTCATTCTTACTAAGCAGCATGACACAGAAGAAGGTGCATTCACAATAAGTCTTCAAGGTTTTTCTGATTATGCTTTCCTTCGGAGAGGTAAGAATGCGAATTGGATGAGAGTAGTGGTTGTGACACATCTTTTTGCCCACAGGAAATACCTTCAAATTTTTGTGCAAATTATTCAAGGTCTCATATTTTCTCTTGCACATTTCTTTATATCTATTTTAATTGACCGTGCCTTTGTGATTTCAGGTCGAGAACAATTTCAGTGGCTATATTGGAAATTCCACTATATGTAACCCCGACCTTTTAGTTGTTAGGTCAGGAGTAGGATTAACTAAAACTTAGTTTTCCTTCTCTTGCACCCATCCCATCTTTTTCTCTTTAGTATCTTTTGTCTTTTCTTACTTTCTCTTACATTATGCTTTGGTTTAGCTTCTTTTGCTTGTCTTCTGGTTTTGTTTCCTTTATGTATGTTTTCTTTCCTTTCGTTTTGTTTCTTTTGTTTTTCTTTCTTGTTTTCATCAAGTGAATAAGTGTTGTCCCTGGACATGTTGTGGCTTCTTTGTATGTGTGTGGCCGAACTCTAAAGGTTCTTGTGACACTTCAACATTTGTCTAACCTTCTATCCACCTTCCTTGTGTTGGTTATAACTTTTGGTCGATGAAGTTCTGACAGAAAATATGATCCATCCATAAGGAGAGTTTTGGTTCAACCATGAACCCATGTTTATTCCGAAAACCTTATGCCTACACTCAGTCTTTATGTTTCGGTTTTTTCATCCTTATTCAATTAGTATAAGACAAGAAGGGAAAAAATATAAACGATCAAACCTAAATTAGAGGTATCTATATGCTTCTCTGAAGGAACAACCTCTTCTACTCTCAATAAGTCGGGATCTATCTTCTGCCCCAAAATGAAAAAGTGCCGATGCATAGTCCTCTTTAAAATAAATAAATAAAGGCAAAAGAAGAGAAAGGCTTCATGTGCAGAGAGGTGAAGCAATAAAATCCATTGAGTTATTGTCCATGCTCGCTGGAAGCAGAGAAATTCTTGTGTTCCTGTGTGACTCTGTCAGGGTATTGTCTAGGCCTGCTGGCAGTGGAGCAACACTAGAGATGAAAAATTATACTCTGAAAATATTAAGCTCACGAGCTACACTACCCTTCCCAACTCGAAACATTGTGATGTCATTGAATCTTATGTTGTGTTCAACCAATAAGGCATAAATGGGATAGTGTCTATTCATGGGGTAAGTGGTAAGACCAAAGTAATCTACACGATGAATCAATACTCCCTAAAGAACCAAGGCCCTACACAAAAGAAGTTAGCTGAGGTAGAGATGCTATAATTCTACTAGTGTATCACCAAGTTTTGTAGCTTCTACAAAACCCTCCAAAATTTTGGCTTACACTCAATTTCAGAGCCTTCCTTGGTTTTTCATACTTTTGTCACAAACACTGAAGATTATTTCATGAGCTTTCTTGAAGTATTTTTCTCCCCTTTGAAAGATGGGTTAATTTTCATCTTTCGGCATGATTGGTTGTCGCATAATGTGTAGAAGCATGTTCTGATGGTTTCAAGGGTCTATATTTGTGTATATGAGTTTTTCTAACTATTTAAATATGTGTCACACTCATTCACAAATTATTGAGCAATGTCACACAAGTGTCGTCACGGTCGTCCCAAAGTCTATCTTAACTGTTGCACTTGTTGTAATTGGTCGTAAAGTGGTCACACGGAGGAAAATGTATTGGTCATGTGTCCTTGGTGATCTATATTACTGTTTCATCAAGTATTCTAAGTGTGAGATCACATTCAAACTCTTATCACTGTTCACATCAGTTTAACAAGTCTTCCATTTAGCGATTTCCAAGAAGATTTCCCAACTAAGCAACTTGGCTTCACCTGGCCTCCCTGAACTACACACTATATAGTTCTAGTCCTACAAATAAGAAATTACCCCTTGACACTACACAATGAACAATTCTTGCCTCCTAGGAATGTTGCACTGCGCAATTTCTGTGTTCAAGCTCTGGCCTTGACCTCCAGAATGGCGCAATCATTCCTCCCAACCCGACTTTCACTGCGCATTGTGCAATAACAAGCCTTAATCTCATCCCTTGATTCTTTGAATTACGAAATTGTACAGTATCCCTACCTCCCTTATCTCCAAAAACTATGCAGTGTTTCCTCCTAGTGCTCATCCCCTCATCCTGTCCCACTAGCTGTCAGAACTGCATAGTTTTTTCCCTTAATCCTGTATGAACTGTGCACTGTACAGTCTCAGAGCTCAAGCCTCACCCCTGGCTTCTGGAACTACGCACTGCACAGTAACTGAGCCCTCTCTCCCGAACTGTCACCAAGTTCCGGCTCATTTAATGGATCAAAATGCATTATCTTAGACTAGGGGGTTTTTAGACTGATGTCGTCTCGTCATGAGTGAATTGTAGATGCAGGTACTCTACCATACCATGGAAAGATGATGAAGAAGGAGATGAAGGAGGGAACCATGCTAAAGGACATACTTGTAGCTGAACACGCAAGCCAATCAATCAAGAAAAGAAAAAGGGACATCAGTTTGTGATCCTAACTGAAGACTCAAGATCATTGAAGATTCCTTATCACAAAGTTATATAAAGGTGAAAAGAAGAGCACCTTCAAGAAGACACTCATCACTCAGTAGCAGCAATGGCTTGATATTGCCACATCATCATGCAGTCAATGTCAGCGGTGTCATGTCATGTCATGTCATGAGTAGTCACATGCCAGACCTAGTGGCCAATGATGAAACATATGTTGCAGAAATGTATTGTAAAGTGAAAGATCAAAGGACATGTGTAGAATACGAAGAGTCATTTAAATTTTAAAATTCATAGGAAGTCAAACAATCATGAGGGTATTCAAAGAGTCACAAGGAAGGGGAAGCATCACCCCTTGGTTATATATACTCCCTCATTATATGAGAAAAGGAATTTTCACCTTGGCTCCTCTCCCGAGGCATTAGAGAGACAAATCAATTATTTTTAGGAACAAGGAGTGGCTCCAACACTCCACTATTGGAGCTAGTGATGTTCATTGTATACATGTATTGGAAATTTTACTTAATAACAGAAGCCCTATGGGCTAGCATGCTCTTCATGCATGGATTATGAATATTTGTAAGACTATTTTGTGAATGTTTGTAATTCATGTTTTCTTTCATCTGTGGTAAAGTAGTTGAACTATTTCAGTTATTTTGGTACTTATCATAGTGAGAATGTGATGTAATTTCTATTATCGTTGTCTCATCCTCGCGGACTATATCACTGGATATTAGATAGATATTCCTTGTTATATTGGTTCCAATGACTGTCGCATTTTTGTGGACTATTCCGCTTGATGTCCTACAAACCCTTCTTGTTCATGTGTGTCTCTACTAGGGTGGTACTACTACCTCGCTCTTAGAGGATCACTTTTCCTCCCCTCCGCAGTGAAAGAAATTTGACACACATATGATTAAACACTCACCAGACACACCCCCTTGCTTTTCGAAGGCACCACGCACTCCTCTCTCTTGCTGACAGTTAGATCTAAGGCATATCTTTAAGATATATTGCAATCGGCTGATATTCCGGATGAGGTTCCTACTCCAAACGGTGTGAGGTATAATTGGGACTTCACAACAGAGAGACCCCTTGTTTGACGGATTTCTAGTACCCTCAAGATAACTCATTATTTTTTTCTTGTGAAAAGAAGCAGGTTTCTATTGGTCATCATTTCCTTTCTTGTTGCTTCTTTCATTGTGGATGGAGTCTTTGAGAATACTAGCATAAATTTTAGGATTTTCTTCATTTTCCTTTTCTAATATCTTTGTGACCTTAATTATTGCATCTCCCTTAGGGATCTTTTTTTTTCGTAGCCAATACTTCTCTTGATGAATAGTGACCTTTGGCAGCTAAGAAGATTATTATAAATTCAATATGTGGATCAATATTCATTGAATTATTCTTATAAACTCGGCCACAAAATTCTTCAAATAGTAATTATCTAAGATTTTAGCACTCTTTTCAAGCTTCTATTCAATTAATCAATTATTTTCACTAGCTCCTTTTCTTAAGGAAACAATTTTAGCTTCAAGTTTCTCACAATTTTCTTCCTTTTCCTTCTGTTGGATTTTCACCACTTCTCCTCTTCTAGATGAGTCTCTAGGATGATAATTGTTTTTTTTTCATAAATATCATGATCCTTATTTTCATATTTATGCAATTACACCTTCTACTTTTTATTATTTCCCTTGAGCTTGTTTATTTCTTCCAAGGTACTAACCAGTTTTGCTTCAAGGTTCACTTCCCTGTCGATTTCTTTTTCTTTTGAATCTGATGTTTCTTTATGTTTGTCTTAATTTTATTTATTATTGGACTTTGTATCCATGGCTACGAAGAGTAATTCTTCTTTGTCACTATTAAGAACATATCTATCACTTTCTTTAGACATGATATTGTCTTCAGTAGAGTAAAAACTCTTCTTCATAGTATGTTTTCATCTTTTGTATCTAAAAGTTTTTCTTCTATTTTTATGTTATTCTTATTCATCATTTTCTTTCCTTTTTGCGTATGGAAATTTAGCAAAAAAGGTCCCACTATACAACAAGTAAAACATTTGAAGGGTATCTTAACTTTGTATTTTCCAGATCCTGTTTTTAGCGTTCTCACAAATTTTGCTTCTTTTGTATCTCATTCATGGCTAGAACAATCACAACATTTTGTCTTCTTTCATGCTTTGAAAGATGCTTCCTTATATGCTAGATTTTGTTTTTCTGCCTTCATTTCATATGTGGTGAGAATCCCATGTGACTCATCCATCATTAGTTTCTCCAAATCCTTCGTTTCTTCAATGTCAGAGACCTTGGCATCAAATCTTAAAGGGGGTGAATTTAGTGACTATTTCACCATCATTGGTTCTTAAATTTTCTCACTAAGTCCTCCGATTATGTTGACAATTTAATCCATGTGGAGGAAATAGGCCACAACATTTTCTTCATCTTTGATTTCAAACTCTTGAACTATCTTTTATGAGTTTGGATATTTTCCTTCTTCAATTTTTCATTGCCTTCATAGATTCTTTGGAGTTTGTCTCAATTTTTTTTTTTTATTCATAATGCATCACCTTGACAAATTTTGATTCTAATTGACCATACAAGGTAGAATTCATGGATTTTGCATTATGTTCACTAGCCTTCTTCCTAGTTGTATCTCTTGGAATATTTTTGGGGGTTGTATAAGCATTCATGACTTATTACCAAATATCAATCAAACCCAATATCCATTAGATAATTTTACATCCTTATACTTGAGAATGCATAGTTTGTTATGTCAAAAAATGGGGCAATGTTTGTGAAGAAACCTTCTTGACTAGACATATGCATTAGAGGAAATTTCATCCTAAAGTGCCCATGAAATTTTCACATAATTTTCATGTCATAATATGTAAACCAATCAAAATCTTTTAAATTTAAAAATAGGTACATGTAAATATTTTGGAAGGAAAAGAAAAATTATTTTTCTTTTTAATTGTATTTTTTGCTTATCTGCTTATGCGTTTACTCAAATTTCAAGTGTAGACACTCGTTGGATGAAGAATTAAATTCAAAATCTAATGAGTACCCATTATGCATACTTTTGAGAAGACCCACATTGATAAAAATTGAAGATACATTAAAAAATGTGTTCAACATGCTTTTTAAATGTATCTTTAATTTTTATCAATGTGGATATTCTCAAAATTATGCATAATGGGTACTCGATGGATGTGGAATTTAATTTTGCATCCAATGAGTGTCTACACTTGAAATTTGAGTAAACCTATAAGGAGATAAGTCAAAAATACAATTAAAAAAAAAAAGTTTTCTTCTTTTCCCTCCAAAATCCATAACTCTTATTTTATTATTTTAACTATTATTTTATTATTTTTCTTTAGAAGACCACTTTTAGGCCGAAATTTGCTCTAATGTGCTCCAAAAATCTAGCTTCTAGTGGTTGGATTCTTTTCAAAGGAACCTGCTTTGAAACCAGTTGTTGAGCATGCATTTATATTGAGAGGGGTGTTGAATCAGTATAAGAAAATGTGTATTTATTTAAGAATTCATGAACAATAAGAAAAAAATAACATATGAGATATATCAGTTGTAGAACGTGGAACAAAATATTTACATATAAACCCTTTCGAGAGAAAACCACAAAACTTATTTTTATAATTATTTGTAGGAACCAACATACTCCTACAAATATTTGTAGGCACCAACTTACTGTATACTCCAATCACCACTACTATAAATATTGGTAGGTGCCAACCTACTAGAGACACCAACCCCCAATATTGAAAATATTCGTAGGCACAAACCTACTTCACTAAGTGTGCTTACTACTTCTTCTTTCCCCAAGTTTTCTAGTTGCTTTTCCTTTACCAAGTTTGTTTGTTGCTTCTTCCATCACTAGATTCACTTCTCCCAAAACTTGTTGTTTTTGGCCTTTTCCTAAGAATGAAATTGTACAAGATTTTACATATCCAGTTTTACAAATCCCATTCTAATTTTTTTTAATTTAAGTCATTTCCTTATATCTTCTCGAATCTTTGAAAATTTCATATTTTGAAAAGTCGTGGAAAAGACGTTACGGTAAAAATTACAAGATGACCTTTTTGAAATTGATTTCAGGATCATTCAAAAACCTTAATAGCCACAAGGCATATCTCTGAAAGTGTAGTGAATCAAAGTATACAAATTTTACCTAAGTTATTTATATATGTCTCCATGGGTATAAATTTCACAATCTAAAACATCCTAGAAAATAAGTTATAGTGAAAATGTCAAATTGACCTATTTGAAACTGATTTCAAGACTACTCAAAAACCCTAACTTCCATCGAGAATATATTTGAAATTATAGTGAACCAAAGTCTTAATTTTCAATCTCAGGCACTCATATATATTTCCTTTTTTCCCTCAAAGTTTCACTATATGAAACATCCTAGAACTTAAGTTATAGAAAAAATCCCAAGATGACTCATTTGAAGTAGATTCCAGGATCAATCACAAACCCTAACTTCCATAGGGAATAAATAAAAAATTATTGTGAACCAATAACTGGAATTTTTAACACGTGTACATGAATATCTCACCTCTATCTTCTCAAAATTTCATGGCCTAAAACATTCAATAAGAAAATTTATAATGAAAATTCCAAGGTGGCTTGTTCACTCCACAAATCACATTTTTTCTCCACCTATAAAACCTGGATTCTCTATCGCACTTCAAATATATTATTCCTCGCATTATATTCAAATTTATTGGTATATGCATTATGTATAGTGTTTATATGTTCACTTATGGGGCCAGCTTTTAAAACTAGTTAGGTTTGCCTATACTTTCTGGATAGGTCAACCTAACATAATATTCCATATCTTCTCTTTCCGATGGAGTTAGAGGGAATGCCATATATATTTGGAAATGTTTTAAAATTATATTTTCAATCATATATCATATGCTCCCTTTTGAGAGAAGTATTTAGAATAAAAACGTCTTCAAAGATACGGTATCCAAACTGGGCATAAAAAAAATAATATTATGTATCCAAACAATATTTGCAACAATCCTCATCTTGAAATACTATATATTGGACATTTTTAGTCTCCTCGTATCTTTGGCATCAATTACAACAATATTTCCAACTAGGAAATCAACTATAGTCGAACTATGTCATAAATAGTTAGGAATCCTAGGATTCCTAGGATCTTGTCCACTAATATTCAATAATTTGTAATTGATTTGGAAGCTATGAATTAGGGTTTTATGTTCCTATACATAGAGAATGGTGTAAGTTTGATGGTAATGTAATGAAAAAAAATCACAATTAGTAAAGACTGTGTGATGTATGAATGCATTGATATTAAGTGTATACCAATGTCAATGTTCATTGTAATCTGGCTAAATAGTTGGTCGATAATATAAGCATGGAGAAACTCAAAGATTGGATGGTTTTCTCAGTTAATGGTTTCCAAGGTAAAATAACTATGTACTGTGTAAATATTTATGTGTGTTCCATGTTTATTTTATGTTATTAATATCTTCTTGAAAGATTTATGGTAATTGAGACTTTTGGATTGATTTATATGTCTAGTTGATCTCTATAATTGAATGTAAAAAGCAAGTCAATTGGACTCGATTATTTAATAAGTGTTATCAAAGCTTGGTGAAAAGTTATATTATACCCAAAAAGTTGTAGGTTTGGGTAATGTTTCTTTATTAGCTCCTTTGGGTCTAAAAGGGGTCAAAATCCTATATCTTTATGTCTCAAGAAAATAAAAAAATGAAATCTTAGTGAATAAGAAAAAACCAATATATGGGGCTCTTAAAAGAGTGAACACCCCACAGTAATGATTCCATATGAATATCATGACCCTAAATGTAATGGGGTTAGGTCAACCCTTAAAGAAACTAAGCTTGCACAAACTAGTTGAAGTTCACAAGCTAGATATTTTCTTCAAATAGGAGATAATGGTTGTGCAATTTATTTCATCAATGAATTGAAAAGAATGAATAGGAATTTTGGATTATGTTCTATTGACTCTTCAAGTCATTTTAGGGATTTTTTTTTTGGTTTGGATAAACATGGTTTTTAAGTGCACTAACATATTCTCTTAGAGCTTATGATTCTAAATATTTATGGTCCATATCTTGAGAAAGTATTTCTCTAGGATAATTTTTTTCTAAGAGTTTCATAAACAAAATAATATTATAATGGGTGAATATTAAAATTTTCATTAAATGCCTTTAAAGTAAATGGAGAATCTACAAATGTTGATACTCTTTCTAATTATTTTATTAGGATTTTGGATGGCTTGTGCTTCTATGATATTGAACCTATTTAGCCTCAGCCTACATGGATTCTAATATGCATGTATGGGTTGAAATGGTAGCAAAGAGGATATACCATTTCCTAGTGAGTGATGATCTTGTCTTATATGTGTGCCATATTGGACAATAAATTAGAGGAGGTGGTGATTCTTATCAATTTTTATGTGTTTTTAGAAATTGCAAAAGGAATTTAAAAACCATGAAGCCCCTTTTCAATTCAACTCAATTTGGATAGAGGTGAGTATAGTAGATTTTATCAAGGAGGTTTGGAGTAGATTTTATGAATATTCTTAGGACTTCTTAACCCTACAATTTCTTGGGAACCTAAAAAAATCAAGGTAGTCTTTGCTGAGTGGGATCACCATAAAAGGTTATGGGATAAGAGGATGCTATATATATGGAAGAAAAACATAATGAATTGTATTCATCAAACCTAGAAAGCTTCCCTAATGAGGATTATAATAAGAAGGTAAAGGATCTAGAGAGTAGAAGAAGGAAATTATTGAATAATGAGGAGCTTTCATGGAGGCTTAAGAGTGTCTATTTATGGCTAGAGAAGGGTATAATAATAGTATGTTCTTTCATAAATATGTCAATCATAAAAAAAATCAATATCATTTGGAAAGGGTGCTTTAATGTATATATCCTTTGACATTATTGCATGTTTAGGGGTTTCTCACTTTCAAGATAGAGAAGGGTATAATAATAGTATGTTCTTTCATAAATATGTCAATCATAAAAAAAAATCAATATCATTTGGAAAGGGTGCTTTAATGTATATATCCTTTTACATTATTGCATGTTTAGGGGTTTCTCACTTTCAAGATATTTACAAAGAAGAGGACTATGTGATCATTGTGGAGGTGATTAGGATGACCATTTTTTTCAAGATTTGTTAATGATGCAAGGAACTAGATGTTGTTAAAATAAATTAGTAAGGAGTATCTTTATTTGGTCATGCATAGTTTCCAAAAGGATAATGGTCTAGGGCCCGATTGATGGATGATTGAGGTTTCTTTGGTTTCTGTGATTTGATGGTGGAAGACTTATTAATATTTCTTAATGAATCTGAGTCTTTAGGTATAAAGCTACTTATCTTTTAGTTCTACATTCACTCTTTGAATCCAAAGGTTTATAAACTTGATTCATTTGATCAATATATGCTAATATATTTATGAAATTGTATTTACAAAATTAATTCATATGTATTCCTATGAGGATTAAATGAATTCTATCAAAGAATATTTCTAGTGAACAATTTGGGTTTCTTTTTGGGAGGTTGATTCATCATTATATTTGGGTTTCCCAAAAGGGGATTCACTCTATTAAGACCAAAAAAAAATCATACCTTGGTCATCAAATTAGATCTCTAAAAATATTATAACTGAGTAAGTTGGATTTCTTTTATAATCATGTTACATCATTTGGGATTCGTTGTGCATTTCTGCAAATTGGGTAATGAGTTATGTCACTTTGGTATCATTTTCCCCACTTATCAATGAGCTTAGAATAGGGATTAGACAAGGATTCTCTCTATATCCCCTTTTATTTTTCATAGTGGTTGAAGGTTTAAGCCCAACTCTTCTAGAAGTAATCCAAAGTGGTCAATTTAGAGGGATCAAAATAGGGTATAAAATTTTATTGTCCCACATTCTATTTGTGGATGAAATCCTATTACTATATGATGGATCCAAGTGGAATTCTTTGTAGTTTAGTGATATTATTGATCTTTATCATCAAACTACAATTATGTTGATCACTATTCAAAAATAATTTATGTCCTTCTTTGGTAGGGAAGCAAAGCCAATTCATTTCTTGGGTTATGTACAATCCAAATTACTACGGAAAAAAGGACTAGCAATGGCTCATTTTGAAAGTGGAGAAGAGATTTTTCATTTGGTGTAATTTTTGGCTTTATCATTGAGGTAATTTGGTTCTTACCAAATTAGTTTTAGAGGTAATTATACGGATAAGCATGTTTGTTTTGGAATAGGGCTTCTAGAATTTTAATTTAATTATTAATAATTATTAGGTGGATGGTTGGAATTTAACCTCCATGAAATAATTTAGAATATTACTAGTAGTATACACAAATCAAATGATGATATTTATCTCCAAAGTAGTTATGCCCTTTTTTCCCTTTTAATTAAATTGATTAATTAAAAAAAAATGTCATCTGAACAAGTTTCATATGAAGTGACTTATGGTTTTTTGGGCATGAGACATTGATAATCCATAGTAAAGTGGGGTAACTCTCCATGGTTAAGAATCTTGTTCCATATTTTTTTTTTAAATCTATATATGCTTAACTTATATATTAACTATTTTTATAATATTATTATTATTACTAATTTAAAATACAATTATAATTTAGTTAGTTTATTTATTTATTTTAGGAATGTGAAATGTATCATGAAGTAATTGTTTTGATACTTGTATTGATTCCTTTGTTTACTAGTTGTTCTAGTTTATTTGCATTTGATGACCCTTATTTTTATCCAAAATTTATTCTCAAAGGAATCAACTAGTTGAGCTTTAAGTTTCTATAGTCTAGAAGTATGGAAAATAAAGGTATTGCATAGTTAATTGGAATAGATTACGTTGTCAAAGTATCAAGGGTATGGGATATAAAAAATATGCTTCTCTTCAATAAAGATTTGAAAATTGAATGTGTTTGGAGGTTATCAGATGGTTAGGGTCTTTGGATTAGGGTTATTAACCATAAGTATATTTTTCATAAGTCAATTCAAGAGTGGGTTTGAAACCTAGTTAAACATGGAAGAATGTATCTATTGTTTGGAAGGAAATGGTAATAATTTTTTTCTCTCATAGGGTAAAATATTGAATGGAAAGTTGGGAAGGCATAAAGGGTCAAAATTGCACTAAACCTATGGATTAATTGTGGGTAAGGTTACATATTATCCAAATGTTTGATGAATAGTGTCCACATAAATGGCTTTTTTCTTTTCTTATCAAGTAGAAAATGAAAAAATGACTACTATTTGGAGGCAGGAATGGAAGGTGGTAAATATGATGGGTTTCATGGATGGATAGGCTAATGCACGAGGTAGATATATTAAATCTCTAAGGGTGGCTCATTTGAAAATTAACAATGAGAAGGATGAATTGCTTTGAAATAAAAATAAGGCAAATAATTAATATACTCCAAAGGTAGGATATCAAGCTCTAAGTGCTTTAGTAGGGGAGGAGTAAGTGGTTTGTTGGTGGAATGCCATTTGGAAATTTAATTTCCCTTTAATATTTCACATATTCATGTTTCTAGCCCTTAGAAAAAGTATTGACTTGGGACATTCTATACAAAATAGGCATAAATGGTCCAAGATGGTGCATTTTATGCAAAGGAGAGAAATGATTCTATTAATCATCTTCTTGTGGTTTGTCCTTTTAATGTTAAAAAGTGTGGATAGAGTTGGAAACTATAACTCATGTAAGAGGAATATTGAGTGGTGTGCCTATTGAGGGATGCTTAGAAAATTATTGTAGGTAAAAATTTGCAAAACATTTTAAAAATCTACCCTTACTAACTTCATGGCGAATTTGGTTACCAAACAATGATATGATATTTGGGGGAAAATAAATTCCTCCATAACATTGTACAATTCAATGTATGTTTATGTTTAAATGTTTTAGTCAATCCAAAAAAATTTAAAGAAAAAAAAAAAGAGCATATCAACAAAAATGATACTTAGGCTTATGTTTTATGGTGCAAGCCAAAGATATCCACACGTGGGTGTAGTTGATTGTGTGATACTCTTTCTTCATTATGAAAATATTCTAAAGTTGAAAATCAAACAAGAAAGAGGCAAAACAAAAACCAGTTAAGCTTTTGATGCTGAAATTGTTGATTATTGTCATAGTTGAGAAAGACATTTACCACATATAAAATTTTGGTAACCCCTTTGTCATCATCAATTCGATGAGGGACCCATAAATTAGATATATTTAAAGGCCTAATTTTTATAATCTCATTTTGGCGTATCCTAATTTTAATAAGGTCAGAGTGTTTATATTTAGAGGGAAAGGAATATGGAGAGTTAAAGATGGCCTTGTAATGGACTTGGGAATGTGGCACATATAAAAAAGTGTTGATAGTTTTGTCTTTGAGAAATTCCATGATTCTTTTTATTAGATATTTTTTGGTATGTGTACATATTTTTGTTTGCCTCTTGGATGATAATATAGTTTTATAGTTTTTTTTAAAGATATTAAAAAAATTGTAAATATATATTATATGTGTGTTTTCTTATGAAAAAATCAATCATTTAATTTTAGTACAGTTTTTAATATAAATTAGGTTAAAGTTCATAATCATATTATAAAAAGCTCATGTGAAACATCATTTAATCTTTTAATGATAAATAAAGTTATTACTCAAAACATTTTATTCTTTCAATACAATTCCAATTTTAAAAATATATTATAATTATAAATAAATGTGAAATTATGTATATTTAAATCTTATATTCTATATTTGTAAATATACTATATCAGTTTCATTGATTCACAAACATTAATTTTTCTAATTAAAAATAACTATCTATATCCAATAAAAAATATAATTCTCTCACTCCAATGAAAAACTTGCTACGTCATTGATGATGGTATATATATATAATTCTCTAACTCCAATGAAAGGCTTGCTACATCATTGATGATGGCCATGGTGTGTGTGTGTGTATATATATATATATTTATTAGAGTATGTCTTAAAACTATTTTTGTTTCGCTAACAGCTCGTATTCCTTTGAAGTAAAGAATTTCGTTAACTGCCAAAGGCATCTCAGCTAGATAATTCTAAATTGTGTGATTTTACTTGAATAACAGTGATGAGTCAACACCCATTCGCAGATAGCGTAATGGATGTCCCACTACTAGTTTGAAAACTAAATTATGATAGATTTTCCCACCATGTAAAATAAATATATATATATATATATATATATATATATATATATAATTCATTAAAACATTTAATACATGTTAACTTGATTTGAAATAATTTTTTCTAGAAACTTAATACAATCAGAAAAACTTCATTACAAATTTTGAAATATTCTAAAAATTTAATAAAACTAAATGAAAATAAACAATTTTGCAATTTCATTTCTATCACAATCTACAAATTACCTAAAAACAACCATCAAAGCATCTCAATATATTACAGATTACCATAAAAATAACCATCAAAGCCATCACAATATATTTGATGGACTATGCAAGATAGCACCCCTAATAAATCCCATTTTGAATATGTAGAGATGGAGAGAGCCCCAGCACAGATTAAAAAAAACGGCAACAAGGGATGGTACCCACTTTGTTTTGGAGATTACAACAGATAATTCGTGAGTCTAAATATATGACAAGGAGAACCAACACACATGTGATTTTGTTTGCACCACCAATACTGCAACTATACGCCTAAAGAAGCTTTATATGTTTGCACCACAGAAAATAATGATTCAATGTGGCCCTCACTGACAAGCAAAGGGATATGTCATTCGTTTTCAAATTCTTCTAACCGCTTTTGTTTAGAGACACAGAAGAAAAGTTTTATGATTGGTTAGGAAGATACTGTAGAGTGTTTTTAGTATAACATATAGAGATATAATGGCTGTATTGACCATCTGTCAGTCACTTTAGACAAAAGTCTATTAACAGAAGCAGGAGGTACTCTATCCAGTCCTGACGAAACGCATGTGCTCTTATTCTTCTGGCTAGTAATGCGTACCCATTATTGCTCTTATCAACAGCTACATGAACATGACAAGTAGCCCAATAAGTAGGACAAAGAGACATTTCTCCCCATTCAAAATGTATTGACAATTAATCTGCATGTGTTTGTTCATGTTTACAAAATGGGGGTAGGGGATGGGGTTCATTTTACATCCATCCATCACGAGATGTGTGTTTATCCATATTTACAAAATGGGGGGAGGGGGAAGGCTTAAGTTTTCATTTTCCATCCATCCATCACATGATGTGTTTGGGTATTTAAAATATTGCAGAAGTATAGGGGTATTGTATGGATGTATTTAAATTTCTCTATTGAGATGGATATAAGAACTTGTAGAGTAGAAGAAAGTCCTCAATTCCTGATTTAAATTATGATTAAAATTATATTTATAGTAGAATCTAAATTTATTTGAAATTAAGTTTAAATAAATAAAATTATTATAATTTTAAAGTAAAAAATGTATAAATAAAGTTATTATAATTTTAAAATTAGGAAAAGCAATTATAATAAAAAAATAAATATGTTAAAAATTTAGTGTTGTCATTGCTATTACATTCTCTTAAATTTTGGCTTATACTCAAATTTCGGAGTTTATTTTGACTTTGTATGTTGTTGTCACAAGTATTAAGAGTTATTGCATGTGTTTTCTTTAAGTGTCCTTGTCCCATTTGCAAGAAAATCAAAGTGTCGTATTTTAGCATGTGGAGTGTCGCACAATGCACAAAAGCTAGTTTTGGTGGTTTCAAGGGGTAATCTTTGTGTAAATGAGTTGGTCTTACCATGTAAACATGTGTCGCACTCATTTCCAAAGTTTCAAGCATTGTTGCACAAGTGTTGTCGCAAAGTGTATCTTTGGTGTCGCACTTGGTGTAAGTCATTACAAAGTTGTCGCATTGAGGAGAGGATGTTGTTCATGTGTTCTAAGTGTTCCATGTTGTGTTGTCAAATAATCTAAGTGTGTGATCATGTTCAGAGTCATGCTTTTGCCCATCTTTCTTTCATTGATCTGACACTTAGTCAAATTGGGAAAAATCCCTGACCGGGCCACTCAGCCTCTTTCAGCTAGCCTGAACTACGCACTGCGCAGTCTCAGCCCTCAAGCAGTAGACTTGCCTCTTAGCACTATGAAATTTGTAGTTCCTTCCTCCTAGGACCGTGCATTGTGCAATCTCAGTGCTCAAGCCCAGCCCCTAAGCTCCAAAACTACACAATATGACTCTCGAGTCAGCCCTGAACTATGCATTGCGTAGTCTCAGTTCTCAAGCCTCGACCTTAAGCTCCTGAACTATGCAATTTCACAATCACCTAGCCTCCCTAAACTTCTAGCTTTGTGCAGTGGGAAATCTCAATGCTCAAGCCCTCAACCTGGCTCCTTGAATCCCTCAATTGTGCAATCCTTGAGCCCAGTCCAACCTGAATTGTGCATTGCGCAGTCTCAAGGCTCAAACCTGACCCTTGACTACTCGAGTTACGCAATTGCGCAGTCACTGAGTCTCTCCCTTGCCCTGCCACCTAGTTCCATCTCAGTTAGTGGATCATCATGCAACATCTTAGACTAGGGGGTTTATCATAATGATGTTATCTTGTCATGAGTGAAAAACAGATGCATGTACTCTGTCATGCTATGACAGGATGATGAAGAATGAGGCCATGCTAGAAGACACCTCTGAAGCTACAAATACAAGTTAATCAATTAGGAGGAATCAAAGGGACATCAATTTGCGACAACATCTCAAGGCCTAATAACACTGAAGACTCCTCATATTTAGCTATATGGAGGTGGAAGAGGAGATTATGTTCTATCTTCAAGAAGACACAAAGCAAGAAGAAGCAAAAAATGGCTTGACATTAGCATATCATCATGCATTCCATGTCATTAGTGCCATGTCATGTCATGTCATGAGTCATCATGTGCCACACCATTTTGTAGATTTTGTAAATTCTTATTCGATATGTATTGTAAAGTGGAAGTCCAAAGGACATGCATAGAATTTAAAGAGTCATGTGAGAGTTGAAAAGTCATAGGGAAGTTAAACAGTCATGAGGGTAGTCCAACAGTCACAAGAGAGGTGAAGGATCACCACATTGGTTATATATACACCCTCATTGTACAAGAAAAGGACTTTTCACCTCGGTTTCTCCCATAAGGCATTAGAGATAGAGTTAGTACTTTTGGGGAGCAAGTAGTGGCTCCAACACTCCACTATTGGAGCAAGTGATGTTCATTGTAAATCCTACTTAATATTTGAAGCATGATGGCCAACATGTTTTCATACATGGATTGTGAATATTTGTAAGATTGTTTGGTAAATGTTTATGATTCATGTTTGATTTTCACTTGCACTAAAGTAGTTGAACTATTTCAGTTATTTTAGTGCTTATCATATTGAGAATGTGTTGTAATGTTCATTGCGTCTTTGTGGACTATTCTGCTGGATGTTAGACACACATTTTATGTATGTGTGTGTTTCTGCTAGAGTGGTACTATTAACTCTCTTTCAGAAGCTCACTTCCTCTCCCCTCCGTAGAAGAATAATCTTGATGTACTTGCAACCGAACATTGACTGGGCACACTTACTTATTTTTCAAAGGCACATATGTGATTCTCTCTCTTGATGATAGCTAAAGCCAAGGCAAGTAGATGGCAACCAGGTCGTATTCCAGATGGGGTTGTTATACCAAAAAGTATGAGGTCTAATTGGGACCTTATATTGGGGAGACCCCTTTCAATGTTGGCAAGTCCATTAGTGTCAACATTTAGGAAAAAAATAATTAAAAGGAAAAAGTGTATTATATCTACCACATTAACAATAAAAATAAATATCAAGATACAGGCATCTATGCTTATAAAATTGTAACAACACATTTTTACACAAACCACTTCAATACTTACAATAAAAAGATAAGACAAAGTCATAATGGGTCAGGTTCTTTATTTCAAATCATATTTACCCATCAACTTACATGGTCCATACAAGGTCATTACATGTAGTTAGGACATGCTTCTTACTATTTGTTTTAGCACCACAAAAATTCCAAGAGAAACATTTAGGCCATGATTTTGGAAGTAAATTTCGAAGTTTATTACTCTTAAGAGTTTTCACATCAGGTTTTCCATCATACTTTCAAGGCCAATTCCATACTTTGTTAGAAGCAATCTAACATAAATACATGTTACTTTTTTATTTCAAAAGTGATTAATATGAGGATTAAATGAATTATGTTGAAGAATATTTCTAATGTACAATTTGGGTTCATTTTTGGGAGAGTGATTCATGAGGCTATTTGGGTTGCCCAAATGGGGGTTCACTCCATTAAGAAAAAGAATTGCATGCCTTGGTCATCAAAGTATATTTCTAAAAGTATTATGACTATGCCATTTTTCTTTGAGAATGATGTTACTTCATCTAGGGTTCAATGTGCATTTTGTAAATTGGGTAATGAGCTATGTCACTTCAATATCATTTCCCCTATCTAAAAAAGGCATTAGACCAGGATGTTTTCTATGTCCCCTTTTATTTCTCACAGTGTTTGAAGGTTTTAGCCCAACCATTCTAGAAGCAATGAAAAGTGGTCAATTTTGAAGGATCAAAGTTGGGTGTAACATTTTCTTTTCCCACATTCTATTTGTAAATGACATCATGTTATTCCATGATGGATCAAGGTGGAATGCTTTATAGCTTAGTGATAGTCTTGATCTTTATCACAAAACTACAATTATGTTGATCAATGTTCGAAAGTCGTCTATATCATCCTTTGGTATGGAAGCAAAGTTGACTCATTTATACTCTCAACTCTTTCCTTATCAACAAATTGATTTTAAGAATAGGGCTAAGTACTTAGCTTGTATGCACAAGGAAAATGACTATGGAAAAAAGGACTAGCAATGGTTCATTTTGAATATAGAAAAGAGACTTTTCATTCCATGCAATTGTTGGTTTCCTCATCAAGCTAAGTTGGTTCTTATTAAATCAGTGTTAGAGGTAATTTATTTGCATTAGATGTTTGTCATTTTTGTCCAAAATATTTTCTTGATGGAATCTAGTAGTTGAGCTTCAAGTTTCGATGGTTTAGAAGTATGGAAAGGAAAACTATTCCATGTGTTAACTAGAATAGTTTGCATTATAAAAGGATCA